>VFFE01006643.1:121329-294576 GCA_008921705.1 Burhinus oedicnemus | reverse complement strand
CCCCCCCCCCCCCCCCCCGGATTTACAAGTCACTATCTTTTTTTTGTCGCTTAACAGATTAGGCACCTTGAACAGTAAACACGTGTCTTTTACTCTGTAATGGACAGGACCTTATATTCTGACTGGTAATTACCCTTGATATTACCTGCTTCAGTTTTTGTTCAGTGATTTGTAGGATGAGGTTCCTGTTGTTTCGATTATCTGCAGAGCTGTATTTTCAGTGATTGACTGCAGGACAAGTTTTAGGTAACTAAAAGAGACTTGAGACAGGCTTGAGTTAGAGTTTGTAGGAATCTTGGCAACGGTCCTAAGTTGTCTTTTCTGTATCCATAATCTGATTCAAGGGTGCTCCCTATAAGGACTGATGTTTTTGTTCAGGCTTCTTTCAGACGTCTTTAAATACCACTGCTTCCATTAAAAAGGAGGCGGGGGGGGGAACCCAACCTACTTCATAGTTTATGATCTTACTGTTGGGGCTTTTTCCTGCTGGTAAACTGGCCTGTGTAAAACTACTCTAATTCTTCCTAAGTCTTTAAATTTCCCACTCAACTTGCACACCACATCCCTTAAATACTCCTATGCTTTACTGTCTTGCAAACAGTTCGTTCCCTTGCTGCTCTGCTGTGGCAGTCTCCATGGTTCCCTGGGAAGCTTTTGTTCTGCTCTGGGTTGTCCAGTTCTAGTACAGAGAGTTACCTGCGGGACGGAGCCCTTCAGGGGACTCACTGTGCAGCGGTTTGTCTTCATGGCAATTGGCTTTCCAGAAAGATCATGTGTAACCTAGTTACTGGATCAGTAGATATGTCAGTCTTTCTGCTTAGGAATTTTAATAATTCTTCTCTAACTGCTATGTTCTATATTATGTAAAATATTCTATACATTTGTTTTCCTGAAATGTAATTACTCATTATTTTCATGCTGAGCTAAAGCAGTTTGTGATTAATAACTTCAAGGTTCCCTTTTGGTACTATGTACTTAGTCATTTTATCTGTGTTAGTAAGGCATGATGACCTATTTTGGTTAGTATGTCTGGTTTTTAAGCTGAAGGATGATAGCAGAAGTGTATCTTGGAATTTCTTGGGTATGCTAGAGAAAAAAAGGGGAGTAAAATACCAAAAATGTTAGTGGAGTGTGGATTCTGTTCTGTAAGATGTTAGAAGTGTGTTGGACTATGAAAACTTTAAAGCGTCACCCTTGTTTTTAAAAACTGTCTTTAATAAGGAGTGCGTTTATATACTTCTGATCATTCTAAGACCCTTCAAGCAAGCCTGACTTTGCTACAGGAATTCAGTAAGGTGCCACTATGCCTTACATCCACTAACAGAGGTTCTCTGCTGCTTGGCAGTACGTATTCCTTACTGACTGAGACAGCCACTAATTTTTTTTTCATTAGATGAATGCAAATTTAAAGGCTCCTCACTGAATGAATGCATTAAGAGAGCTGCCTAAAGGATATCTTATTTTTGCAGAACATGCAAAAAGTCAGAGTCACTTTGCAAGCTAAGGGCTGTTGTAACATACTATTTATTTTCCTTAAAGCAATACTGCATTTGGCTGCTCTGTTGGTTTTTCATGCTTAGTATTTACTAACTGGGGGGGGGGGGGAGAAGACTTTAAAAGGATTGAATAAGCACACCTATACTTGTTTTTTTTCATTACGTTGCCTTCCATTAAAAAAAAAAATTCCCATTTTTGTCCTTAACTTGCAAGATCTAACAACTTCATAGGGAGTTCTTGTTGATCCATTTCCCCATCTTAAGCGCTTCAGACAGATAAGAACCAAGCCGTAAGACTCCTGAATTGTACACAGTATTCCCTAACTGACTGCTAACTAGTACTAGTAGTTGCAAGACTCATACTTTGTTGCAAGAAGGGTGAAAATGTCAGGTTCATGACACTGTGTCTGCTTTCTTTAGTAACAACCTCAGTGGTTTTTCTAGCACTTTTATTTAAACTGTGAACGGTGTGAACGGTGAACAAAGAAGTGTATTTCACTTAAAGGCTGAACTTTCTGAGGCAACGATACAGAAAAACTCTGTAGGCTTGGTAAACAGGGATGAAACCCAGGATCCATCAGAGCAAACCCAGGAGATAATGTGGATGGTGAAATGGCAGGGTTTGGCCTTGAACACAGCTGATAGCAGAAGGGTAGGAACAGTTTATCTACTGTCCATGGGATGCTCCTGCTGACCTTGCTGTGTTGCGTGGCCTGAGAATAGTGTGGTTTTTCCCAAGCATGCCAGAGGTGATCTGGGGAAATCTTGCGGGGAGAAGGGGAGAATTAGGGCTTGCTAGACACCAGTATATAGTGTTGCATGTGGCCCTTTACTTTTTTTATTTTTTTCTCCTCAGTGTCCCTTACTGCAAAGATAAAGTGTATTGGTAGCTTTTCAGTATTGTGGTACAGTTACTAAGCAAAATGAATTCTATTTCTGTAATCTGTAACAGCAAGTAGACCTTATCAAAATTATTGCAAGGCTAGAAAATAGACTGGTTTGTATTTAGAGTTTAGTTTAGCATAGTTAGGACTTCAGATCCTTTCTGGTGTGAACCTTTTATGCTACATATGAGTTGCTGTGTGCAACTGGGCTGCTTGCACACCTTCTGGGGATGCTCATACCTCCCCCAAAGTGTTACCCTAGCTGGTCAGTTAAAACTTGCAGTTGGTACCACAGTTGTTAGCTCCTCTTTGGTACCATTTTATAAGGACTTGAAAAGTTGACGTAAGTTGCCTCTGTACAGCCTTCTCTTGATTTCTGCAGAAACATCACTTTTTTCAGGCAGAAATATTCCAGTTGGCGTTTCTTGGAGGGGCAGGAGGGGGAAAGGGCTTCCATGCCTCTCTTTAGGTAAACGGGCTCTCTTCCAACATCTGCTTCTTCTGTGCTTGATTCCTGGATAATTATCTTGCTGAGAGCATCCCTGTCTGCACTGTGAGCCAGAAAGGTTGGTGTTCTTTAGCTGTGTGCAACTTGAAATTCAGCCTCTACTGGTAGGAAAAATTGAGCCATATTTTCACTTTTTTAACCTTACAAAATGACCAGAGGTAGAAACATAGATACCATTAAGATTTCTTTCCAAAGCAGGGGGAAACATCCCTCTTTCTGAAGTGTTCCAGCATTCTTACGGGCTGTTTTCGCATAGATGGGTTGGGAATCTTGTCTCATTCTGTGGCCTGGTTTTATGGCTGCTGCACTCCGGGTCTTCTGCGTGTGCTTCCTTGGAGCCCCGTGAAAGTCGGTGGGCTCTGCTGGGGCAGCCTGGAGTGCTGTCCTTGAAACGAGGAGCTGTGAAAGCACTGAGAAACTGGCAAATAATTTTTGAACTTCTTGGGTGTGTTTTCTTTAAATAGTAATAAGAGGTCAGACCCTGAATGTTGGCAGCGGTCTGCTAGTATTTCACCAGGATTTTGAGTAAAATTGTTTCAGTGTGGAAGCAACAACTTGGAAACATTAACTTAAAATCTCTAATGTGAGATGGCTGCAATGTTTGATACGGAGTTTGTTAAGAAGCAAAGCTGTGGATGATAAGCAGGCTGATACCAGGATGCATAAAAAATAATGTAAACATCTTTTTTAAAAAAACCTTCCTGTTTAGAATAAACTGGCAAATTAAATTTGAGCCATAATAACTACTTTTGCAAAGGCCTTACCTGTACCTGCTATTTTGGCTTAAACAAAACAATTCCTATCAATGACTTCTCAAATGAAGTAAGTCAAACGACGTGCCTTTTGTATTGTCATTTATTGTAAACATTGTATACAGTCATTTAAAATACATAAGGCAACTGAAGGGGAGCTAACCTTTAAATTTTTTAGATCTCTGTTTTAGTGTCTTTACACTGGATAAAGTTTTGCTTTTTACATTTTTCCAAGTGTAAGTACTTTTCATTTTTTGAGAAGCATAAAAGTGTTACGTATTTGCTTTCAATTCAGGTACCAGATGCAGACAGAATATTTTCTTGTTGAACAAACTCAGGACTGAGAATGCATCTGGGAGCTCAGGAAGTAGGAAAGCTTTTTCTTCTTCCTTTATCCCTTTTAATCTATGAACGAAATAATCAGATGGGAGAAAATTAGGATTACGTGCATGAAAGCTTGAAGCATGCAAAGAACTCCAGGTATCTAACTGAAGGCATCATGCAAATTAGGTATCTCACAGGCTTAGTGTTCTTAGATACCTAATAGAATTTCTTGATATTTCAGTAAATTTGACTATTAGTGAATTGAAAAATTAGTTATAGACACTAAATCTTAATCCCTCCATTGTATAATAAATCATTCTGTTTTAAATAGCAGTCTTGTTTGTGGTAAAGTTTTTTTTCATTTTCTGATGTGTTTTTAGGGTTACTTCTAAGACATCTTAGTGGTTTAAGTTTCGTTACTTCCAAATGCAGTGCATTGAAAGTCATGGTAAATTTGGCATCTCAGTGTAAAGAAACAAATCCACTGCTAATTTCTAAGACAAAAGGTGTAAAAGCAATAAATGTAAACAAGGCTATATAACACTTAGAAACGTGTGTAAGTATTGTGTAACCCACTGGTTATGGAAAAAGACCTGCCAAAGTAAATGAAAGACTATATTTAATTGCATATGAATCTTTGAGATGTATCTACTAATGGAAATGAACTTCTAGAGGAAAATGATAAAAGCAATTTTAATGTAGGGTTTTGTGCTTACTAATGTGTTTACTTTCCAATAAAGACTTAAGCCATCTGTTTTATCTGTTTCATTTGGACCATACAATTTATCTAAAAATACTTCAAAAATAGTCTTATGCTGTTTTGTGGGTTTTTTTTTAACTTCCTCAAGTTTCATGTACTAGTAGAGCATGTATTCAGCCACGAAGGTGAGTCAAAAGGAACACTGCCAAGGTGCAGACTACAACATAACTTTATCTTTCTTAAATGCTGAAGGACAGATGCATAGAAAGGTGGGATATTTTGTTATTATTTGTGTTTTGCTGCAGAAAAATAACCAGTTCTTTCCAAACAAGGCCCGTGATACTACTGCTACTAGTCCTAGTCCGGGAAATTAGAATAGAATATTTTCAGTTAGAAGGGACAACGATTGAGATGTATGAGCCCCAGATGTACTTTCAATATGCATGTCTGTGTTTGAGAGATTTTCACCTCATTTTCCCCTGCAGACTACTTTGTGCATGGCTGGTAGTGTATTCAGATGAGATTTACGTCCCCTACACGTGTGAACTTGAATTTCCTGCCATTTCACATGTTAAGGGGAGAATGAAATAACCTACAAGCAGATCCTCCCAAGCACAATTCCTGGAAACTGTATACTGTTGTGGGCATGTTTATTTTCTACTTGTCTCCTTGCTGTGATAACCTCAACTTTTCGACGAAAGAAGCAGACAGTTTATTTAAAAACCTGTTCTAGCAAAATGTCATTTACATAAGCAACAGCAGATCCCTTCATGCTACTGAACTCTCTTTTCCTTTGCAGAGCCTAGGGAGACTTTTTCTGTGAGTCTGATCAAAGGATGCCTGGAGTCTAGAGCTACATTAGAGAAATTTCCTCAGTAGAGGCAAGGGTGAAAACAAACTCAAACTCAATCTATCTCATATACGCTTAAAGAAATTGAAAAGACCTATACTTGAACTTTCCTTTTCATGGTAGTCAGGAGCTCAGTCCAGTCTTCAGGCCCCATTTTTGTTTGTAGTCCAAGGCTGTTTTGCCTTCAGGTCTTAGCATAGTTGGAGGGTAAAGAAATGTTCTTGGTGATGTAATAGGGCTTTGCAGTGTTTTTTTCATGCTCTTCTCCTCCCTTCCCACACCTGCTCCCCTTGTGGTTACATCCAAGCCTTAACTTTACATTATTGAGACTTTTTTAGTTTTTTTGCTTGGATACTACTTGATACCAGAAATTGGCTGCTTTGCATAGATATGTCTGCTGACCTCCTTTAACAATATGAAAACTTAAGCACTTCGTCTTTCTGCAGGTGGATGTAGAAGGGATAGTCGTGTACTGGTGGCAGTAGTTCCCAGAATATTTATCTTTGATTTATGGGAAGTCACAGACCCTCCCAAAGACAACTGCAATGAGAATAGCTTTCCATTTGGGTTAAATGAGGGAGCAGTTAAATACCCTTTTGTTTAGGTGAGACTATAGTCTCAGAAAGATTTTTTTTTTTTTTTTAAATTTTATTTTTCTCAGCAGTGGTCTTGTGATTGAACATAGAGGCTTGTGCTGAGCAGTTGCTGGTGGTTGGCCTCATTGTCTGACTCCTTGACTCTGAATGATTCCCGAACAACACAAAGAAGCGTATGAAAAATCATTTCTTATGACAGTGAACGTTTTATTACTATTACCAAAAAGGTTTAGCAAATTTCTCTGGAAAACATTGCTACAGCATTTCGGCTTGCAAATTGAACCTGAATACAAAAGAGGCTTGGTGATTGCAGAGACACCTCGTAGATAAGATGTCTGGAGCACGTAGCAGAGGACCAATATACAGCAGAGGCTGTATATAGAAACAAATGGGGGCCAGCGAGTGCAGTACCCCCAAAATACCCTTTCCAGGCAGTGGTATGTTAAAAACAACTTGTCAAGAATATGTCTGATATTGGGCAAAGCATGAACTATTATGGCAACGTTTCCTGCTGGTGAGGATGTCTCGCAGAAAGCCGTGAAGCTTGGTGCAGTGTGGTTTCCATTCCTTCATAGGGTTTGTTTGAAAAATACCAGGATCATAAGCTGCTGAAATTGGAAACAAGAAAGGAATTTCAGGGGCTGAAAAAACCCAGGACAGACAAATATATCTTAACATTAACTTCAAAGGGTCTGTAATACAGAGGAAGTTGTTAAGGCTGATTTTTTGACTATATGTTTAGTACAAAAGGGGAAGAGTTAGTGTTGAAAGCAGAAGAGCATGGAACAAGGTAATACTGACTTCTGGCCTGAGGGGAAAAAAACTGGCCTCCTCTTCTTTTTGTAGGATAGTTTTCAAATATCTTCTATTTGGACTAAACAGTTGACCATAGAAATGAGGTCTGGTTTTCCCAAATCTGTTTATACTTACCGTAAAAGTGCCTGGTGATGGATCCATGATGGATCCTGTGACTGAATCTGCACGATTCTGGGTGTTTATAGGAAAGTACAGGTCAGGACTTCTAATGGCCAATATCTGTCCAGTTGGACTGGTTGGCTAAAAGTGGCCCCAGAATAATAAATTACCTGCTATTAAATGATCTGGAATCATATATTCTGATCTGTACCTAGCACTGATAAGTTACAGAGTAGTACCAGTGAAATGTTCGTGGAGATCTGTCTCCTTCCATCTATTTGAAAACAAAGCAACAGTGCTTGTATTTAAGAAATGGTCTCAGAATTAGCGGGAGCTCAGAGGCACGCAAAGAGAAGTGAGGTACCAAGAACTAGACTAGAGCTGTAGTCCAAATTCTTCTACGGTTTTCCTGAAATTGTAGATCAGGCAGCGTGTTGTGGGAGCACAGCATTATCACAAGAGGTGGGCAGCAGTTACCTGAAGTTGATGCTCTGGACGGGGTTGCACTTTGGTGAGATACATGGCACTGTTTTGAAATCACAGTGGAGAGGTAGAGGCAAGTCACCGAATCAGTCATTTTAGTGCCAGTATTGAAATTTGTGGGATAATCACTGAGCTGAGACAAGTAAGCCCAAGAACATGATAAAATAAGCACTATAACAGACTTACTGCCATCTGACAAGTGGTGCTGATATCTCAAGGAAGAGTTGACCTCTTCACACAACAGCATAAGGCACGTCATTGACTGAGCTTTCCTGTTTAACAAGCTGCTCAGATGTATTTCATATCATGCTAAGAGTTATTGTTAGTGTTATCTTCAGCACAGGAAGGAACATGTGGGCAACTGTTCCATTGCAAGTCTATTATAGGAGCCAGTAGGAACCAGTTGTGGTTTTATGTGGAGGTTCATGTGGTCAGCACTGTACAGCTGAGAGCCTGGACTGTGGATGAAGGTGATCTCCTCCAGCCTCTGTGGCTTTGAGTGATTTGTGCAGAACAGGAAAGCCACCACCTATGGTAGAAGTTATAAGGCAGCTGAAATGGCAGCTAAGCCCAGTACAGTGTTAGAACAGATTGTTTTATTGGTTGGTTTTGGGGTTTTTTTTGTGAAACTTTGTGTGCCTGTGTGCAGAACATAATAGAAAAGTGTAAGAAGTGGTGTGTGGAAGCAGAGAGAGAGCGCATGAGGCAAGAGAGATCTTGTTGAGCAGGCTGCTATCTGGAAAGAGATTTCAAGTTGGAAGTTTCTGCATGACTGATTCCTGCTTCCCAGGGGAAGGTTTTTTCTCTGGGTTTCAGCTCTATCAGCTTCTCCCAAGAGAAATAACATATCTAAGCTCTAAATATTTTCTAGGTACTTGAGCTAAAAATGGGTAATACTGACAAATGCAAATTCACTTCTCACTGGAAGCTCACTTAGTATTTCTGAAAGGGAACCAAAGTTTATATACTTTCTTTAAGGCACTTTAAGCATGTTTTTAACAACAGGTGAGAAATCCAACAGGTTAGCTGCTAGGCACAAAACATAATTGTATTTATAATGTAGTGCTAAGGCTGTACAAGTGGGTATATATCTCACCTTATGAGTGGCTGCATAAATCTGTTAGTGCCTTATAAATCTTATCAAGAGGCCATTTTCTTGACATCTCCCAGATTCGTAGTTTGCCTGCCAGCCATTTTAGGAGGTTCTTGGGAGGAGAGCTGTGTGAGTGGCAGGGGTTATGAAGGCAGAACAAGCTTTAATGTTGTCTGTAGTGCCTTCCCTTGACGATCAGCTTCTGAATCCCTGCAGAAGTAGAGTGGCCTCTTTTTTCTTCCTCCTTCATCTTCCTCATCCCCTTCTGCTACTGCCTTTCACAAACTGTGCAACTTCTCAAATGACTAATGAATAGAGTAGCACAGCACCGTAATTGAGCTTAGCCACCTAAAGTGGGAGACAGGAGCTCTTCTTGTGTAACTCAGCGCTAATGAGGTTTTTAGGACCAGGACACAACAGAAGTAGGTAAATCTAATTGTTTAATGTAGGCAAAATTACAGGCTGGCCACACCTAACCCAGTCTAGGAACATGTAGTGCAGCTGTGCTCACATAAGAGGAACACGCTTAATCAAGTGCAGCTCTCCAATAGGAAGCAAATCTTTGTCTGTCTTGTGGCTTCAGCAGGTTCTGCTTATGGATGTTCCCTCACAGCCTGGGGGGAATCCTCAAGAAGAGAGTGGAGGAGGTATGCTTTAGGAGATGGACATGAAAAGATGGGGCTTCCTGGCACTGCACAACTTGCTGAAGATTCCTGGGTGTGTAACATGGGATTTAGCCTCGACATTTCCAGGCAGTGATCTGGTTTAGCCCAGCATCCTACCTCTAATAATGGCCAGTAGTAATGCTTAGGGGAAAAAAGTGTTACTAGAGCCAGTGATCCCTCCCAGATTTTGGCAGGCTGTAGTTCAAGGACTTGGAGCGAGAAAGTCATGTCTGCACCTTTGTTTAACAGTCCTTGACAGACTTTCTTTTATGAATACATCTAATCATGCATTAATCTGCTTTAAATTTTTGCCTTCACAACATCCTGTGATGATGGTTCTGCAGTTAATTGTAGTATGGAAAAAGTACCTCCTTTTCCTCTTGTTTTTAAACAAGCTGCCTGATAAACTTCATTTTATACCGCCTAATTCATTTATTCCGAGACATGGTTTCCTATTTGCTTTCTCTATAATACCATTCATGGTTTTATGTCTGTCATCTCATCCATCTCCCCTTCTAATCTAAAAGCACTTGTTTGTTTAGTTCTCCTTAGGTTAAAGCTGCACCAGACCTCCCATCGTTGTCACCCTTCTTTGAACCTTTTCTTGTTCTGCTGTATGCCTCTCTGAGGGTTGCTCAGAGTGGCAGCCCCTGGCTGCACCAAGGATTTGCAGTGGTACAGTGGCATTCCCTGTTGCGTTGGGTATTCCTGACCTGCTCACTCCCAACCATTCCGTTTGCTCTCCCGACTGGCACTGAGCTTTGCCATCTGGGAGTGCGTGGTTCTTTGCTTTAATTAAACTGCGGTGGTTCCAGGGTTTCCATTCACTATATTGGCTATTGCTTTGTGTAGTGTGTGTATAAGTACCTGACAAATCTATCTGCAGCTCTTCACAGTTAGTTCTCCTTATCCTGTAATCACCAACAAACTTTATAATCTTGCTGCTTGCTCCGTTTTCCACATAAATAATGAATATATTGAGTAGCACAAATGCAAAACCAGAGTTGTTGTGAAAACTGGCTATTTATTCCTCTGCTGTTTCTTCTCATCTAACCAGTTGTTAATTCACAGAAGGACCTTCCATCTTATCCCATGACAGTTCAATTTGTTTAAAAGCCTGTGGTGAGAGACATTGTCAAAGGTTTGTTAGAGATCCAAGCACACTATATATACCATACACATCACACTTACCCATATATGTCATGGGAAGTTTTTGTAAAAGAAGCCATGCCATGATGGCACTCCTGTATCGTGTTTATTTGCGCACCTGCTAATCTGTTCTTACAATTTCTATCAATTTGCTCAGTGTAGGGGTGAGCCTATAGCTACCAGCCTGTAGTTCCCTGCAGACCTTTTATTGAAATCGGCAGCACATCCTCAGCTTTTTGTATCTCGTTTGTGAAGTTTGGCTTAAAGGGAAGCTAGGCAGCATGGTTAATAGTTCTATGGTTGTATGTTGGAGTGCCTTTAAAATTCCTGGGTGAATAGCATCAAATTCGGTAGCCCGCTGTTGGTCCTAAAGCCTTATCTAATAATGCTGTGTTTTGGACAGTCGTCTTGCACCTGCACGGTCTTCTTGCTCCTATACACACCTTGCATTTTCCTGAGTTTCAGGAGAGTGGTGGCCAATTTGTTTGCATTGTCACTTGGCCGTGCTGAGCAGGTGGGCAGACCTTCCTCCTCCTGTGTTGCTGCCCTGAGTGCTTCCCATGTGCGAAACAGGAGCTGGAAAGGAGGAGGCTGCTGGAAGGCAGGAATATGCAGCCATGGGGGAGCACCTTTCTGCCTCAGTCCTAGCTTAAGTTGGCTTAAGCAGGTCCAGAAGCCATGGCATATATATGTATTGGCTTTTATTGCATTAATTATTTGCTTGGAAGGTATACTTGAATGTAACTGTTCCCAGTCCTTATCGCTCAGAACAAATCTCAATTTCAATTAGAATACACTTACATTGTTGAGCTTTTTCAAATTTTTGCATACATAGTGGATTTATTTAGTATATTAATGTATACTGTTCTGTTTTGGATTATATTCATAACAAGATTTTAATGCAACTATTCAAATTTAGGATCAGAGTGAAGGAGAAGATATTGTTCAGAAGAGTTAATGTGCATTTTGATTTTGAAGCAGTTCAAAATTCAGTGTTTCATATTTGTTCCTGCCATTGATCTTCAATATTTGTAACAAAAATCCTCAATTGTGTGCAAGCTCTGTTTTCAGTGTGGATCAGACTTACGCTCCCATGTCTCTAATGGCCTTCTGGCTGTTTTTCTGGTTTTTACTCCCCGAAAAGAAAGATGTAATTCATTGTTCTAGTTTCAGAATACCTGAGGTGAGACAGCAGTGCTGTTTTCTTCCTCTCTTACCTGCTTCATTTTCCCCATTTGTCTGTCTGTGTGTGGATATTTTTTATTCTGCTTCAGTTTGTGTGTGTGTCCCCCACATTTTTCCTTAATTGCTTTTTGCTCTGACTGTGCAGGATCCTGGCTTGTGTATGTGAGGTTTGTGCAACCATTTTTATCTAGTTTCTGCCTTTTTCAATGGCTTCTGAATCAACTTCCCTCCCTTGAATCAATTGAGGTAATGCGGCGTGGTGTTGCTTAGCAATGCTAGGAAGCTGATACTGCCTGGGTGATGTGTGCGCTGTAACCACGCTGCGCAAAAGAGGCTACCTGTCCTCTGTGGTCCAGGCAGAGAAGAAATTTTGCATTTTCTGATGTTTCCAGTATTCTTGCCTTTATGTGGTGGGTTTGTTTTTTTTTTTTTTTTCCCCCATTTAATGTTGCTGAGTAACAGTTTTACAGGCTTACAGATGTTCCTTCCCCCTTCTTCCTGATACATGCAAGTGTAAAAAAACTTTATAGCATGCAGAATCAAAATATAATTGGGATGTCAATCTTTAAAGAGCTGGGTACCCAATTAACTGTCCCGAGATAGGTATGTTTTCTGTCTTCCTCCCCCACATACCAAGCAAAGCTGTCGTGAAGGCAGAGCTGAGCTTTGTAGGATGTTTCAGTCCTCCAAAGCGGCACAGACTGGCAGCCAATCTAGTGTGCGTGGTAGAGGATTAAAAACTGGGATGAATTTGATACCTCCAACCATGTAAGAATATAGAATGAGTTAATTTAGAAGCAGATGTAAAGGTGTTAATGAAAGTTACTAGCTCGGAAATGTTTCTTTAAAATTGTTGATGCTTACATTGAAATCTCTAAATTTTCAGCTGTGGATAGATTTTAGTCTCATTTAAATGGCAAAAGAACTAAAGTGTTTTTTTTCCACTTTCTTGTTTTGTTGTTTTTTCCAAAGCCAAGGGAGTATACATTTAAAAAAAAAAAAAAATCTGCTGGTTTCCTTCTCTCCCTTATCTTCTTTTTAATAAGAAGCACTAGAAAAAGTACATATAGGTGAAGCAAATATCTTTGAGCCACAGTTTTACCAGGTGGTTGCTCTTATTCTTCACGCAAGATTGAATAGCATGGGATAACCCCATATTTAAATCATAGGGCAGGATAAATGTGAAGGTGGTATTTTCCTCTTTTAAACCAATCAGAATACAAAGCCAAGTGTTTACGTACAATCCTGGGGGGAGACTGAGGGGGTGTTCCCCATCAGCCTGGAAGGAGCTGTGGACCCTGACATCTTTTCTTTCTTTGATGGCAATTATATGGAATGTAGCTGTATAGCAGGCATAAAAACTTTGATCAGACGTTTATTTTTTTTGTTCATTTCATGCAATAACCTTTGTGCTTCAGTAAGCGCAAGCCCGCCATTCTTTTTCAGAAACTCTCCCTCAGTGCAGGAAGGCTTGCAGACTCCTTGCAAACTTTGTGTATGGTTAGCCAAAGTAATCGGGTAAGCCATCGCAGCCTTCAGGCGCCTGGTACCTGCTGTCTCAGCACTGCCGGGTTGCCTGATCCTTCAAGCCTGGATCCCAGCGCCGGATTGTCTTAGAGATCAACCTGCCAAACAGCTCTGCTGATGGGGTGGAGGAAAAGTAATGATGAGGTGCAGGGGCATGGACCTCTGCAGCCAGTCATGGGTGCTCAGCCTGAAGAACAAATATGGGCACTGAGGGTGCAACCATTGATGTCAAAATACACCCAGAAGCAGATGATGGTGGTGGTGGAGGAGAGATGCAGTCTGGAGGCTGATCCCACTTCAGTGCCGTTTATTAGGGCTGTAGAGGATGTCTTACTAGGTATGAGATTGTTGAGTGCTTGGTCTCTCTGGTCAGCTACTCCTGCCTCTCTTAACCAGTAGTTTTCGTAACTGAAAAATGCATTTCCAGTAGCCTGCTAGTTGATTCATTTCTGGTTTAGACCATTTAATCCATAGTACGCATTCATTTATCCTTGTCTATAAGGAAACAAGACATAGAGCTAGTAAGGGGATTTATAGCAGGTTCATTGCCATGGTTTCAGACAGCCTTATGTAGCCTAAAAATAGATACAGGAAAGAATATTCGCTTCCCTTCTCTCCCTCCCCCAGCTCTCTAACTAATTGGAATTTCCTTTTTTGTTTGTGTGTTTTTGTTGTTACGGATTTACTGACTGACAGGTCAAGCAAATTTGTTTGATGTTTTCTTTGAAAGAGGAAAGTTCATCGTAGTATCTAATACATGGGGGAGTGACTGTGGTGACTTCCCTGGGTGTGTGCCAAGGCCATTACCTCCTGCTTCTGTCTCTTACACTTGAGTGTGCTGCTCTGGTAGACTGTAGCATATTACAAGCCAGTGCTGTAGTCCAGGCTGTGTAAGGCACCATCCTGGGGATACCTTTGAAAATTATAACCTTGGCATTGCCTGGTGCTCAGCAGGGGGAATGTGCAGTGTACATGATGATGTGCCTTTAGCTGCCTGCGCTGCTGCCTGAACAGGCTTCTTTTCCACAGTCGGCTGCCGCTTTACTGTGTCCCCTGCAACTAGGATGTTGCAAATGGGTTAAGGATCATGGTTGTAACTAGCAGGGCAAGTTTTAAACTACTCCTTTGTGTGTAGCAGTGCCTGGGCTGCAGCAGCAAGGAGCTAGAGGAGGCAAACTGGGTGACCGCTGCTGCTGCTTCTCTGTATCCTCGCTGAGACAGCAGGACAGGTACACAGCCTTGGCTGGCTTGCTTAAAGCTTGCTTGGGCATGGCTTCGTTACCTCCCGATTGCAGTCTTGTTTGTCTATGTACGTCAGAAAAATGGAGGTGGAACGCTGCTTGGCAGTTAATATGGTCTCTTCTGATGTGTACCGGCTAAACTATGTTTAGCTTTGGGTTGGGTAGTTGAATTTCCCTCCCCCTCGCCTTCAACAGAGGTGTTGACTGTTTCTGTTAGCAGGAGTTCCGGATGCTTTTAGATCTCTCTCCCCAGACAGGAAGGGCATGGATTGGAATCACACCGATGCCTTGGATTTCCTGCATTGCTTCCTGTTGAATCGATGGGCCAAAAGCTAAGAGGGGAGATACTGTGTTACGGGGCCTGTATTCTGTGTGCAACTCCTGAGGTTTGCAGTGTGCCTATTTATGTTGAAAAGTAAGTAAATAGCCCCACAGCAGACTTATCAACTTGTATCTGTTAAAGACAAGTTTCGGAGCGAAGGGAAAGTGTTCCGGGTTGAATTGCAATGGGGGAAAAAATCCCGTGTGGTCTCTTAGCAGATTGTATGGCAAACAAGGTGTCAGTTCTGCCAATCCATTTTTCATGACCAAGGCTTTGAGTGCCCAAGTGAAGCTGCGGTAAGTTTATTGATTTGTATGTGTTGCTACTGGTACCAGGCCTTTTCTTTCTTCCTGCTGCTGCTTTTGTGGTCAGGGTGCCCTAACCTTTCTCTGTGGAAACTAAATGGAGAAGGGCTGATGTGATGTCAGGGTGCAAGTATGTTAGTGAACAGCTGCACAGTACTGCTATTTCCTTTACTTTCTTGGCTTATTTACTGCTTGTAATTACTTTCAAATTTCCCCATGTTTCTGAACGGATCAGAGTTGTGGCTTCTTTTTTCATATACTGTATTGGACAAAATTTGTATCTTTAGGAAGAAGGCCGTACAGGATGGACAGGACTGTGGATAGTGAGTCTTCTCTTCTTGTGTGGTTGGACAACATAAATGTGTTTACGACAACTTAAGGGAGGAACTGCTATTCAGAAGAGATTAAACACTATCCAGGAGTGTGTGTGTATGTGGGGGTAGAAGGGTCAGATACAGCCTGACAGTTGAATTTTTGATGTTTTGCTATGAAGCCTTTTCTGTTGCTTGCATGCTGCATTGCACTTGGTAGCTGCAACATGTGCCTACGCTTTCCTGTTCCTCTGTGTGATATTCTACAGTATTTATGTGTCTGACTTTGGCAGCTGGAGAGCAGGAGAAAAGCAGTGCCCAAGTACAGATGAGGGGAACCGTGCCTTCTCAACCTTCCACAGAAGCAGGGACCTGCCTTGGCCTGATCATCACCAGTACAGGGCACAGTATTTGAGGCAGGGGTATGAGAGGGTCGGAGTGGCTGTTTCGTTGTTGTTCTGAAGAACCACTCTGTTCCTCTTGGAGCGGAGGTGAGCATGCCATCCTTTTGAAGGATGCACGCTGGGATTTCCACAAAATACAGGGCTCCCTGGCTATAAGGAGTAGCCATGCAGTATTTTCATATTCAGTTTCAACTTCCCAACCCAAACTGAAGCTGAAGGAGTTCCTAGAGGCCCCCAGGGATGAAAGGATGACTACCATCTGTGTTCAGTCATGTGTTCCTTGAGGAGAAGTGCAGACTGCTTCATGCCAGCCAGCCCAGATTGGAGAGCCAGGCCACGTTAGTGACCCTTCGGAAATATAATCCTGTCTGATGCTAGAGGGGAAGATTTTCTATACCTGGCAGATTTTTACATATTCTTTAAGTTGACCTCCTCCTGCTGTAATGATTTAACCCCCTGGAAATAGTCTATGCATGAATTTACAAAAAATAAATCAACCTGCGTAATATTACATCAATGCACAGTAGGTGATTATCTCTTTCCCCTTCCATCTACCCAATGTTTGTGTTTCAAATGCTGTCATTTTACATCCATTTTTGTTCCCTCCAACCTTTCCAGCCACTTCCTTGCTCCCTGACACCACTCAGGACACACCAGTGTGGTCCCCATGGGAATGCTTCTGTGTGGGCACGCTCCTGAAATATGCCCAGAGCTTTGCATGGGTGCTCACCTTCTTTGTCAAAAGATGCAGAGACTGGGGGGTGTGTGTGTGTATCTGGGAGTGGCGGATGGCTAGAAGCAGAGATAGGGAAGAGATGAGGGAGTATATATGGAGGAGCTCTTAGGTTGCTGTGTGCATTTACAGGAATAGAAAAGTTGGGGGCAAGGTCAAAGCAGTGCCAAAAGCATCAAATTGTGTGCTGTTTGTTTTGTCTGGATAACGAGGTGCTATTTGAAGGCAGAGGCTTCCCTTACAGACTTTGTAGGAATCGGAGTATTCATATTCAGGAAAGATGAAAACGAAGGTACTGTTTTCTGGACTCTGGAGGTACTGCCAGTCATGTTACTTGCTTTCTTTAATGTTCACTTAAGAAGTCAAAGCATCTTAATACTTGAAATATAGATTAGATTCTGTTTAAAGAACGTGATTAATGTTGCAAAGCAAAGGTCCCTAGTGAAAAACTGTAATTCTCCCTTTTTGTGGCTTATGATGCAATCTTTATTTAGTTACATTTTTCTCCCTTTCACAATCTCCATCTTGTTTATTGGATATGGTAGTTGTCCTCCTACAGCAATGCACTGTTGTGTATTACATTGTCTGGGAGAAAGGTCTCATTCCTTGCCTTTGGCAGATACTGGAAGAGGAGGGTGGCGGAAGCGAGCTGATGGCCTCCTGCTTTTAAGGAACTGCATTCAATTCTTGACAGAGTTCCCTGTGTTGTTAGAAGTGGCTTAAACACCCAGAAAATAGTTAAACTCTTGATAAAGCTTGGTATCTGTGAGCTAATTTTCAGAAAGCCTCGTGCTCCTGGGTGCAGCCTGTAGTAAAAGGATCTGTAATCATGGGTAAAGAAACCTGCGGGATGTGAAATACTTGAAGAGTTGTCCCTAAGAGTCTCAGTTGGGGAATACAGAATCAGTGGGTTTGCTTTGGACTTCAGTCTGTTTGAGCTGGATCAATAAATGGATTTAGACTACAAACTCCCAGCGGAGCCAATGTCTAGGTGTCTTGAGGACTTGGGTTTTCTGTTTGTAATTCCCCATATAGGAAGTAAGGATAATGTGATGCCTCCTCCTCTTACAAGGGTGTCGTGAAGTTACAGTAAGTACTTTTTGAGAGAGTAAATTGGCCTGCCATACAGAAATTGCAGAAAGATAGTTGTTAATTCTGTCTTAACAGCAGGGAGGGTACAGGTAGTTAATAAGCCTTAAGGACAGAACAGGGAGGAAAAAATAAATCCTGAGTGCCGTCCCTTGTAACTGGCTGTGCTCCCTGCGTGGTGAACGAGGCAGAGTGATCTTTGGCAGGGCCAAGGAGGGAAATATGTGAAGGTTTCAGTGTGCAAGAACAGGAGGGGATAGCTTGTGGTTTGATGGCGTGCTTTAACCCAAACAATTCCTGATTCCTAACTCCTCTGTAAGGTGTGCAATTTTCTCTTACTTAGAACGGATTTTCATTTTTTCTTTGTTTGAAAATGAAAGCTGCCATAGCAGCTGTAAAGTTGACACCCTCACTGGAGACGTCTGGCACTGGGGTGAGAGGTGTGAGTGGCAGCAGCAGCAGACCATCGTGCTCCGTGGCTCTACACCTGTGCTGTGGCGCATGTGGAGGACAGGACTGTTGACTTCAGGTCCCAGCTCTGGAAGGAAATGGACTTAGTCCTCTGTCAAAGAGCACTTTTTTTCCTCTCTCTCATTTGTCTTGCCTTCCTGACAATCCTTTTGGACTTTCTGGGGCTTGTCTCCAGTTCTTGGCTTCTTACTCTCTTTCACCTGTAGTTTCTCCTCCCTTCCAGACTCACTGTCAGAGACCAGATACCTGGCCTGACCCAGCCTCGTCCGGTTTCTCTCTCACATGCAGTCACCTTTTTCCCTTTTCCTGCAGTGTTTTGTGCACTGCCTCAGGATCCCTGGCTCCCTTCCCTGCCCATTTTGCTCTCTCCCTCCTGTTTTGGGACCTTGTCCCAGTCTGCTCCTTCACCTCCCTCGGGTCTGGCACCCGTCCCCGCTGTGCTCCAGATGCACGCCTTCCGCTTCCTTGCTGTCCGGGTGCTGGCAGCCCTGCCATGGCCAGCACAGGAAAGATGGGCTCCTTCCTGTCTTCTCCAGGGCCTGGACCCTCTCCAGGGCCTGGAGCTGCTCCAGTTCGGGCAGCCATGGAAATGAAAGGCATCTTGGGCTCTTCTGTTCCCAGTCTAGTGTGTGCTCGCCCGCTCTGTGGGGAGACGTTGGGTTGCCGCTGGGAAAGCGTGCAAAGTTTGAGCATGCTCAGCAAGGAAAAACTCCTGGGAGATACTAGTTATTTAGTCTTTAGAGGTCTTTGCCTGCCATGGGTACACTGTATACAACTATTGGATATGGGTATAAAAGCTGCTTTCCATGTTCAGCATAATCTAAAGTTACTTGAGACTCAGGAGCCAAGAAGGGAATATGAGGAGTATAGGATGTTCTCCAAGGGAAGAGCAATCTAATACCCAGTCTCCCTGTTTGCCTGGCGCAGCCGTGCGCTCTGCTGTGCTGCTTTATTGGGAGCTTTGTATTTAGTGAGAGGACCCATCAAAATCTTCCAGGCAGCAATCACTCTGAATGATTTGAAATGTATCATTCAACATGTCCCTCTTTCTGCTGATCTTTCCCTGACAACTTCTACCTCTTGGTGTCTTAATTTTAAAAAAGGATCTCAGTCTTATGTCCCTCCATCCTGCTCGGATTGTAAAAGCTGTTTCAGAGTGTTATTTACGACGATATTTTGAGGAGATTGGTGCAGACCAGTGGGCCGCTTTGGCAGTATTTCTGCTTTCTCTCCTTGCAAGTGCTGCGAGGAAGAAAACAGAACAAGAGAACCGATGCTTTTCACTGTCCCCTTCGATAGTAAAAAGTACAGATGCCACAGATAACACTTTTTCACACTTCTAAACACGCGAGTAATTAGTTTTGAAATGTAACAGAAGCCAGAGGGATGTAATCTGCACCAAAACAGGTTTCTTGATGAAGGGATGATGGGGTAGCTGGAACAGGCAGGCCCTTCTCTAGGTACAGCTTCTAAAGCTTGAAATAATAGTGCTGTGCTTTGGAGTAACTTATGCAAGTTTTCATTGTGAAGTAAGTTACAGTGGGAAAAGCAGTTTATTTTTGCAGGCACAACAGCAGCGAACAGGTTTTTTTTGGTCTAAAGTTGTCTTCTATGAAAACCACCCCTAGTCTGTCTTCATGCAGCATACACAGTACTTGTATTTTAGCCAGACATAAAATGAGGACATACCTGTGGCAGCAGTATATCTGTATCTCTGTCTCACATTATCTCTGATAGCTGTTCACAAAATAAATGCAGTTTTATCAATTATCTAAAGACAAAGAAGTACTGTATCTTGAAATATCAGGAGGGCTGTCATCAAACAGGGGCAGACAGCGTCTAGACTGTGCTGTTCAGCACAGGTAGAGTTTCTCCAGGGATCTTTTAGTGGTTGAAGTATTTGCACAAAGAGAAATGAGATAGCAACCTAAGCAAGTTTGAAAGTTTTACTATAATTTTAAAAATAATTTTTGAAGGAAAAATCATAGAATCAGAGAATGGTTTAGGTTGGAAGGGACCTTAAAGATTAAAACACTGTAGGATATTTGAGTCTGGATACTATGCAGTCAGGCCTCATGACCTGTTCTATCTCCACCAGGATGCCAGGGAACCTATTAAGTTGTTTTCTAAACAGCAGTATATACAGCAATTTTTTTTTCTTGATGGTATGAACATTTCTTACTGGAAACCATGTCATTACTAAGTGTGGTATTTCCTTGGTCAAGCATAGGAAAGGCTTCTGGTGAAAGACTTAATTAAAGAAAAAAATCATTGTATATTCAAATATATTGAACAGTTTTACAAACTTACAAAAAGTCTCTTTTGGGAACAGATATTTAAACATTTAAAGCCTACAGGAATTTTTTCTGTTGTTATAGTGGGTTGTATACTCAGCATACAACTGTGACCATAAATATGTTTTTCCTGGTGGAAGACCTATGTAATAATTTTGTGGGAGTCTGATCACAAGCTTTGGGCAAAAAGGAAACTAGTCAAGGCCGTTATGGCTTCAATTTAACATGTTTGGATAGGCGTCTTCCCTGGGTGCATAATGCTGAACACTGATGTCGTCATCCTCTGCGGTCTCGAGCCACTGGGCCATAAGGGTACCCCTTTCATGCAGCACAGCATGCGTGGAGGCAAGCTCACAAGCTTCTGCTCTGTAGTCACACAATACGCCATCAACTCAACAAATCATAACTGATCTCTCTCAACAGGAGAGAGAATGGGGTCTTGGCATGCTGACCGCTGCATTTGGGTCATCTGCTAGGAGTCCGTGTGCTCAAGGAAGGGAGAAGCTCCTCTGAAGGGCCACTGAACACCTGAATTAGCCTCTGGTGCTTAACAGCTCGCTCTGGAGGACCCAGCTTGCATTTGGGCAGCATGAATACCTCTACTATATACTCATACTTGGTTCAGAGAAATAGTATTTCCCTTGAGCTGTTTTATTTCTCAAAAACAGGACTGTATCAGATTTTCCCCCAACTGCTGAACAGTAGTATTAATGGAGTGTGTTATTTATTCTTTTGACATGTTTTTATTTCATGGAAAATGTCTATGTTATGCTTGAGGCTGGGTAAGAGTTGCTGGATCCCTTTCAGAATTCTGTTAAATCTGGAAGTAAATCAGATTACTTTCTTCTACTATAAGCACATTCGGCTTGGCTTTCACATGAGGTGTTGTATGGGTGAATGAGCCCAGAGCATTCCAGCTGGTGCAACAGCTTTATTTATGCAGAGCGATGGCATGAAAGGGTTTTGGAAAATGCTTTTAATGGCTTCAGGAGTGGTTTGTACTACTATTGAACCACCAAACTGCTTAAAGTTCTTACCCACTTTGCTTGTGTTTTCCAGTGACAAACTGTGGGCTTAGGCGATGACTCCGTTGATCAAGAAACTGTGCTGGTTGGAAACACAAGACACGTTTTCTTAAACTCTCTTTATATATTCCTAGCATTTACCGTGTGGCAATAAAGCTTCCAGTGTCTTTCTGTCCATAATGTGAAATAGCTTTTTGTCCATACGATGATGCTTCTATATCTCAACTTTAAAATGCTTTAGGTCTTTGTAAAATGATAACATGTACTTTGTCACTTCTACAATACGTTTTATCATCAGTAAAGGACTAGCTGGGTGACTTCAACATGTATTTCATGTACTTTTTACACGTATTTTCCCCCCTGTGGATTTTTTTTAAAATTGCTTTTATCACTTGTGCAAGCATGTTGAGTCGTAGTTTTTCATAGAGTTTAGTGACAGAATTGGCATAAACAGGTTATGCAAAATGGAAGGGGTGTCAATGAAATTGAATATACGTAAATGATAGCAGTAGCTTGCAGATTCTTCCTAAGCATCATTTCTTATGCAGGCAGTTTTGACAACAGGTTGAGAAACATCTCAGAAAGCAGGTTGTGAGTTTCACAGTAAAGATGAAATATCCTCCCCCTGCCCCGAGATAAAGCAGAAATTTTTTAGAAAAGATGTGGTCTGTTCAATTGGGAAAGTGGCAGGAAAGTATTTTCAAAGAAAAACAATGTTAAACTTCATGTATGTGTAAGTTATAAACACATATATGGTAGTTAAATGGTGATACAATAAATGCAAAGCAAGTGGGCAATATTTAATTCAAATTTTTTATGTGTCTAATAACAAATGAAGCATTTGTGTAGAAACATCTCCCTCTGGGCTATTAAGGGATTCATGGCTCCGGGAGCTCCCCGTTTTGCTCAGACTGTGCCTTTGGATTTGAAGGGAAAACACAGTTGTTGGGGGAGAGTCACTAACTGAGCAATTGGAGTTAATCATCCCCTTGGCTTAGCAGATGAGACACTAATTTTCCTTCCAGGAATAGGCAGAATTACCTGTTTGTACAGTGCCTTCAAGTTGGCTGATATAAAACCTGAAGAAAAAACTTTAAAATTGGCTGTGTTGGCTTGAATAGGATGTTGGCATTCAAGTAAAGGGTGTTGATCATGGTACAAGGGTACCGTGAAGGGGTAGTGAAGAATAAATAGTGAAGACAAGTCCCTAGAGGTTGGGAAATGGTCACAAGCAGTCCTAAGAGTAACTTGTATGAAGAGGTTTCCGAGGGGTTCCTTTGAGAGCGTGAGCATGTGAAGGCTTCACTTACTTAATTGCTCACTTACATATGTACGATGGCTTTGCTTGCTTGTGTGAGGTGCAGGGAAGAAAAAGAGATGTTCCTCGCGTGCAGTAAGTTTCTAATGCAAGGTTGTCCAGAAAACATAGCATAGAGTGAATCAATATGTTTACTGTCTTGTTTAATATAATTTATAGTCATCAAAAGTAATTTTAATTTTGTGGGTTTGAAAAAATATTTGTAGACTAGACTGGCTTGATTCATGGAACAATCTGTATTTATGCTTAAGGGATGAGGTTTTACACAGAGGCAATTACAAAAGCATACAGAAATCTATTACTGCACTTGTTGATAGATCTACTGACAGGTGTGTGGTTGAGGAAAAAAGATAGCATACATCAGATTTGTGCGGGATGGGACTGCTCTGTGCTGACATCTGGCAGAAGATTTGGAATCTGGGACAGCTGCTAGTGCCACAGAATTGCAAACAGCTTTAGGACCTGAATGCAATGAAGATAAATGAGCTCCAGTTGGAAGCTGAATGGCCCTAAAGGTAGAAGCAGTAATGATGCGGGCACTCTGAATGCTGTACAGCTAGGCTTGCAAGAGGTGGGTTTTTTGTCCTGTACGTACATAAACGTTCATTATTCTGGATTGCAGGCTACATTATTGCTACACTGAATAGTCTTGACTTTGTAAAGCTATGTGTTACTGCTTATGTCACTGAATTTGACATTGGTTTCATATTCTAGCTAGTTTGATGTTAACAACTAAGTGTACTGGATTGCTCTACAAATCTGAGTATTTAGTCTGTCCATCTATGTAACGATACCATAGAAACAGAGTCCAGGGATAAGACAGCGTGATTTATAGGTTTTCAGAGTCTGAACAAGATGGGCAACTGTGCGGGGTATCTTTATTTTCATGTCAGGTGATGTATTTTATTCTGTTATGGATACTCTACCTTAATTGAGGGCATTTCTTACTGCTGCAAATGTAAATTTTAGGAAGTCTGCAGAGTGCTGGAGTATCCAGTCGCAAAAAGTAGACAGTCATAGTGTTTTCTTGGGCAGGCAGGTTTTAAGAGGTTAATTTTCTGTGTCTTTAGGGACAGCAATAAGAAAAAATAAATCTGTGTTTAGAAATTAAACCCAGTTTAGGAGCTCCCCCTCCATCCTGTTCTCCACTGACTGTGCAGGGGATTAGACATGAGCTTCTAATGCACATCTTCTTGACCATACCTCACCTAGAGCCTCCCTACTTTTGACTTAATGAAACATGCATCATTTATAATGCTTCTTTTTTTTTTTTTTTTTAATCCAAGAAGCTATCCCAATGGTACCGAAGAATTGTCTTTTTGTAATACTTCCTTCTCTACTGAATATTGTGGATGTGAGCAGAAAGGGCAGACAGCAGTCTGAACAGGAATCCAGAAACCATCTTCTCTTGCAATGTTTCCATTAGAGGCTGAGCAACCAAGCTTAGTCTGCTGGGTCCAAGCAGAGAAGCAGACACCCAGCACCTGTGTCTGTACTACTGCCCTTCAAGCTTGAGCTGTTTTTCTATTAAGAGCTTCTGGTGTCACATTTCTTTGCTTCTACAAAAATGCTGGTCCATTAGCCTAATGAAAAGTTTCTGGATTTATGTCAGATTTCTAATGTATGTTTTTCTTTGTAAGGACCTTCATGGAATTTCAAGGGTATATGAGATTCTGCACAGAATAATTTGAAGCATTAATGTCATGTTAGCGAGGCAGTTGTTTGTGGGTTTTGGTAGCTCCCTGAGAAAATCAGACTTTAAAGAGAAGATTTTCCAAGAAGTGTTCAATATTCTCCCATGAGAAACTGCCAAAGACTCATAAAACAATGATGACTTCAAAGCTTTCAAAAAAATCTCCCCTTCTCTGCTGTGGACCTCTCCTTCCTCCAAATTGCTTGTATTTGTGAAAAGGATAAATCTGTCACCTCTAGGTATTCCCACACAGCTGTCCCACATGGTGCCTGGTGACTCCTGCTCAAGAAACAGATTTGAGTTATTGTCATTTGCCGGGAATGGGGCTAATCCAGTCACTTCATTTAGCATGACTTGAAAATTTGCCGTTTATTGCTGTTGCTGCCAGCCACGTGCATGGTGTCTGCTACCTCACGGGCTGGCGTTCACCACTGCTGCGCCTGGTGTGCACGAGCTCTCTGCTGAGCAAGTGCTGAGGATGGTTTCTTTCTTTGACGCTGATTTGTCATAACTTCCAAAACTGTTTTTTAGAGAAGAAATCTTACTAATTTTATTTAGATGACTAGCTTAAATTTTTGTAATTGCCGTATTTGCTTTGTACAAGTCTGCCATGGGCTTGCAGAAACTAACTGGGATAACATTTCACAAAATGTGACAACCTGAGCTGTCTGCTCCCCATCATTTTAGACTAAATTCAGTTTCAGTCTTCCTGGTCCTCTTGCCTTGTTATATTATTTTATTTATTTATTTATTTATTTATTTTCATGCGCGTTTAAGAAACTTGCTCTCTTATTTCATGTTTATGGTAATTCTGGTATATTAATGAAAATGTAGCTTCATTGACAATTTATGCTGCGGGTATAGAAGTTTCCCTACTGAAAGTGTACAGGTCTGCCGTGTGATTTTGACAGGGTTATACATTTATACCTACTTTGCTGTTGTCCATGGGGAGGGAAAAGGAAATATGAAGGATCAGCACGTCATATGAGAAATGGGCTTGGTTGATAAATTAGCCTCTGCGGTAGGGCAGCTGAGGTGCAGACGTGTCCTGCTCCCCCCTCTGCTTTGGAGCATTAATGTCTGATGGACTGGGCCTCGGGGAGAGGTGGCATCTTCACCCTCGTGGTTAGATTTGCCACAGCTGCTCTCTCTGAGCCCTCCACGTGCAATCTGTGCGTATTATCCTGTCTTTCCTTATAACTTAGTTATTATGAATCCTTAAACTTACTCCAGTTTGTCAACTTTTATGTTTTTCTGCAAATGTGAAGGTGCTTAGAACTGAAGATGAGCGCTTGACAGGAGTGTTAGCTAGCAGTATTCACTGTAGTCCTCTCCACAGCTGAGGCTTTCCAAAAGTTTCACAAGAAGCTGATAGTTACAAGCATGTGTGAGCAGTTTGCTTTTTCTCCTTGCTGCTTCACATGCATTATCCGTTGGAAGATCTGGATTGAATTTGTTGCTTTCTAGTCCTCTGGTGCCTTCCCAATTCTTAATGACTCCACTGCATCAGTTTGAGTTGTCTCATCTGGTATTATTTTGATTACTTCAACCTCTTTCACATGTTTCATTGCCATATGATCTGGGAGGCAGCATTGGGCCAGCATCTGAGAGGCCTTGACTGCAGCTTCAGCTCTGCGGCTGGTCTGGTCGGTGACTTTACAGGCCAGTCACATCGTCCCACTGTGCCTCAGGCTTACCCCCCCTTTAAAAGGAAAATAGCAGACAGTGTGCTGCCTTCTGTTTTGTGCGGTGAAAATGTGTTTAAGTAAAACAAAAGAAGTGGAAAAAGCCTAGATACGTGATACCATCTCCCCCTGTAAGAGGAGTCTTCAAGTTTTGGGCACCTCTTGCATCAAATGTCCAAACCTCATTGTCTGATCTAGAAGAGCAGAGTGATTAACAGACCAGATTAGCATCTGTTCCACCATAAGCTCTGTTCACATTTCTAACAGTGGCTTGTTGCATCTCTTTTCCTCAGTATTTTGCAATTTTTGGAGTCTGGTGGCCACCACTTTTTTTTCTCCATTAATACCCTCCCCAATTAATCAATGTCATCTTTCTACTGGAGTGTCTTTAAAATTCTCCATTCTCTGTCTAAACTTGGTCCTTCTCCTCGTAGTGACAGATGTTAGGTATCCTAATCCCCCCAGGTTTGCTCAATATTTGCTTAATGCTCTTCTGTTGCATTCTGTGACCTTATTCCGCTGTCTTCTAGATCAAAGTGATTTAGAGAAAGGTATGCAGCTTGACTGATGTGCTGCATTATTTTAGAGAAGGTAATTGTAATAGTCTTTAAGGCTTCTTACATAAAGGCATAATAAAGATATTATGCTGATGTTATGGCAGCACCATAGTGAGACTAGTGTCATACAGGGAAAAAACCCTTAAATAATGTCCAATGCAGCATGCTGATGTTTAGATGTACATACAGATTAAAAAAGGAAAGGTCTACTTTTAATTTTGTAGGTAGCAGATGCATGTGATGAGAGTGGCCAATACTTCTTAGATATTTGCTTCCAAAGGGAAGCGTGTGTGTGTAACTGAATGGTTCAATATATAGATAATATAGATATTGCAAGAGTTTCTATATTACTAACTGTTAATAATAAAAAAACCTCTCAGCTGTATGTATGGAGTGGTTTGCCTTGTACCTTTCCTCCATGATTTTTTTGGCTTATAAATTTGGGTGCTGGTTCATTGCAAAAGTTTGCCTGCAGTTTTTTGTTATCCTTCACTTGTGCCTGTTGAGCTGATGTGTAGAAGTGCACGATCCCTAATTTTTCATTCCCTTCCTTCTCATCTAACACTTTTTTTTTCTTTTTTTCTTTCTTTTAATCAAAGTGCTGTTTTAAAAATTTTTACTCCGAGCCACTTGCTGTGTAAAAAATCTGTGGGAACAAATTAGTCAGGACACGGAAGAGTGAGGTGTAGTAAACAGTGTATCCTGCAGAAGACAGGACTGGTTTTATTCTGTCCTTACAGAGGAAACTAGTGTCTTATTACATGGCAGTGTTCTTTATAGTATGCTGTAGAACTGGTGATGCATTCACTAATACATAGGCTATCTTGTGCTTCCTATTTTTCCCATAGGCTTCTCAGTATTTGTAATCTCAAGAGTGAAAGCCGGACAATGACTGGCAGTATTCTTCTTGTGCCTCTGTTCAGCTGGAAAGATACACTTCCATTCTTCCTGTGTCCTACATGTTTTTTTAATGGTCATTGATCAGCATATAAAAGTCATGCAGAATGGAAATGCAATTACCAAGAAAGATAAATAGACAGTAGCAGTGGGTTTCATCAGAAACCCAGCCAGAGTATCAAAAGACGGGGGGTGGGGTGGGGTGTGTGTGAAATAAAAATTCTAGTACGATGTGTAACATTTGACAAGTAAAACTAACGGTGCTTGAATTAAAAATAAAGCTCAAAGTTGTGCCAGTTAATGAAAAATCACACTGAATCACTGTTGTAGCTCTGCTCCCTTTTTAGGACAGAATAATTATTTAGCAGAAATGTGCTGTGTAATGTGGTACAAAAGCTGTATGGAAACAAAATTAGCAAGCCAGTTTCTGAGGTTACTTTCCACGGATATGAAGCAGATATCCACATTCAGCAAGTGGCGCAGGCGAGCTGGTGCAGGTGTAGCCTTCCCCTAACATAGCAAGGAAGGTGTGTTCCTTGGTGTCCCTCCAGCTCACTGTGGGAAATCAGATTTCTCTTGCTTTTCCCATTTTTTTTTGCTCTGGCTTCTTCCGGACTTCCCAGTAGCACACCCTCATAGTCCTTGACCCATCAGTGGGATCAGGCCAGGCTCCAAGTTCTAGAGCAGCTCTGGTCCCCAAAGGAAACAAAATATTTTGGCCATGTAATTGGGGTCATCTTGTACCCCTTTGGCTTTCCTGCTTTGCAGACTGTTAAGCAAGGTGGCAGCTGCAAAGGGCCGGAGAAGGCTGGAAGGACCATATAAAAAATGCTAATATAGGCAGGAGGGAATGATGGTCAGCAAGTGGTGAGTTGTCCCACCTGCTCTCCTTACCTTCCTCCCTTTTCTGAGAGCCCTGGCTGTGGCTGATAACAGCCTGATTCATAATACATAAAAATTAGCATAATTCATTGAAATCTGGGTTCTGTTGTGCTGTTTCCAGTGTGGGCATGTTTCCTTTTCCAGGAGAAAAGGAGTAATTCCCCATTGTGCAATACTGTAGCCAGTCTATCAGCCTTACCTCCAGCAGGTGATTAGCCTGTGTTTTTTGAAAAGTATAAAGTTTGCCTGGTTTTCTTGTCTTCATATAGAGATGTTAAAAAAAATAAAATAATCATAATGGTTATTACTTTGTGTTAATGGTTATATGGTTTGTTAGCTGTAAGTATATATACCATAATGCTTATGTGCAAAAACTCTTATTTATAGTGATAAGGTCGTCTTTGCTCTTATTCTTTTATCAGATATAAGAAACGTGTTTCCCTAAACATGGGTGAAACAGAACAGAGACCAACAGCAGGATCCCGGTTAGGAGCTCAGGAAAATGCTGGGATCAGTACTTTGGAGCATGGACAGAAACCACCTATGACACCTCCAGGAAAACTCATCTCCATCAAAATTCAGATGCTGGATGACACACAAGAAACTTTTGACGTTCCGGTAAGGATGTGGAGGTTGGAGTTGTTAAAGATTATTCCGGCATTTCTAAAAACTCGTGTTTTCAAACAGTTCTCTTTTTATTTTAACTGTGATTCTTTGGCTAATGAATTCATGTTGCAGAGAAGATGGCTGTTACATCAGCGTTACATAGATGATGGTGCAATAGAATAACATTAAACAGTGAAGTGAACTGTAAATTACAGTTATTATTCTGTTTCTCTTTGAACAGTTTCAGAAGAATTGAAAGTCCTTTGTGTTTGTTTTTTTTTTTCTTCAAATATTACATCAGTGATTTCCTCTACTTTCTGAACAGTTGATGTATTTCCCTGGTGCTGTTTTCTCTTGATCTGGTAAACCATAGATCTATACAGATTTTTTCTTTTCCTCTGGCAAATCCTTAGGATAGTAACTTGGAATCATCAATTTTCACTAATTTTATCAGTCTTAGAGGCACCAAGTACTCTCTCACATGTTGAGTGCAAGGGAAGAATCAAAGCAATCTCATCTAAAGTTTCTCTGTACCCCACTGAAATTAATCTAAGTTTATACTTGCCAAGGAAACAGAGTTACTACTGCTTTTGTGTGCGTGTGATCAGAAGAATTAGTTTGAATTTGTTTTGATACAAAGACTGATTCTGTTTTACACTACCTAGCTGTTAGTAACCGCTAATGATTTTAACATGCCCTGCTTAGATAATCAACACATAAGATTGTTGAACACTTGCTGTTATGAAAGTGTAGTGGAATGTATATTTTTCAAAGTCCTCAGGGTTCAGTGAATAGGAAACTGGAAATCTGAGTTCAAATTTCATCCTTTGTTACTTGCATTTTATGTAGCTATGGTAACTTCCATGCCTTCATTGGCTCAGTTTTCCCTTCTGTGAAATGGGGGTTACCAGCAAGATGCATAGATCTTGCACGTATAGTGCTCTGTGGAAGCGCCTGTGGTCACTGAAAAAATGTTATCCTTGTATTAAACGTGAAGGAATTCTGGTTAGGGAAATCCTCATTAAAAGAAAAAATCTTTTTTTACCTGTTTATAAGGTTTTGTTTGTCTGTTTTGTGTGTGTACACACACATGCTTTTTGGTCTGCTCTCTGCTGCTGTTTGTGACCCAACTACAACTGTGTGTTCAGTCTCAGATTGTGTTGTAGTAGAAAGTAAATTCTCTGGACAGGCAGGTATGTGTGAACTGAACTGTCATCAAGTGAAATGCTCATGTATGTAGCAACTTGTTATGCTTTTGTGCCCTTCAGAATGCCTATCAAATATCCGTAGCAAACAGACTAAAATTAGCAGCCTTTAGGTAATCATTGCTGTTCAAAAGTGTAGTTCTAGTTTAAATTATCAAATGCTAATGAAAGTCATGCTGCTAATCTTATGTGGTACAAATATCCCTATTATCCCAGAGACAACCTTTTCTTCTCTACAGCTGCTACTTCACCATACTTTGGAAATGACGTGCAATTTATAACAGTTAATAATTCTATTTAACAAACACTTAGTAGGAACCATTTTGAGATCAGGTCCCTTTTATTAAATTGTTTAGAAGCCAACATAAGTAACATGTGGATGCAGTACACCCATATAACTCCAGCTTTGCTTCTGGCTGTTTGAGAAAACAGTATTTTTTCAATCTTCAGTGTTAGAAGGCAACAACATTACTTTTTGTTTTTAAATTCAGCAACACCTGGAAGACCTGGGTGTTTAAACAACTCTCTGTTCAGATCACTTCAATATGATTATTTTCTGAGGCTTTTATTTCATAAATACCTCTATTCAGGGGAAGTCCAGGTGGGTTTAAAGTCAAATCTTGGTGAAATTTGCAGGATGCTTAGATTATGAAGTCTCTTAGAGCAGATTCATAAAGCCTTTTCTCCTTAAGATACGTATAGTCAAATGGAGCAATACACATTGTTTTCATTCTGCTCTAAAAGGCATTCATTTTTTAGTCTCTTCTCACAAAACTGATTTTTAATACATCTAAATTGACATGTTTATTCATGTTGGAAAACCCAGGTTCCCATTTACAAGCTTGCTGTTTTTAGCCAAATTGGTGCAGTATACACAGAAAAAGAAAGTGACACCTTTTCAACAAAATATTTTAGGAGCAGCAAGTGTGGCTGTGGGCAGAGGATGTTAAACATATATGCCTAAGCATATCTGTGGGCTTGCTTTTCAGTGGAGAAATAAAGGCTTTTTGCATGATTGAAGGTCTGAACTGCTCTTTCCAAAACTTGAGCTGCCATGGTTATGAAAATAACCTTCCAAATACAATACAAAGTATAAACTGAGAAGGTTTTGTTTCCTACAGTTTTAGGAATTTTGCTGGATCATCTTTTCTCTATTAGCAAATGGGCCTTGTAGGACAGTATGAAGTTTAAGTCATGCTAGTTTATTATTTGCTTGTGAAGTCTGTGTGAAAATAGAAACAGGTACTGGTGCTACTTCTTCCTGAATTTGGGGGAAGTAGTGAAGTAGTTGGGACTATCCATCTGTCTAGTCCTCCTTCCTTGCTACTCCTATGATTTCTTTGTTGTAGGTTCACCACCTCTGCCATTAGCTAAAACTAGAAAAAGATCTTATCCCTGTGTTGTTTTTCTTGGGTTTGTTTTTGTTTTTGTTTTGGAGTTGTTGTGTGTTTGGGGTTTTTTTGTGGGTTTTTTTTTTGGTTTGTTGGGGTTTGGTTTGGTTTGTTCTTAAATTACCTTCCAGGAGGCAAGATTCAATACCCTTGCACCTAGGCAATCCCCTTTCTCCTATCATATGCAAATAACTTGTTTTTATTAGAGCAAAATCCTTTAGATTTCTATGTCTGTTCTGTATATAATAAAACAGGAGAAAAACATGGCCTATTTCTGTTCCCACCCCAGTGCTGCTGCTCTTTGGGCTGTTGAAAAGTGAATTAACTGTGGTGTCATTTGTCCTTCTAAAGGAAAGTTGATTCTTTTGGTGTTAGTGTTTTGGTGCTATATAATCATACCATGACTGGCTCATTGTATTAGTTTCTCACAAGCCAAAAAAAAAAAAAAAAAAAAAAATCCATGTGGCTTCATATGGGCCTGTAAATGATATTTGCTTGCCAGGACAAGAACCCGTCCAGTGTATGGAAGAGTTTGGATGGGAGACTTGAAAAACAGAAACCATAATGAAGGTCTTTTCATCAATCTTTGCAAACGCAGTACTGTAAAAGGAATGGTACGTAAGAAAAATGTTATATGCTGCTTGCTGTTAACAAACAATATTTCACTGCAGAATTTCCAGACATACCTATATTCCAAAAAGCCAGTGAAAGCTTGACTAGATGATCCTGGATCATTTACATGCAGTTAGCTGGTTGCATGACTCTTTTCAAGCAAATACAGATGCTTGGGGGAGGCAGTGGAAAGGCAGGCACTGCTGCTTTCACAAAAAAGATTATATTACTTTAACTTCGTATTTACTGCCTTTAACATAAAAGGAAAGTATAAAATTCATCAGTTGTGTTTTTGAGCACATTTTTGTCTAGTCTGCTATGAGAAGGTAAATTACATAGAATATCATTCCCCCTTTTAAGGTATTCAGCTTTTTATGACTGAATTTCTGTACCTTTAGTTTGAGTCTGTTGTGAACTCTCAGACAAGAGCTGGCTTCAGCTGCAGTTGTAGGTGATTAGTCCCTGAAAATCAGGCCATGAGTTGAAAATTCACGATAGTTCAGTGCTTGCAGCTCTTGGGCTTGGTGTTAGCTTTACGGCGGGGTTGCATGGAAGTGTGGAAGAGATTTTTGTCTCTTGCTTTTTGTTTCTAATTTCCAGTTTGGCTATATTTACTGAAAAATTAGTTAGATATGCTAACTGAAGACTGCAGAGGTCCAAAATACAGCAGTCTGTCTCAGCTAGTGTTTGGCTGAGTTATGACTACGTGATAGAATGAGCAAATATGGTCCCTTTCTGCTAGGTAAGAGGACAACAGCTTTAGCTAAAATGACTAAAGTGAAGGAGGAAGAATATTTTTTCACCCTTGTACACGTAATGATTATCATATATAGATAGATCTTGGGCATTTTGAAAGGTTGACACTTCCATTGTAAGACTTGCAAAACCCAACACTGCCAAATAGTTGTTGTGTATTACAACCACCAACAAAGGGTGGAGGTGTACTGTTCTGCTTGGTTTTGCTCTGGTTTTATTTCTGCTGGTCTCATCTAAGTTAGTTGGAAGAGAATGGGACTGATTCCATAAAACCGTAGTAAAACTTACGGATTTTCTTATGTTTGTTTTAATATGGTCTCCCCTGTAGATTCAAACCAGTTTAGGTAAAAAAGAAATACAGTTTTTAAGGAACAGTAAAAATAGCTGATGGTAGCATCTACTTCTTCTGGGGAAGACAACCCTTTAATATTTACTGTTTATGTCATTTATAGTCTTATTTACTTTTATAGTTGTCTCAGTGCCAGAAGTAATCTGCTTAAAACTACTCCTAAGCAGAGAGAGTCAGTGTTGTTCCCTTCTAGGTAATGCTGAAGACATGACTGAGTCTTGTGTTAGACTGCTGGGGTGATTTGGTGACTCAGACCAGGTTTAACCCTGACTGACATGATGCTTGTCACTGATCATATCCAACTCTCTGGGTGAATGACGCTGATGTGACTGGAATGATACTACTGAGGCTAAATAGAAAGTCAGAGTTGTTTCCTTCCCATTAGCATCAAAGGTGAGATCAAAGTATATCACAGGAGGTAGGGATTCTTCTTTCAGTTAGGATCCAGTCTCTTTTAATTAAAACCAAACTGAAGTCCTCTTTATTGTGTCTGGAAGAAAATAGTTGCTGCCTCTTTGTGGCTGTCTTTTGGAGAGACCAAAACACGCTTGCCTGTCAGATCAGTCAAGTTTATTAAACATCTGGTTTGTGTCTTATGTAAACTTTCTTTCCCTCTGAATGTGTTCAAGCTTTGTGAAGTATGCAGGGTTGGAAAATGTCATCCGCTTTGAGGGATTAACACCTGGTTTCTTAAGCAACAGGAGTCTCTTAATAGAAAGCAGGGTGAGAGTATAATCCTTAGTAAACATCAGTTGTAAACATTTCATTTCAATTTGCTTTTCTCTCAGAACAGAAAGGCTTCCTCATCTTTAGGTTATCTGAGAATAAAGACCAAATGGTCTTGGTCTACAACTATTTATCTTCCACTGGAGTTCAGCTTTAGTGCCTTAGCAGGGAATTTCTGTGCCTCAAGTCCCAAATTTTCAGAGAGAAGGACGTCATAATTCTGCTGAGGCTATATGTCTTAAGGCTAACTTTCTGGGTGGGGTTTTTTTTTGGCTGGTTGTGTTTGTTTGTGCAGCCATATAATGGTGGTTCGCATTCCCTTTGTGGGGAAAATGCCTTCTATTAAGTGTACTCCCCAACAACTTAAGGCCAGTGCAAGCGTGCCAGCAAAAGCTCAGTATTAGAAAGTCTCAGTACTTAACAACAAAGATTATATGTGCTTTGTTATAAATTTGCACAAGCGTTGTGTTACTCTTTTAAATTTTAAATTTCAGCCACGGTTTTATAAATGTTTAAATTATTTTCTGTAATATTTATAGGTTACAGTAACTGCATTGTCCTAGGTATTTACCCTCTCCTCAATATGCATATTATAACCAGTGAATAAAACAATTTTATAAAAAGAGCATTAGACAGTAAGGCAATGCAGAAACATGAAACAGTGTTTTATGCTTTCTTAGCCAGCTTCAACTTCAATTCAATATGAATTGCATTTTTTTCCAGCTTAGGAAGTGAACAGCAGGTCAAATGTCAGTTATTCATCAGTCTGAGTCTTTCTTTTTTTCTCATGCCTGAAATTATTTGGCCATCACTGTCAGACTATTTCCATTGAATATAAAGCATTTAAATATTCACTAATTGTCACACCAACCCTGTTGGATCTTCTGAAATTATAAGAAGAAAAGCTTTTTTTTCCCCTATAATTCTGAAACGCATCAATTGCGTTTTTCTCAGCAGAAAATTATTAGTAGATACCCAGTAAACTGTGATTTTTGTTGACAGATGATTAGAATGTCCTTGTTGAAAGACAGGAAATTTTAGTGACTTGTGTTAATAATTTATGTGCTTTTCAAAACGGAAGAGAGAATAATCCACAAGCAAACTTCTGTAACCTGAGCCAGCAGGCTGTTTAAACTGCTGATTTCTTTGTTACAGTATTCTGTAGAATGAACAGAATTAAGTGGGAATATAATTTTAAGTGCCAACAGATCCAGTCCATTCTCAGACTGGATTGATGTATTTGAAGATAACTGGGAAATGAATGTAATTTTCTTGAATGAATTAGCCTAACTTGTAATCAGGGAAGGCTTCTCAGATAATGCCTTTTCACCTCTCTCGGTTCAGCTGACTCGCCAAGTCGTGCACCAATGCGTGAGCCGGCACAAAGCGAAGGACAGAGCTGGCACAGCGAAGGGCAGCTGTGAATGAAGAAGCAGTGCGTGAGCATTTCTGAACACTGCTGCCCTGACTGAAGGGGTCAGTGAAATCACGTTGTTAATTTTAGTAACCATGTCTGTGCCTGTAAGTTGGTTTGCACAGTACTGGTGAGGCTGGATTGATGCTCTGGCGCGCGGAGCATGGGCTCCCTCCCCAGCTATGGGGTGATCCCCTTGGCCACCCTGTTTGGAGGTGGCAGCTGTCCAAGGAACAGTGGGAGGTATTTGCCATCTCTCCTCTTCAAAGTGTACAAGTATGGGTGAGTGGGTAGCTAGTGGCAGAAATGGAGGCTGATTCCGCTAGGACTACATTGTCCTATTTCAGGGGCGATCGGAGGGATGTTCTGCTTCTGGTCAGAGGAAGGAGGGGAGCTGAACTGCCTGTTGTGTGCTTCCTTCCTCCGGCCTGAGACTGAGGTTCATCTCTTCCAGCTTTAAAGATTTTAATACTGGATGTTAAAGCCTCAGCTAATCAGTCTTTCCTTCATAGTCAGGATGAAAACATGGTACCTTTAACAGGCTGTTCATCATGCCTGTCTCAAACATGTATTTTAGGATGAGATTAATTGCTCTCTGGAGGTGCTTGTATATCCCTGTAAGGGGAGCATAGGGCGATGGCTTAGGCTTCATTTATCATCTAGGCACCTAACTTGTTCCACAGAAATTCCTTTGTTTCCTTTTAGTTCCCAACCATGCCAAAGTGATATGTGAGTCTTTCCTGCACCACATAGCTGTCCGGCAAGGCTGTCTAGCTCTGATGTGCTGGGGTGGCTGAATTATACCTGCCATAGTGCTGCTTTTCTCTGTCGTAGCTGTAACAGAGAAGTTGCAAAATAAAGCGTGCTATGGAGGAACAGTGCGTTGGTGCTGTGCTGCAGTGGTGCACATGCATGCCATGATTTACTTAAGCCCGTTCTTTGTCAGGACAAGGTGGTTGAGCTTAAGTTACTTTCTTTAAGCTCTGTATGAAAAACAGTTGTCTTTGCTTCTGGCCATGTGCTCTGGAGGGGAGTAATAAATGAGCAGGATAAGCTTCTGGGAAAAAATAGCTGCCTTCCTCCTCCTCCTGAATCAAGTAAGTGTGTGTTGTCCGTAGCTAAAGAAGTGCAGCGTAAGTGTGATGTTTTGCCAAAAGCATAATCTTATGTTGGACTTCAGGCATTTCGAAGCACACCCAGTTTATAGTCCTGTACTGAGCAAAAGATCAGAAAACTTGGGCTCAGATGTAAAGCACTACTGGTATGTGATTATATCACACAGCGTGATGAATCGCCATTTAGAGCACTGTGAATTTCAGTAACTTAAATTGCAAGTAAAAGCATATCTCTCTGTAACTTGTTCTCTCACCTGTTTGAGAGATGAAGGAACCTTTATTGTGGAATCCCTGTGCAGTTGCGTTCCTCTGTTATTTTGGACAGAATGGAAAGCTATCTATACAAACAAAGGCTTAAGCAGTACAGGATAAAAGAACAGCAAAATGTCATAAACTGTCCATTCATTTCCCTTTCGGTTCATTCTCTGTTGAATATGGTCATGCGTTAAGAGTTTTTCCCAGGTGATAACACAACCTGTTGAAATGCCTCTCTCCAGGTTTATTTGCCTACTATGGGTTCCTTGCTCTGCTTTCAACCCTGCTTTGCCTTTTAGCTTGGGATGTTAATTTTTCTCTTTTTGGACTGGGATTCTTCTCTCTATGTTTGTTAGAGGTCATCACCTGTGCTTTTTCTTTCCTCAAACCTTAAGTCTGCCACAAGCCCTCTCTTCCTCCCTGCTTCTGCAGGATGCCTGGGTTGCTCAGCTGGTGGAGCCAGCTACTGGAGGTGGCATTCCAACCTGCTGTGCTGCACTGGCAAGGATGCTTGTCTGACTCAGTGGTAAGGCAGCCCGTGGGGGCAACCCTGCATAAAAAGCTTTGGTTTTCACCAGTTTAGTTAGAACCATGAGCTTGCTGCAAAATTGGATAGATGTTGATGTGTGTGCAACAGAGGGGAGGGAAGGGACAAGACCATGTTAGCAGTGGTTCAGACTTGGGTGAAGCTGTTGTGGAAGTACACAGCTGCAGAGTTGGAAGAGAGAAAAAATGTTAGGAACTCCTCCAATCCTTAAAATGCTTAAGAATATGACTTCATATCTGTTCATATTTTAGCACTTCGTTTTCTTGTTGGTATCTCTTGTTCCTGCCTTGCTTGGCACTAGTACATGCTGCCTTATATTGCTTATCCTCCTTGTCCTCTCTGCCTCTCACAGCTCCTTTGTAACTGCTGGTTCAATTCCTTGCTATCAATATTCTCCAAACACACAGGAGATAGCAGTGCAGAAAGATGTGGGAGCCCTGGGTGTATCTCCTAGGTCTTCAACAACTTCATTCTGATGATGAACTCCTTCCTCAGAGCACTATCAGGTTGTTATATTACAAGTCGTGTGTTGGGCTGTATAGAGAAGCAAGTGCTCACCACTTTTAAAGGCTGTATCTGCACTGCAGAGCTAGGAACACTTTCTGCAATGGCATAGTCAAATTGTCATCCATACCCAAACTCTGCAAGTGGGATGATCTATCCAAATTTTACCTGATATAATTTGTGATTTTAAACTGAAATTTGACCAGTTTAAAATAAAGTAAAAAAACCTACAACTAAGATGAAGTGATAAAAGTGGTACGTCTTTGATCTTGGTACAATCAAAAGGGGATCCACCACTTCCCTGGTTTAAAAGCCTTCAGAAAGACTTAGTAACGGGCTGCTTACCTGTAAACTTGTCTCCACTGCTCCAACAAAGTGCTTTGACAAGGCTGTGATTACAATACGCACGCACAATTAAATGTTGCTTTTGCATGCCAGTGCATAAATCACATAAAATGCATAGCTGAAAATATCTGCCAAAGCCTTTGTACATATTTGAATAAGACTAGTGTGTTAAAATAATTCTTGGATAAATATGTCAATTTTTGAATAAAAAGTGATGCATGAGAGACACATCAAGCACCAGATAACTCGGCGACTACAAACAGCAATAGCAGAAGTAGATTACAGTATCTCCTTTTCTTATCCCCACCCCCAAAAAGGAGGCTTTGACTGATAGAAATTGCACAAACATAATGCTGCCAGAATATAAATAGCAAATGGTGAGTTGTGACTTACTGCCAATCTGCTTTTTGATGGCCTGTTGGCAGATGCAAATATTCATGCAGCGCACAGCAGTAGGCAGTTTTTCTCCTCACTTCTTTCACTGCTACCTTCTCACCTGGTTTTCTGATTTAACCTGGAGTCTTTTCTTCTTTTTTTCTTCAATTTGCCTTGCTTTTATAATTCTGATCCTGTTCTCATGCCATAATATCTTCATGTGGTTCTTGCTGAATTTATTTATAATAATCTCAATTTAGTAGATAGTGGACAGTATTTGCGTGTAGATGTTGCTTAGTATTCAGAGGCTAGTTCTTTGTGGCTAAAGGGGGTCATCTTTTGCTCTTAAATGACTCTTCACATTTCATTGCTACTTTACCTGGTGCAGATGCTCAGTTTTATTCCCTTCTGTCATCTTACCCCCATCTAACTTCTCAGTTTTGTCCCTTCTTAGAAAGCATCCATCTTTGTATGCTCTGTGCAGACAAGTTGTATAGCTCCTTGTAATACTGTGTTAGAGCTCTCTTGCTGGTCTTTTACAAGGAGCACATTTGGGCAGAGCAGCCAATACTGGATCTGTGGTGACTGTAGGTTAGGGGAACACCTTCCCTTTCTGGTTGCTGGCAGCAATAAGTCAGATCCTCACCCACTGTGCATTGTCTTAGGATGTCTGGAGTTACTGGACATAAGCTGGGTTACTTCATGCAATGATGTGATCCAGCGGTCTCCTCTGAGAGCGTTGCTTATTGAAATTAATCTCAGATACCACAGTTTTGGTGAACAGAATTGAAATAAAAGGGATCTTGCAGAATTAAGTAAATAAATACGTGTAAACTGATGTGAAAGAGAACGCTTTGTCAAACCTTATATTAAAAGATATCTTACAGGAATTATAAAAGGACCTTATCAAGTGGTTTCTAGTGTTGGATGCACGCAGATTAACACTGCAACCAGAAATAAATGTAGCCTGGTGTTTTATGCTCTTAGATGTTCCAGAGTAATTCAGAAACACCTCTGCGCTTAGGAACAAACACTGGTGGCTGGCAAAAGAGAACGCTTTTCACAAAAGTGCTTGAATACTCACTCATAGCGTGATATGGGTTGGAAAGGACCTCTGGAGGTAGTCTCTTCCAACTCTTCATTCAAGGCAGGGCCAGCAGTGAGCAGATTGCTCAAGGTTCCTAAGAAACACTAACTGTAAGGATTCAGGACTGCTGTGGTTTAGGATCTTTTTTCTTTGAGAGCCTTAGTTGAGGTTCAGAGTTACCAGTTGAAGATCTGCCACTTTTAAGCCTGCGACTGGCAGCTCTGAGATAGAAAGCTTCAGGTTTCTGTGCGGCAAATGGGCGTTTGCAGCTGTATCTTGGGCTTATAAAAGAAACAAGGCAGTAGTCATTTTATAAATGAGAGACATGTCATAAGCTTGCTCATGTTCTAGAGTTTGTCAAACCCTTTAGATTTTCTTAACTTTTTACTTCATGTCAAAGTCTAACTTTGGGTATGTGTGCTTTGAAAGACTATGGAAGATTCTAAAAATAAAACTAAAGTGCAAAGCAGACGCTTCAAATGGCTGATTGTGTCACAACATGTTCAACTCCGTGATTTTGGCAATCTCAGGAAGAGCAAGGTAGAAACATCAAGCTGCAGGAGAGCAGGCTTTGTGAACAGGGGAGACTTTCATAACTGCAGCTGCTTAAAAAAAGTGAACAACTTCCCCTTGAAAATATTATGAAAACCTGGATTCACACCAGCTGTGGAAGAGCTAAGTTTTCAGACTTCTTTTCTGTTGAGTCAAACTGGATAGCTCTTGTTAGAGAAATAGAATTAGGAGCAGGTAATCATTTTGTTTCACTAATGTAAGCTTAGTCTAGCCTTTGCCATTTCTTTTTTTATCTGTTCCATGAAACAAATAACTTTGAACAGATACATGCCTTTCAGTGGAAAGGTCACTTCTCTTCAGAGCATTTTGGATCCGTTCTGCTTGTGTTTCATTACAGGGAAGATCACATACGCACAACTTAGCCAGGAGAAGTGACAAAAGGTTACTGAGGAAACAGCTCAGCGTTTTCTTGGGCTGAGGGAACAAATCTTTGAGAGGTCAGTTAACACTGTTGTTGCTTGTTGCACTGAAATGACCGATTTCCCGTGTAGGTATGGCTGTGAAGTAAATCGGTTGTATGTGTTTTGGATTTGGTGTGGTTTTCTTTCTCCTTTGAGCTTCTTCTATTTAGGATGCTGTGGCGGAACAGGAAAAAAAAACCCCCGAACTCAAGTCCTCAGCCTCTGTGGTCAGATTTTACCGAGAGTTAAACTGAAAGTTAACTTCTTCAGTGCTCTCAGAATTAATTCACTAGCCCCTGCCTGTTAAATAATTACTTGAAAATGGATCTTGTTTACCTGACAGTAAAGTAGCATGAAAGGATTAAGTAACTAAAAGAATTAACACAAACGAATATTTTTTTAATCTGTTGATAGGTTAGGTGTTAGCATTTAAATTTTCTATTTCAAATTAGCAAGATGTTTTAACAAGAGATGCTCATTGAACAGGAGATGCCTGCCTAATTTGTCTGTGAATTACGATTATTCCTGAAGATAAATAAATTGCCAGCCTCTCCTGCGAACATCTTAGCACCACTCACAGGTAATTCATTTGTCCTTAGCCATCAGATCCTCACACTGATATTTCCCAGGTGACCAGATGTTACCAGTTTCTGCTGTTTTCATCTGGGGGCATTCAAAGGCCCCGAAAAGCTGTCTAGTGATTGTGCGAATTCCTTTTAAAAGGTCATGGTTGTGGGAGGTGATACTGTATCAATGAACTAAATTCGTGTAGAAATGGTCCATGGATTTCTGGATGCTTGTTGCCATGGTCTGAAAACCACTGCACTGGGACATAAAGTGCTTGGATATGTATATAGCTCTGTTACCTCAACATATAGGCTATTTTTTACTCTTCTTCATCCGTTCCAATTTTACACAGTATTCTGGCCCTGAAGAGCACTGTAGCAACAAGTGGAGCCTTCTCTGTAAAGGGAATGCCTTTGGTGTCAGGCCTCAGTCCAGGAGTGGGTTTCTTTTGCATTCCTATACTGGTAGCTAAGATGACCAGAGAGCAAGCTGGAGCACCTAGGTCTGTGATTTTCCACACTCCTTAGTTGTTAGCTGGGTTTCTGGCTGTGTTTTAGGCTGTTCCAAGGAGATGTCTCTGAGATAATTCTAGCTTTGAGTGAGGAGTAGTCCTGACCTGCAAGTCAGTACATGCATTTCTAGTCTTTGGGGTTGGGGTTGCTCATTTATTTACTGCTATAAGCATAGCCCTGGGGTACAGCTGAAGACGTGGCAACTCTTCTAGCATGCCAGATAGTAAGCTTGTTGGCTTCATGTTCTTCTTAAGTTGTTTCTGTGTACCCTGACCCTCTCTGATAAAATTATTTCATAGAAACATAAATGCTCTGAGTAAGGCTGGTGGTCCTTCTGGCTTAACTTTTTGTCTCCCACCCTGGCACATGAGCTCACCCCGCTGCCTTTCTCTCATTATTCCCCAGCACCCAAAGTCCCTTTTGAACCTGCTGATGCCTCCTACCTGCACAATCTTCTGTGGCAGAAAGTTCTAGCAGTTTGCTGCTACTTGTATAAAGAAGCTCCTTCTTTTACCTCCTGTAAACTGATGTATTGGTTTCATCAACTGTTCCCCATATCTCTGCTTTTTAAGGTTTGAGCTATTCTATTTAAACTGCATCACAAAAATGGGCCAATTATTATTATTGGGGATGATTACATTTTAGTGAAAAATAATCTCTTTGGTCATTGACTGACTAGCAGAGTGGTAGGTGAAGAAGGTCTTTTTAGGGGAGGGCAAATCTATTTTGGTGACAGATCAAAAGCAGGCAAGAGTGATGGAAAAAGGGTAGGATAGGTGGGAAAAAGGGATATCTGAAGATGCAAGTGTGTAAGAAAGCACATTAAGGGAAGGGGGAAAGAATTGTTCTGGACTTGTATAAATCTGTAACTTCCCTGAATTAATTTTTTTTTGGCTGTACTTGCAACACTGGTGGTCTAATACATTCAAGTCTTAAACATCACAGCATGACACAGTCACATAAAGGAAGAGCACTAGGAAGTAGCAATGACTGCACAGCACAGTCAGTGTCAGAACTGGAAGCAGAATCCCTCACTTGCTCCTCTGTTTAGTTGCCTCCTATCAGATGCTTACACATAGCAGAGTTAATGATGTGGCTCTTGAAAATTACTGCAAATTGCAAGTCTGTTACATTAACATGATTAATTTGAACTAAAAGCTGTAACTAAGATACTGCTAAGGCACAGTTGCCTATAGAGCTGTGAAGTTATATGTGCAGCCATAGCATAACTGCCTGTTCCTTTCTCTCCATGTTCTGTAGTGGCAGAAAAGGATTGATCTGTTAATTTTATTTTTGGTAGTATCAATATAGGTGTTGGGAGAATGATCTTTCAAATAATATATTGAATTCAAATTACAATGGTCTAAAATATATTCGAGTGAAGAAAATACCTTAAATAAAAATACCCAAAATAACCAAATCAGTACAGGCCATTACAGATATCCCAAAACAATGGACACTTGACTTCCAAAATGAAACCTAAGTGGTAAACTTAACAGTAAGGTGGTGCAAATCAGCTTATGCTAGTTCCATACTTTTAAACACTGCAAGCTGCAGCAGTTTAAAAAGAAACCCAGGCTTCTGAAAAGGCAAGTGATGGAGAAAAGAGCTATGATTTGGGTTTATTTTGATTTTTGAACCTGTTTGTCTGAGAGGCAGTTCAATGTTTTGAGTTCTCAGAATGTAGAAAGATTGGGGGATTTTGATCCCCTGTAGGAACTGCCTGCCCCAGCTGCTTGAGGGAATTCATCTCCTGCTTGTCTTCACATCTGCTCATTGCCTGTCTCTTCTGCCCCCATCTTCACACCAGAGCAGGAGCCCTGTGGCTCTCCTGTCCCCTTTTGCCTGTTCCAGGGCTTGGCTTCTCATTTCCAAGGCTCCTGTCCCTATTTTAGCCTGTTGCCAGCTGCCCAAGGAAGAGCTGCCATAGGATGCTGAGTATTGCTTGCCATGTGAGTGCTGACCCTTGGGAGGAGATGGAGGACAGTGCAATATGGCTCTTGTAGGATAGGCTGCCTTCTCCAGAAGGGCAGGGAAGTGAGGCAAGAGCAGTTGGAGCAAGTTTCCCAGCATCTAGCTGAAATGACCAACAAGGTAATTCCAAATTACCGGAAAGGTAGCCTTCTTGCTACCATGGCAACAGAGGTTCCAGTCCTGTCTGAATTTGTGATTCATGGAAGAAATAAGGTAAGAATTGGCAAGGCTTGTCCTGCTTTTCCTTCTACGCTTTTGTTTTCAGTTTCTCAGTGATGCAGTGTTTGAGACAGACATTGAAAGGGAATATTCATGTTTAAAACCAAATTTGAAATGTTTGGCTTTCTTGCATTCTTTTTAAGAGAGTGGAAACATTTTCATCCTTGGTACAAGAAAGCTTTTACTGAGCCAAGCTTGAGCTAAGTATGATGAGAAGTCAATAAAACTTGTAAGTAGCTTGAAGGTTTTTCAAGTTTGCATGAACTTTTGTCCAGTGAGCCTTTGTCCTGCAAAGAAAATGTTTAGATTGAAGGTTAAGATGAAGTAGGTGACTTTTCATTATTGAAAGAATGAAGGCTGTGTTCGTACCCTAATTCCTGTTCCTTTGCATATGGTTCTTTCATCCATTCAGCCTGTGCTAGTCAAGGAGGAGGACTGTTTGAAGAAGGCACTATAGAGCACTCTGTCTCTCATCCAGCAACAGCTGAATACTTTATGGAAGTATATTAAGTCCTTGACAGGAGAAGGTAGCCAGCTGGCTGCTGCAGCAGGATGTTCTTGTTCTCCCTCACAACCAAAAAGGAGGAGTTGGCAGAGCGCCTGCTGAGTTTGCTGAGGAAGAGGCACGGCACAGACTCTTGCAGTATTTTAACTAGGTGGGCCATTAACCAAAAAAAATAAAGCAGAAAGCACACATTTCAAGTCTGCCCAGGCCACCAACTGGAAAGTGGTAAAAGGCTGACTTTAATATTAGCAATTACCACCCAAGAGCCTCCGTGGTTTGGGGTAGCTTAAGAAACTGCTAGCTTAAAGGTTGCAAACAAGTAAAGTAACTACACCAGTATTTGTCCTGCTGTAAACAGCTTGCAGAGTGGTGGTGCCTCACTTGTTAAAATCATGATACAGTTCTACATAATCTGGAGTTTGGAGCTTATTTGACTGTCCTTTCTCGTCCTAATGAGTACAGTTCAAGTCAAGATGTCAGTGTAGGTTACCAAGAAAGATAATTGAAAAGAAAGGAATTCACATTATAATTGGCAAGTTCAGAAAAGAGAGAGCACTAGAACAGTGCTTACGATTTTATTATACCAAGTTTTGAAATAACACAAGATACTGTCCAGTTGATCATCCATTTCCAAAAAGCAAGCAGGTGAAAACAGCTTTAAGGCACAACCAATTGGCATGAGAATAGATATATATTTTGGGGGTAGATGACCAAATGTGCTGAGGTACAAGGATTTGAAACAAACCAAGCCTCACGTCATTAATTTACAGCCTGTTCTTCCCTATATGCTTCCTTGAATGAACTCTTACAAGAAATGCTGTGTGGATGCTCCATTCACTGATAAAGTGAGGCTCTTCATTTAAGCACTGAAGTTCGCGGTCCAGGAGGTGTTTTCAGTAATGTAATGAAGGAATCCTACTGGCTTATATAGACTCAAAGAACAAACCAGATCTGGGTTCTGTGTTTGTAGATGATGTTCAGTGACCTCCACTGTATTTTGGAACAGACCTTCTCCCAGGTTTTTCACGAGTACTGAAGATAAAGATGATATTAACAATAAGTGCAGAGGCCTGTATAGATTTTTGGTGATGGTGTTTTGTGTACTCAAAAGGTATTTGAAACAAACATGTCATAGAGTCTCAACCATTGCAAATATGCATTCAGATAATAAAATTCTTTGAATACATAGTCATACTAAGCCTCCGTGTCCAAGATTCAGGTCACCATTTATGAAGAAGACTGAATATCCATGTCGCCTGGACTGACCTTTCAAAAGGCAGGAAATACTGCTCTGAATTTCTTTCCCCTAATTTTCTTTTGATTGACCTCTTGGGTAGAGTTGGGAAAAAAACTTCAATGCTGGTATCGGTTTACACTCCCCTCCCAAACTGGCAAAATTAAAATAGGCTCTGATACTTTTGTGCTAAGTCACAGTGAATCAGGTGTGTGAATTAAAAAAAACCCAAACAACTTTTGACCCCTCAATGAACTGGTTACGGCTCTGGTTTAAGATTACAGGTTGTTATAACAGGTGCTGTTTTCAGTGCTATCTTAGTCACTGTTCATCCACTTCACAAGATTAAAGATTATCTGTCACTGTTTGATGCAAATAACCAATCTGCCTCAAAATAGCAGAACCATACAGAGGTGGGTGAGCTGTGTTGTGCATCCATCTAAGTCTGTTTTTCCTTAACTTTCATTAGCAGCAAGCACACTCACACTGGAAGTAATTTAAAATATGGGAATACTTTATGTGTATAATGTAGATGTAACTACTAATTGACGTGTTGAAAGTAACTTTGACTGTTTGTCAAGCATACTGTGTAGTCTTTGCTTGCAGATTTATTTTGCAGCTTGAAGTTGCAGCTTGCAGACCCACTTCAGCTACCTAGTAGAGCTCTGTGAGCAAAGGCTGAGAGGAGGGTTGGGAATTTATTGTGCTTTTTCAGTTGTTCAGAGAAGAGGGAAAGGATACAGCTCAGGTTTCTCTTAACAAGTCGAAAGAATTTCAGCCCTTGTTTTTAGACTCACAACTGCTTGAGGCTTCAAAGCTGTATATGTGTGAAAGAGAGGGAAGGAGGAATACATAACAGTGCTAATCTTATGTTAACATAAACGTAAGGGTTGAAACCCCAGCTGTAAGAAAACATCTGTGGTAGCAGAGGGGATATTCAAAACACATGCATTCAGTGCTCTCAGAAACAGGTAATGCATCATAAAGACCTCTGCATCCTGTTCAGCAGGATATTGATCGTATATTCAATTTTTTAAAAATCTGTAGCTATTTTTCAGTCTTACTTCCAAGAAAACTAGTATATTTTTAGTTATAAAATCTGACCAGCCATTTTCTTACTGAGCAATCTGTATGTAATCTATGATAAGGACAACATTTTATAGAATTCATCATACATTGAAGAATTTGATATAAAGAGAGGTTAACATGTTTTTAAAAAGAATACCTCTAGTTTCATTTGGAGGAAGAAAATAGGAAGCTTTAATTGCTTATTTTTACTTCTGGTCCAAGTGCTGAGAGCACTTAAATATCTCTCCTGTTTTTTACTGTGTGTGTTGTCAGACTTCTAATGTCTCCAGCTGAAAAAGGAAATTAAGCTGGAATCCCAGTTCTGTCTGTTCTTTTGTACAGCACCACTTTCTCACAACAGGGCAGCTACTTGAAGCGGAGCAGGAATGTGTTGCCAGTTTGTCTCAAACTTTTGCTAACCACATGGGAAAAGCTCAAGAGCAGAGAGAAAAATCTTGGCCTTAGTCTGTATTGTCCTCTTTTGCTTGGGGGCAGAGGAACTCACAAACCTGAAGAAGCAGTCATTACTGGGTACAGGAGCTGAGTGTTGCTTGTTTTTGAGAGGGAGGCAGCTTTGCTATAGACTTCTGCAACAAATCTAGCTCTGTGGGTTGGATTAAAAGAATACAGTGAATAGGCAAAATGAACCTGACAATTATTAAAATGTCTCATTTCTCTCCTGCAGTTAGGTAATCTGTTTCAAATTCCAGATCATTGAGCAGAAGTTGTTAGATTTTATATCAGTCAGAACAGTAGTGTTGTATTAATATGCTCTTTAAAGAGAAAGTGAGAGGGTATGTGTGTATTAGCATGACATTACAGGATCACAGACTGGCTGAGGTTAGAAAGGACCTTTGGAGGTCACCTGGTCCAACCCCCTTGTTCAAGCAGGGCCACCCAGAACCAGTTGCCCAGGACCATATCCAGGCAGCTTTTGAAAACCTCCGAGAATGGAGACTCCACAACCCCCCGGGCAACCTGTACCAGTCACCCTCACAGTTTCTAGATCATTGATGACTGTACTGACAATTGCTCTGCAGGTCCCCACATACACACTTGTCACTTTGGGGCATGTAGTGTTGGCAAGGAAATCTCACTGAATGCGTTAGGTTACTTTTACTATTTAGCTGGTGAATTCTCAGCAGTGGACAATCCACTCCTATGTGCCAGGAGTTAAGGGATGAAACTGCATTTGAATTCCTGCCACATGTGGAACATAAAGGTATAGGATGTCTTATCAGGAAGGCTTCAAAGGCACCTGTCATCAACTGTATAGAAACCTTTGACACGTGAACCAGTTCCTACATGGAACTAGGTGGATTGGATGCTATGCACATGTTCTGAAACAACAGAATCACTGCCAGAAGTCTTTACAGACTTGCATGTCTTAGAGGTGTCTTTTGGTTTTCACTTTCGAGTGGTGATTTTGTTACAGGACTTGATGGAAGTCTTTGGAGAAATTAATGTCTGATGATGCAATTTTAAACTGCTTGGAAGAAAGGTTGATGATTCAACTAGCACAGCTTTTAGTGTTCCTGCTATTATAAAAGATAAGTTCTACAAAATGTATTTTAACATATATGTGTTAGCATTGGAAATTATTATTTGCATTTTGGAGTTAATCAATAATGCACATCATACAACCCCTGGAATACACTGACTTGTGGTGTTAGACACAGTAGCTACAGACAGGGATAGAAAGTTCCTGCTTAATCTTCAGATTTGTAATCTATACAGAGAAGAGAGCATTGTTCTCTCTCTACTTCCATTCATCCTTTGCAAAAGAAGAGAAATTAAGGGATGTGATTTGAGGAGTGACATGAGTTTTGTACCAGAACTGTGAAAAAGAAGTGGTTTCTTGGGACTAAGCTGGGTGCAGCAATCACAAAATAACCATTTTCTCCAATATGTGAAATTATGGATATTGTAGCAGAGTTCCTTGCCAAAGATTAAGCGTTTACATTCATTTCTAACAGTTAAAGAGATCTGGAAGCTGTAGTGTAATCCCATCGGATGAGGCTTCATAAGCTGCAAAACCATCTGATAAATAGATATTTAGGCTTGGTTAGGATTTCGTCCCCTAGAGCCATACTAAGCTTGGGTTTATCTCATGTGTCATTTGTTTGGGATGCTTTTATTCAATAAACTGTCCCTGATTAATCATAACATTTACTCAGACCCACTCTGTTTAATGTGCCTTGATGTTTTCTTTTTCTTTTTTTCCCTAGCTAGCAAGAACATAGTGCTATGTAGGGATGTAAGTGCCCTTCACTGCAGGAATTCTTTTCCAAGAGTCCGAAGTAGCCCAGATCCAAGATTTTTGTTGTAAACACTCTGAATAATGGTTCTAATAAGTCAGAAATGCTGGGTTACTAGCTTCATTGATTATTTTTGTCACATTAACCTTGAACTACTAAACCAGGCAGTAGCTGCTGTTTGAATGCAAGCAGAACCATAGCTGGCATCAGCACCTATTGTGCTGCTTTGCATTCTCTGCCTGTAGTCAGATTCTTGTGTTTCACTCCGGTACCTGCTGGCATTTACAGACCTAAATTCTTGAATGGCAGGTGCACTGTGACAGTCAAAAATATGCATGTGCAAACTTATGAAATGGAGATCATACTTAAATGCCTTACAAGGGAAGGGAACCCAAAATACAAAGCCAAAACAAATTATCTATATAACTTGATACTATTAGCAGCTGTTGTCAACTTCTATCAGACAAGTTATTCAAAGTTAAGTGTTTATAAAGCATCCTGTATCCCTCTACCTGAATAATTTACCGTTAAAAGTACTAAGAAAGTTCAAATATAATTCTTTTGAGATATCTGTAGAACAAGGTAATATAAAAGACTGCTTCTGTCATCTTTAAAAATGCCCCAAAATATTTATGTTCTAAACACTGAGGTATATATTTTTTCTTTCTATTAAAAGGACAGGCAAGTCTTTTTCCTTATATTTTATCCACTCCCCATTTTTTGCAACTGGGCAAAAATCTGAATCTTCTGTTTTTGAAGCATCTCCATCTGGAAATATCCTACTGATTAAGCTCCATATGAGACAATGTTTATTTCATTTTTGAGTGAGAGGAAAATACAGCCGTAAACAGGAATCTTTAGCTTTATCATTCTTGTTCCAGTGACTGCCAAACCACTGGTTTTTCCCACCGTGGTTCTGGTTCTTGAATATCCATCAGTTACAATTTCATGAATTCTCACTGCTGGCAGTAACACACATGTTTTCATTTACTGCATTATGGGTATTCTCTAGACAACCAGTCTGTTGAAAAGAAATTAATCCCAGAAGTGAACTAAGATACTGAATTCTCAGCAGTTTGTGAATTCATGTTTTTACATTGAGGCTATTTATATCTGGATTGAATTAATTTGAATATGTAACCAGGTGGTTGTGGTTACGTCTTTTATTATCCATTGGATGTGAAAAGCCAGCAGAATGCAACTGCAGGATGGGAAAACTCAGTAAATGCAGTTGGGAAAATACAGCACTGTATGGCTGAAAACTCAGCTTTTATTCTTCTCATTTCTGTCCATGGCTTCAGGCATGACCAGGATCAAGGAATATAATTATACAATACATTGTGACTAGAATATCCTAAGCATGGGATACTATATACAATTTTTAGATCTGATTAATTTTAAAATTTCACTGAAGATGAAAATCTAATAACGTGTTGCTATTTTATCCTGTTATCCCCATTTCACCAACAATGAAAAACATCCAGACGACAGCTCAGACGACCTCTTTTGAAGGAGAGTGGAGACTTTATAGATTACTTATAAAGCCTGTTATTAAGCTGCAAATTCATACTCAGCAGGGTTGTGCTTTTTATGTCTGTCTTCTCCAATGAATATTCAAAATTGTTGGCTCAAGGAAGAAATGGGCTTAGTCCTGAACTGTGTTTTACATGGAGCAAAGAAAGCTTTAAGTTTACTTCTGTTAGATATTAAGCACTTTAAACTACCCAATCGATTTTCTTCAAACTGGTTGCTCCTTTGAAGAGGAAGCTCGCTTAAAATGTAACTTCTGTCTATAACTATCTCCTCTACTCTGTTTCACTAAGATTGAAGGTTAAAGACAAGTGAAAAATTGAAGGGATTTTTTATCTCAATCCTTGATTTGTTTTTGTCACTTTGAGAGAATTTTATAGCAAAAACTGGAGAAAGTGACAAACTTGGAAGACTGTAAAGGCAAGTAAAAACTCCACTGGTAAATTCTTTAGGATTATATTAAGCCCCAGTTAGGCATGTCCCATGATGTTAGTCTTAGCTGGTCATACTTGCTATAACTAAACCAGCAACTGCACGGGGTGGATAGGAGTAACTCCTGAAAATCTCTGCCACAAGAAGTACCTGTTCTGAAGGTTGCCTTTGGCAGGACATGGGTGATAAGCTTGCTAACACTGAGCAGTTTCTGATATTTGGACAAGAAGGGATTTAGGATGATAGATACACCTGGCTCCTTTTTTTTTCCAGAGGTTGCATTGAAACTAGTCTTGCTTCAAAGACTTGTGCTGGGAATTCGCTATTTATGATGTATTATTTTAGTAGCAGTCTCTGAACACAGCCTGCCTTTTTCAAGATGACAGCATTCCTGGAATCAAAAGTTTCTGAAGTGTTAGTAAATAATTACATAGTTTGTTTGCAAAGAAGTACGCAGGCAGAGAATTTGAATACATGCAGATAGTTCAGCATTCTTAATAACAAGAGTATGCATAGCTTAGTGGATTAGAAAATATCTGTTTTAGAAAGTGTTCTGTTGGTTTCTTTTTCACTATATTGATTTTACAAATTCTTTTTATCTAGTGACTAACATATGCATGAGGAATATTTTTGTAATCCCTTGTGTCTGAGGGGCAGCATCTCTGTTGAAATGTGTTTCCTAGATCAGTCTCAATCAGAATATTCTCTTCTATCTTGAGTCAATATACAAAGAAGAGGAAAACTCATGCAGTTTTATTTTGTAAGTGGCCAAAAGAAAGGAAGCTATACGGTTGTTTTGATATGGAAACACTAGGAAGACTTTTTTTCCTGCTATGTGTGTACAAGATACATGTTGATAAAGCAGTACAAATGATTTTGAGAATACCCATCAGACTCTCTGTAATCTCATGGAAAACTTCTGACGTATATTTGATTTAGAGGACATTACAGTGCATTCTGGTTTTCCTTCTGCAAATTGCTGTATTTGAATGCAATCCATATCTTTGTTACTCATTCACCTACTCCTGTGTCTTTCATTCCTGAATTAAATAATTTCCACAGGAGCAGTTTGGGAATGGTGGTGGTGCTTTCTTATGCCACAGCAATAAACAGAGAAAGTACTTCAGAAGAAACGGTTATTTTTACAGTTAATGCCTCTCTATATGTTGTGGCAATGGGGAAATACATCTGACAGAGAAATCGTTTGTTTTGAGGTTTAATTTATTTGTGCTTCAGGGAGCAACCAAGCCCCAGTGACTCACACTTGTGCTGATGGTGGGCCTCCCTGAGATTTCTGTCCATGAAGAGCAGCTCCCTGCCCTGGCTGAGGCTTCGCTCCCCTCGGTGGGAGCGCAGGTGCAGAAGGTAGCTGCCAGGATATGGCCACTCTTTCCACAGAAAACGTGAAATCGAGAGGCGCAAGCCTTGGTTGGCATCCCTCAGGTCTCCACCACAGGTGTAATTTGCAGCTACTGTTGACAGCAGACCTGAAAACTGAGAAGCAAAAGATGTGTTTTCCTGGCATCGCCTGGTGTGCAAGGAGGGCCCCAGTCGGGAAAGCTGAATTAGTTACAGTACGTTTAATGAGACGAAAGCTGAGGGCTGATGTAGGGCAGAAGAGATGGAAAAAGGTCAGAAGGCTGATTTAGGTATGGAAGTGGAGGCTACAGCAGCATGTTGTCTGACCACGAGCTTCAGTCGTGTTCCCCAGGAGATCAGGGATGCTGAATGGGAAGCGCACTCCTGGCATGCCCCGCTGATTCAGTGGGATGGGTAGAAGTAAGATGCTCCTTACTTCTGTCCAGTCCTTTCTCCTGCCCCTCGCAAAGCTGCAGCATCACTCCTGGCTAAAAGTTGGAACAGCAAGTTCTGTGAAGTTATACACTGCCTTAAGCGGTTCTGTAACTGTCTTCTCTTTCTGCTATCATATTTAATGCAGTGACTTCTGGGAGAGTATACGTAAGAGTTTAAATAAATAAATAAGTTCTCAGTAATTCCTGAGGTTCTCTTTGATTTTTCTGGTCTCTGCAGGAATGCCACTAGGCTCTGTCTTCCCCTTTTATGCATGAGAGTGTATGCAGGGCATACCAAACCACTGCCTGGAAATGCAGTATGATATAGAACATACACAGAGCAAAATTAGGTTATTCAGAGCAGTCAGTTTTGGTTTTTTCCCAACCTATAAAATATGTATTGGGGGTGGGGCGGGGGAAGGTTCCCACAGCAGTTTGTTAGACTTCAAATGTAGATACAATTCTGTAAGTATAAAAAGCAAATAGACATATTCTTTAATAGATATCTGTGAAAGCTTCTCTATTCTTACAGTTTTCTAGCTAATCCATCTACTCTGGGAAAGGAAAACAGGCTGGGAAAAAATGTACGTTCATGAAACTGAGGAATGACCCTAGGCAGCTCTGTGTAAAAGGCATTAATTGTTTGCACACCAATTAAAGGCTAAATGGCCTACTTCTTATTAGTTAAGTCTAATTTTGTTTCTAATCAGGAAACTAAATATCAAAGCAGAAAGGGCTTTTCTGATTTTTATTTTTTTTTTTTTAGTGGCGATTATGTAAACATTTCATTTCAATGCACCTATCTAGGAAACAACACGTGAATAGAGCAGTTCTGAATCCTTGTTTTGTTGTTGGGGTCGGTCTTTTTTCCTGCTACCACTGTGATTTAGAAGATCTTCTAACTTCTGAAAAATGTTTAACAGATGTACCATTTAAGTAAAAAAGCATTCAACATAGCAATAAAAAAGCTCTGCTCTTTTCAGTACACCACTGTGGTGTGTTTCTCTCCCAAAGTTAAAACCTCACCCTACTAATGCTATCAGCAACGTCACTTTTTTCCTTCAAAATCAATCAAATCAAGCATCCTTTAAGAAGAAAAATCAATTTAGCCTATTAATTAGCTGAACTCAGTATAGTGCCTGAAGGCCAGAATGTCATTTCCCATAAGATTTGCCATAAAAATACAAACTAAATTGGAGCACTCAGCTTGTCGTCAGAAAGGGCTCTTAATATTTCAAAATACATCTTTAATCTTTATCACACCTGATACAAACCTATCTGAATATTCTAATTAGATATTTTTGATTGTATTTGTTCTGGTTTTCTCTCTGCCACGTATTAGATATAGGAACTTTAGCCAGCCAACGTAGCCAGCATCTGGGCAAAATGTTACTATAGCAAGCTACGAGAAGGTTGTACATGATAATGCATTATTTTCCCATGGTATAAGGCTCCTTAGTTTCTCAGCCCTCAACAAAAGAGATTATAAAATTTAGATTACCAACTCATAAATAAAGGAAAATAAAATGAAAAAAGTTATTAAATGAAAGTGGGTGTGTTGTAACTGTTACTGCATATTCATAGTTACCAGTGTTCCTCCACTGCACTGCCTCTCAAAGCTGCATGGAGAGAGTAATACTTTTTAGTGACATTCTGCTTCTTTACCATTATATCTTTTTGGTGACAGTAATGAAAAGTATTACAATGATGTTCAGACTGATTTGTCTTCTGAACCCAGTAGTTGGTACGCGTAGTGTGATTTGAATGGCCATCAGGAACAGAGACAGTAAATTCATCTCGGAGTCAAAGCTCTCTACAGAAAATCCCAGCTAATACTCAGTATCTTATAGTCCATGAAGCAGAAGGAATTCAATTACTATTCAGAAGGACAATGTAAAGCCTTGTATGTCCCTGGTTTCATCGTGAGCAGAACTCGGGGATAGTGCAGTTCATGTACAGAGGCTTGCCAACCTTTCAGCGAGCCGTCTGTACTAAACACCATATTCGTAACGGCAGTAACTCAATAGCACATTGGATTTCTTGTTTGCTGAGCCTGCCAACTAAATGCTGTAGGAAAGGAAACTTTTACATTTTCAACCCCGAGTAAACTGCAACTGTACAGTCCCTGCTTTTTTTGTGTTCTTGTAACTGCTCACCAACTAGCAGCTTCCAGAACTTTATGAGAACTGAACTATGCTAACCCAAGCCATGCAATGGCCTTAGCAAAGGAGACGGGTCCTATTCAAACCACAAGAAACAAACGAAAAAAGACCCCACAAAAAACTCCACTTGATTAAAATGTTTTATCAGTCAAGCCACCTTACTTTTCTTCTGACTTTGTTATGAATTCTAGGCCATGTTTTGGACTTCCAACTCTAACAATTAACTTAAAATAATCATAAGCAATCAAACCTAGGTTTTGTTTGTAAGGATTGTATGTTAAAGTAATAAACTCTTACTGTGGACACATCAGCAATATAGTCTTCCGTCACTTTCCCTTGTCATATTTTTTGAAGGATTTAGTTCCCTCGTTTGCCCTGACTTGTATCCCTACTGTACAGTATATTTTTCCAGAGGTTCAGCTGGCTTGCACTGCTTAAAATGAGAAAGAAGGAAAAAAAGAAAACCTCAAGAGTTATTTATCTGTTAAGTGCCTGTTAACCACCTGAGGAACTTCCCTCTAAGGAAATGCATCTGTGTATCATTTAAGCAAAGATCATGTTTTGCAGCTGATCTGGTCAGGGAGATGCCAGTGGGATTCTGCATAGCCACTCACAGAGCAGCTTGTGGGATTGGGACTGAAGATTCATTAAAACCATTCAAATATTAAAATCACATGCAGGAGGAAATAGGAAAAGAAAAATGGAAACCATGATAATTAAAAAAATGTGGAGTTTGTTGTTGCTTCTTCAACTTACAAGATTGGGTTTGTTGGTTTTTGTTTGTGGTTTTTTTTTTTTTTATTCTCAGATTTGGCAAACCCAAGAGTTTAAACATCCAGTTGGAAAGACTTAAGAATCATGTTGATAGTTCATGTGTTCATAAAAGTCTTTCTTCTTCAAGCTTTTAAACTTTCTCTGACCTTCCTGGCAACGCATGTATGACAGTTATAAATTGAAAAACTCAACTTGCAGCACATACAGAATATTCACATGAAGATTCTCCACCTTTCTCAGGTGCCTTCCCCCACCTTGTCAAGGGTCCCAAAAGTGATGGCATCCTTCTGCCTCTTGCCTATGAAAGAAGGAGTTGCTACTGGGCTGACTCTTCTCCTCCCACATGGTGAGTGAGAAGTAGTTCAGGTTACTGCTATCAAGTTCAGAATTGTATCTGCTTTGGAAGTGGCTGGCATGGGAAAGCTGTCCTGGTTACACAAGAACAGTTTACACCAGTACCTGTTAGGCAAGTAGAGCATTATCCAATTACATTCTGAGAGGCTCGGGGTTTGTTCAGCTTTTTATTGAAGTTTCATGATATTTTTACACAATTATACCATTTTAATTCACTTGATACTGTACTAGGTTTTTTAAATATGCACAGTGCTTTTCATTAAGGGTGTTTGCCTGACCCTGAATTTGTCTCTGAATTTTTTCAACAAAAATAGTTCATGAAGTCACAGAAATTCAATTAAGTTATGAGGTGCTGTGCATCATCTTAATCATGTTCTTGTTCATCTTCCTAGTTCTCAACAAATGTAACATAAATACAGAGGCTTCACTGAATTTCAAACTAACACATTTTATGCTGCTACTTTTTTGGTTGTGCTGAGATACCAGTTCTGAGTTGTGAGCTAGAGAAAGAGCTTTGCTGTGCCTGTTAACTTTTTTTTGAAAGCTCCTAATGTCACAGTGCTCTAGAGCAGAGAGGGTCTTGAAATTTGTGAATAGGGGGCACGCATTCTGGATAAAGGGTTAACTCTGCTGTTTCACAAGCACTAGTTAATGTACCCTTATGTCACCTAAGTGGTGCGAGGGATTGTTATTCTTCCTCATATTATGGATGGAGAACCATATGAGAGCACACACGCACAAGCGCAAGCTCTCAGCTTTGCTCTTGACTCAGCTGGGCAGGCTTTACACTAGCATCTCAGTGTTCTCAGGACAGCTACTCTTAACCCCAGTCAGAGGTTGGGATGGGAAGGGGCACTCTAGGAAGATGTTCAAGGTCTGTGCAGCATTTAAAACACCACCACCAAAAAAAATCACATCACCAAAACCAAATTAAGTAACTGAGAAAGGGAATCTGCAGTTCTTGGTTCCTTCTGCCAGAGCAGGCTTTGCCTTAAACGATCACTGGATAATGTCCTAAATCTGAATAGATATTTCCAAAAATTCAGTTGTACAGGAGAAAGCAAACATTGTGTTTTTAATGTCTTTGAATTAGTAGGACCTTTGCTTGATTTCCCACACATTGGGATTGACTGTTGTTGTGCTTGGAGGAGGACATCCTGGTTGCTTTTTCTGGGGAAAAGTCAGGATCTCCTGGTTGGCAACAATCCATCCCAATGTACAGGAAATCAAGCAAAGGTGGCAGAAAGCCTGTATGGATGAACAAGGAGCTCCTGAATAATTCAGGCATAAAAAATGAAGCACACAATAGTTGGAAGCAGGGACAGATGCAGCAGACCCAGGAGGAATATAGTCACATGGTCCAAGTATGCAAGGATGGGGTTCAGAAAGACGAAGCCCACCTGGAATTGAATCTGTCAAGGTACATGAAGGGCAAAAAAAAGTGCTTCTCCAGGTATATCAGCAGCAAAAAGGAAGACTAGGGAAAATACGGTCCTGCTGCTGAATGGGAATGGACACTTGATCGCAATAGACATGGGGAAAGCTGAAGTACTCAATGACTTCTTCACTTCAGTCTTCACTGGTGTAAGATTTGCCTTTGGGAAGTCCATGAGGCCCCTAAGGCCACTGGAAAAATCTGAGGTAAGGAAGATTTACCCTCACTGGAGGAAGATGAAGTTAAAGAATATTTAAACAAGCTGGACATACACAAGTCCGTGGGACCTGATGGGATGCATGCATGGGTGCTGAAGGAGCTGGCTAGTATCTTTGCAAGGCCATCCTTGAAAGGTTGTGGTGATCAGGGGAGGCTCCTGAGGACAGGAAGAAAGCCAATGTCTCTCCTATCTTTGAGAAGAATAAGAAGGAAGATCTGGGGTACTACAGGCTGATTCCTGGGAACATGATGGAGCAAGTAATTCTGGAAACCATTCTGAACAGGTGAAGGACAAGAAGGTGATTCAGAGTGGTCAGCATGGATTTATAAAGGAGAAGTTAGGGTTGACCGACATGGTAGCTTTCTGCAGTGAGATGACTGGCACGGTGGATGAGAGGAAAGCAGTGGATGTTGTTTATCTCAACTTTAGCAAAGCTTTTGATACTGTCTCCCATAACATTCTCATAGACACCGGTGAAGTGCGAGTTAGATAAGTAGATGGTAGGGTGGACTGAAACCTGTCAGAACTGCTGGTGCTCAAAGTGCTCAAAGATCAGCAGCACGGAGTTCGGCTAGAGGCAAGTCACTGTTTGACACTGACACCAATACCACTGAACATCCTTTCTAATGACCTGGGTGATGGGGCATGACGCACCCTTATGAAGTCTGCAGCTGATTCAAAACTGGGAGTAGTGGTTAACACACCAGTTTCTTGTGCTGCCATTTAGATGGACCTTGACAGGCTGAAGAAATGAGCTGATGGGAACCTCATGAAGTTCAGCAAAAGCAAAGTCCTGCCCCTGGGAGGAATAACCCTACACACCAGTACAAGCTGGGGGTGGACTGACTGGAAAGCAGTTTGGCAGAAAAGGCCCTGAGGGTCCTGGTGGATAACAAGTTGAACGTGAGTTAGCGATACATCACTGTGACAGAGAAAAAGCTTTTTCCCTGTGAAGGTGGTCAAACACTAGAAGAGGTTGCCCAGAGAGGCTGTGGTGTCTCCATCCTTGGAGGAGATATTAAAAGTTTTAATTGAACAGGGCCCTAAGGAACACGACCAAACTTTGAAATTCAATCTAACTTTGAAGTTGGCCTTGCTTTGATGGGGTGAGAGGGAGGCTGAACCAGATCATCTTCAGAGCTTCCATCCAACCTAAGTTATTTTGTAATTCTCTGATTGTAGCACAAATGTTATAAACAGCACTCCTTTCCCCCCAAAAAAAGTCCCAGGGGAAAATACAGGCGATGGTCTTTCATGTTTGTGTGCTGCAGCAAAAAACTAAATCACATGTTTCTGTGGCTTATAGCTTAAAGAAGGTTTTCCTATGTGTTGAATGTATTTAGACTAAAAATGTAGAGTTTACTCCAGTGTCATCTTCAATGTTATACAGTTTCTTTGCTGCTTTCTATTGTTTAAGCTGGGCCAAATGCTGTTCCAAGTAACTTTTTTTCTTTCTCATGGATAGTGCGTTGTTCCGTTTTCCCCTGTAAACTATTCTCTTTGGAAGAATTCAGTGTTATGGTTCTCCAGGACACAATCACTTGAGTGAGGTTCAGCAAGAGTGAGTGTAGGGTCCTGCACCTGGGGAGGAAGAATGCTAGGCACCACTACAGGTTAGGGGTGGACCTGCTGGAAAGGAGTTCTGAGGAGAAGGATCTGGGGGTCCTGGTAGATAGTAAATTACCCATGAGCCAGCAATGTGCCCTTGTCGCCAGGAAGGCCAATGGAATCCTGGGCTGCACAGGGAAGCGTGTGGCCAGTAGGTCCAGGGAGGTCATTCTCCCCCTCTGCTTCTCACTGGTGAGGCCACAGCTGGAATACTGTGTCCAGTTCTGGGCTCCCCAGCTCAAGCGGGACAGGGAACTCCTGGAGAGAGTCCAGCGGAGGGCAACAAAGATGATTGGGGGATTGGAGCACCTCCCTTATGAGGAAAGGCTGAGAGAGCTGGGACTCTTTAGCCTGGAGAAGAGAAGGCTGAGGGGAGCCCTTATTCTTGCTTAGAAGTATCTCAAGGGTGGGTTGAAGGAGGATGGAGCCAGACTCTTTTCAGTGGTTCCCAGTGATAGGACGAGGGGCAACGGGCACAAGTTGGAACACAGGAAGTTCCATTCAAACGTAAGAAAAAACTTCTTTACGGTTCGGGTGCCAGAGCACTGGCACAGGCTGCCCAGGGAGGTTGTGGAGTCCCCTTCTCTGGTGATTTTCCAGACCTGCCTGGATGCAGTCCTGAGTAATGTGCTCTAGGCATTCCTGCGTCAGCAGGGCAGTTGGACTAGATGATCTCTTGAGGTCCCTTCCAACTCTGAAAATTCCGTGATTCCGTGAGTTATTATTGCAGTTGCTTTTCAACAGGTACAAAGGCACTACAGTAATTCCTTTGCTGAAAATGTTTCAAACCAAGCTCTCTTCAATTTTCCATATGCCTTAAATTTAATGGGGGAATATAGCAGAATTACAACATTTCTTTGTTACTTTTTTTTGCCTTCCCTCAGTGAAGCTAGATTGATCCTGCTTTCATCATCTAACCTGTGAAAATTAACTCTAAATAATAAGTTGACATTCAGTTGACTCGAGTCTGAAAAAGATGAGAAAAGGCATATTTATTCTCAGGGGAGCCTACTTTCAATATGAAATAGAATTCTTCTCAGTCCCCCATAACATTATTGTTGTCTGAATCCATGAAGTCTTAGGCAGTAATATTAGATTTTTGCTTGTGTGCTATTCTCACTCTTGGTTATCTAGATATTTGAGTAGATTGGAAGTTTTACAAGGAAGAATTTTGGTAAACATTTGGTAGACATTTGTTGAGTCTGAACCAAACTTGAGCTGTTTATTTTAATCCTGAACACCCCCGGTCTGACAAACTTTTAGCCAGTCTAGATCAGGATACCTACTGATACCTTGAATTTGTGTTGGTCTGTCTGAGGGCTGGATGTAATTGACTAAGATAGAAAGAAGTATTTAAGGTCCTGATTTCCTGTTGATCTTGGTAGGAAGTTAAGATTATTAGTGTTCCACTGGACTTAGACCAATATGCTTATTATTTTGTTTTCGTGGGAAATAACATGAAAATTCCTGAGGTGCCTGGAGGAAGCGATTGTAAGGACTTTGCATAGGCTTGCTCTATTTTATTCTAGAGATAAGAGAAAAGAAGGAAAGAAAGTTTGGCATGTAGATTTTAGAAGTACATTGTCTGAAGTTATCCTAGTAGAGGAGGTGAAATGAGGATGTTTGGGAAGCAGTAGGTACTAATTTTGCCATGAGACATCACCGTGAAGAAACACCAGTTTATGTAAGATATGTTTGGTATTCCCCGCGCTGTGAGTCTCAAGGGTTATTTGGAGTCATCCACTGTCAATAAGAAAACCAAGCCTCGAGTTTGGCAATTATTAACTCAGAGATTATCTTTGCCTGTGAAACGTTTTGCTTTAATATAAATTCAGCCTTGTGCATAACTCTTTGAAGAATCTGGGCCTAATTTTTTTACAGTTGAAGTTAATAGGTTCTAACATTTTGAACGGAAAGAAATTTTAAAACCTGTTGGAAATCTAGGAAGCAAGTGATAAAACCCAAGGAAGTACCTACTTTTATTTTAAAGGGAATTGAAGTCTGGATGTTTTCTGTACCTACTCTGACAAGCTAATGATCTGTGGAGTAAGCAGGAGACATGCTAAACATCCCTGCTCAGTCATGTCATTTATTGCATCCTATGTTAATCTGCGCCGATGTCACCCTAGACTGTAACCTATTCTGGATGTGGACCTTGTAAGTCAATTAATGCTCTTCTGTTGCTATATATGAATATTGTTTTAATTTTGACCCTTTGAGACACCGTTTTTTAAAGATAATATTTAAGAGCCAACACGTTTTAACATTCCAGTTGGTATTTATGTTAATTTGAGTTCAATTTGTTCCCTGAGTTTTTGAGATCAGCTATTTTCAGCCTGGTTTCCTGAGGAACTGAAGTTTATAGGATGGCTGTATCTATCCATCTGTCTTCCACTGAGCTGTTTAAAGCCAATGATCAACTATCCCAATTTCGTGCAGAGAGTGAGGTCTCAATGCTGTTAAGCATAAGTTTCATTAATAGCCTTGGTTTGGTAGAGGAGAGATACACAAATGACTTTTCCCATCTAAGGGAAAAGGTGTAAGATAAGCTCAGCAGTTGTGTTGTGTATGGTTTGGTGGGAAACCAGCTGAGCCACAGCTCAGTGCTGCTTCTCATTCACTGGGTGATGAGAGAACATGAGCAAGAGCTGGGGCTGCTCTGGCTGGGGGCAAAATGGAAGTATTTAGGTTATGAAACATGGGCTGTAGATTACCACAGTTGGGGGCGTGCGTGTAGATTATGGACAAGGACCCCATGTTCCTGTGGTGAGGAGAATGTGTGAGTGTGTAGCAAGAAGTCTGTAGGACATCAGTTTTATTGCTCTGAAAATGTTGGCCTTTAACAAGGGAGGCTATTGTATGGACAGTGTTCCTGGAAGCCTGCAAAACATATAGCTTATTCTTCATGTTGGGAGAGGGTTCTTGGACATGGTACACAGGCTTTTACATGGAGAATTTGCACCTACAAAACAAAGGATCTCAAAATCCTTTAGAAACAAGTTGGGCTTTGTTTCTCTGTAGCCCCTATATAACTGAAGTTAGGATTTATTTCTCTTTGGGAAACTGGGAACAAGGGAAGAAATAAGACAGAATTTTGGTTATGAATTGTAACGTGATCGTGGAAACAAGCTTGGAGCTGAGCTGGTCAAGTCAGCTCTCAAACACACCATGCCTAATGATGATTTTTAAAAAAAGTTTCCTAGCAAAGGTTGTGCCAGTAGTTCACTGCCAGAAGACATTTCTCTGGTTTCAATGAACTCAAATTATTTATGTACTGAAGTAAAGCAGAGATTTTAATTTTTCAAAAGGAGTTTGCTTTACCTTCTTTTCTTGAGTATTTAAACCCTTCTTGAGAAGCTCAGTGTCTAGATAATCAATAGTTGCAATACTTTTTAAAGGAAGAACATTTCTTCTACATGGAAAACCCAATTAAATAAGTTCCACGCACTCATACGAAGGGAGGATTAGCACTAAGAATCATCACATGGCCTCTGCAATTGTGCTCATCGTAAAATACAGGACTTGAGTTTTGTTGAAATGCCTGTCAGCTGTGATCCTCTGTTTCATAAGCTGTGTTACCAGCAAAATCTGTTCAGCTTTAAATCTCCAAAAGACTTTCTTGGGCTTTGCACTGCCTTCTAGTTACACAAATGCTTATAAACAAAAAACCACAACACAGGACTAAATGTTACATTGCATTTTTCTGTCTCCTTCTCCGTATAAAGCATCTATGCATTTATCTGTCTAATAACAGATAAGCTTGTAGAGAAAATTCCACGATGACAGGTAGACACTCTGTGTTTCAGTCTGGTTTGGTAAACTTTGTTTTACTTTACGGAAGTCATTTTTCAAGGAACAAACCCATAGATTTTTGGTTACAAAAAAACTAGAAAAGCAAGACAAAACTAGGTTTCAGTTTCTCTTCTTTAAAGCTGATTACCTCTTCAATTTTCAGAATCCAAATCAAAACCCCTGCTTATAAGCCTTAAGTCGGCTTGTGTATCCATTCAACTCAAAGAAGGGCTGGATAATTTGTTAACGGAAACTTAGAGGTCACACAGTAGTCAGCTGGAATGCAGAAAATGAGGTCATGTTTTTTGACCTACAGTTGATTCTGCATTGCTGTGTTCTATCACTGAAATGCATTAGTAAAATTCAAAGCACGTATAGTTTCGAGTGTTCGGAGTTTCTATAACTCTTTTATTTTATTGCTTATTTCTGCAGTCACATTTGGGGTATTTATCCTAATTGACCTTTATGTGTACCTCATGTACAAACACAGATTCTATAAAATGTTAATAAATCAATCTGCTGTACAGATCTGTCTACAGTAAAGATCTGTCATTTGTGAGCTTGTCTTGTGGAAAGCTTCTCATTTTTGGTAGTGACAGTATATTAGGAGCTATGATTTTGATGTTCCAATTCCTAGAGTCGCTACCTATTCTGTTGTGCCAGCAAAGCTGTTCTGTCAGTGAAGAAGATCAGGATTTAATCCAGCCTGATAATAACGGCCCTTCTTTCCCCCCCCTTTTTTCTTTTTTTTTTCTTTTTTCTTTTTTTTTATTAGGCTGTTGTTTTAGCTGCATCAGTTCCCTGAATTGCTTTGCCAGCCAGAGAATTTCTGCCATCTACGTGAAGCTGGTGAGGCCAATATGTGATGCTGAAACTTGAGAATTAGTGAGAGTGGGCTCCAAAAGCCTGGGAGACATGGATTTGACTGCTGTCATAGCCCAACTTGTTGAGTGAACTATCGCTGGAAGATAGCTCTGCTTGGAAGGTCTCTCCTCCTCATTTCCTTGTTGCCTTCTCCAGGAGAACATCACATCTGTCTGTCTTTCTGCTGGGCCTGGGGGTTGTTATTGAACCACCTGGGAAAGCAACAAGAGCTGAAAGGAGAGGTGCGGCGTTAAGCTAGAAGAGCTTTGGGTGGCACCACCCTGACCCAGAAAAGCGTCTGCAGCTGCCTACCCTGGAAGTGGCTGGCTGCTCTTCCAGAGTAGAAGAAGGGAGGTACAGGCACTGAGCAGCGTAGTTCAGAGTGGGGTTATGTTACAGGGTCAAGCAGTTGTCACGGTGCTGTGTTTTGGATAGAGCAGCACTTCTGCATCCATGTGCTGTGGCCCCCCATTCTGCTGTAGTCAGTAGGCTGGCAGGACCCGATGAGATGAAGGGCAGGCGGCTGCGTGGTGAAGGAAGAGGCTGAGATCCTCATTACCTGTGTGCATGAAGAGTTCAGCTGTGGAACAGAGTAAGGAGAAGCGTAGAAAATGTTTATTATTTGATTTCGTACTCTTTTTGTTACTCCTTTCTCCTATCTCAAAAATACAGTATGCTGTTCTTTCAGTTCTGTCCCATTCGTGGCTTTAAGTCCAGAGAAACCATGAAACTTGTTCCTGACAGTTATTTTCAGGTACAGCCACGCTGCAATTCTTGAAGATAATGAATGTAGCAAAAGGATTGAGGACACAGGCAGGAAAGGAGGATTACTGTGGAGGAAAAGGAAGGCAGGGGGAGATCAGACAAAGTGCTAAATCAGAACATCCCATGTGAAAACTGTTGGTTTGTGCACACCTATGTCAGATGTACTTCTGCTCCACAAAAATGACTTTTTCAATGTAGAAGATAGCTTAGCCTGAAGGGGTGAGGCTGGGCTTTTTGCTTTTGCCTTGTGCCATTTTCAAAACACTTTCCTTACCAACAGGTATTAAAAAATTCCATATTGTATTAATAACAGAATTTCTCCCATCATTTACTTGTGAAAACTCAGTTAACTGAAACTTATATTTAAATGCCTATTTGAGAGTTCATTGATCAAATTACCAGTGTACCAACTTTACTTTTAAAGGAAATGGAATATGCTGAACATACTATTTCCTGGGCTGCTTGATTACATATAGAACTTACAAAAACATTTTTCAAATTTTTGTCAGATAAATATTACTGCAAGAGGATAAATACAGTTATGTGCAAATACATTGGTAGTTCATGTAATAATAGGTGTGTGTACTGACTTGCAGGTGCACGGGCAGAAAATAATATTTAAAGACATGCCAAGAACCAAGTGCTAAGTATGTACTGATAGTAGTAGTGCATTTGCCACAAAGCTTGATGTCATGTTAGCAATGTATATAGGCTGTAAACATTAGCACTTAACAAAAACATAAGCAGAAACAAGGATGACAAGTATGAAAGTTTAACGGTCTTAGCTTGGCATTTCCTCGCTAATTAAGTGTCTAAGCATACCATTGTTACTTTGCTTCACGAAGGAGCCTTGTGGATTTCCAGTATTTGATATGCATCAAATCCATTGCACTGAATTTCTGTTGATGTGTTTACCTGAACTGTAATTTGGCCCAGAATTCGTATTTGAAGGCCACAGCTACTCTCAAAGCTGAAAAAAAAAAAAAAAAATCTAGAAGTGAATTGCATTTCTTTATCAAATACATATTATATATCATACACCATTCCATTTCTTTCCTACTGGTTTCTGCTGCTCTGAAGCTGGAGAGGCAGTTAGCAGAGCAGTGCAATATAAGCAAGATGTTTTTGAAGCTATCAATAGTGACTACTTACATTTAATGTCATTATTCAAATCTTTACCCTCCCTTCTAGGCTTTAAAAAAATCCTTTAGATAATCAAAAGCTCAGCTGACAAAATTAATTGTATTTTTTTCCATTACAAAACTTGCTGCTACAGGAAGAGAGGGAATAAAATATTTCTGCTCATTTTTTAAGAGCTAGGTAATTTTTTACTATATCAAGATCTATGTATGCTAAGATAATTGTAATAAAAATCAAAATTTAATCAAAATAAACCAAGGCATAAAATAGTTGTGTTAAGGAGGCTGAGAGGAAATCTGTGTTCTCACAGACCCCGAGCTCGGTAGATCATAACTAGCTGGGAGGTGACTTAAGACTTCGCTCTCCTCTGCAGGGTCACATCAGAGGCAAGGCGTTGAAATGGATTGACTCTTGATAGGATTTGCCCTACTGGATCATGCTTTCAACTATGTGCTTCTCTTCTAGCCTATTGCAAGCAGGCAGACAGGACACAAAGGCTGTACTGAAATATAGGTTAGCTTATATATAGTACACTAGTTAAAAATAGCCTCTATTTCATGAGAAGTACAGTCTGAAAGTGTCATTTTTATTGTTATCTGTGACAAGGATCTGTTCGGTTCAGAATTTGTATTGGGATGTTTCTCAAGTATTTTCCAAATATTTCTGAAAATTAAGATTAGAATTTGAAGCTTACTCTTTTGCATTGGAGAGCAGATAAGGTACATGGAAGGAAGAAAACAATAGCACATTGTATTGTTTTCTGAAAAAAAGTATGCTATTCCTTAGTTCTTCCTGCTGGAGAGAATATAAATTGCTGGTTAGAGCTTTAAAAGCTGATAGAATGCATCTGGACTTTTTCAAATTATTTTTGGATTTGTTTTCAGAAAAATCCAGGACCTGGCACTTTCATAGAGTTTAGAGATGGTAGACTTCATTTCTTTCAACTACCTTACATTGTTGGACAGCTTCATCTGGTTCAGTAATTCAAAGAATATCAGCATGGCAAAGCAAGCTGGAGTTAGCAGAACAATGGGAGAGCAGGTTGATCTGGTAATGATGCTGAGGTTTTGAATTGGAATGCTACATGCATGCTGCCTGTGTTGTCAGCATTTCACGGGCAGAACTCCCTGGGACGATTGTAAGAAGTTCTTTATGAATGACAGCTCTCCTGCTTGGAATGCTTCTCTCTGTTTTCTGTCCATGCACACCAGGGGTACCACCACCGTATGCTTGGTGCAGTTTTCCTGTACCTTATGATTATTCTGTCTTCTGATAGACGTTCAGTGAGCAAATTCAGATGTGCTTTCAAAATAGTCAGTAATCCAAAGTAATTTGGTGGTGATCCAGATGTACTCAGACTCTTGAGGCTCAGAGCAAGAACCTAAGCTAAAGATCCAGGAGCAAGTGACCACCAGTAGAAATGTGCATGCCTTGTCAGCTCCAACACTGGAAACCAGCGATTTCATCCTAGTGTCGTCAGTGGCCATGGACATCTGGAAGAGCTGCCGAGATATGGGGCTGCATCCTGGCCCTGATCCGCTGAGGCACTCTAAGCCTACAGCTCTTGCTAAACTAGGAGATACTTCTGGCTGAAAACAACCTGAGCGATGACAAGGAATTTTCTGACAACTCAAACACCCAGCACATTTAGAGAACATACATGTTTTGTGTGCTAGATAAGAAATATCAATCTGAGAGGCCAAGATGTGTGTGATCTGCTTATATGAGCACCACAGTCCTTGCAAGATCTAACAAGGTAATTAGATAATAGGCTTCCAGCAGTTGCTTTTGTTATACCTAGTCACAAAAAGAAGAGGTAGCCTATAGCATATCAGGAAGTGATATAGAAATAAACAGAATATAGAGATAAAATCAAAAGGTTTAGGTTATCATGGAGAGGAAAGGATTCCATACAACAGCCCTAAACGCTTTGATTACTCAGCATTATGTTATTGTTTACATGTGACTTATTTTACCAGAGGACAGGGTGGCAAAACTGAGCAAATTGCTCTCAGGCAGGCAATGTTTAAAGGCCACATTTCTAAGAACATTACAACTCACTCCTGACAAGGAAAAAGACAACTCTTGTCCTAAATGCTTCTGTTAGTGTGAGTGGGTTTTTGTTTGTTTTTAGGAGAACCAAATGCTAGCAGTATAGATGAGAAAGAACAAGTCATCAGTAACTCCTTTCTGCATCTGCTGCCTTTGTCTGTGTATCTGCTTCCTTTCTGCATCTGCTGCCTTGTCTTACAGAACATTTAATTTTCAGAAACTGGACAAAAACTAAAAATACAATAAGCAGGTTCTGTTACCTGTTTACCATCCTTTTTTTCCCTAAACCTCCTTGCAGGCTTTCTTTAGTCTCATTCTCACAGTTTTGCTTATTCCTATCCATTTATTATCTTTCCTTCCATTCCATTCAAAATTCATATGCATAATGCAGTCTCTCTGCAGGGCCTTTATTCTATTCATTGAAACTGAATCTTCATTGACTCAGTTCATTGAAAGTGAATCTTCAAATATATTGCCAATTTGTTCCATTTCCCTTGAATTTTTGATACTTCTTTGTCTAACTTTAGTTTTGACTTACTCTAAGACAGTAGATCTCCTCTTGAAAAACTTTAAAAGACCCTTGCATGTGTTGTTAGCCTGTGTAAACTGACAGCTGAATACTGAAGCACTGTTAAGGCAAATGGGAGCACGACTGAGTTGTTGCCCACTGAAGAAAAAAGAATGGCAATGGTGCTCCGAGACAAAGCTGTTTGGGTTACCATGATAATTTTTCTAGCAAGTAGAGTTGGTTGAATAGATTAACCAGCTGCAGACACAGTAAATGAGGCACAGATCATGCCCACTAGGTTGGATGGTTTCAGGGAGGAGGATGAAATTTGCAGTGACGCTTCTGCATGTATTAGAGCAAAGCTCCGGTCTGTAAAGAAGTGAAGGCATCTCCTCACAGGTCCTGCCCTGTGGTGAAAGCATATGAAAACATGGGAAAATTATAATTGTCACAGTCTGTGGATTATCCCAAATATATGACTCTACACATGCGTTTGCCTTAGATAATAATTATAAAAAAAAAAACAAATAAAACAAAACCAAACACCTTTTTTTCATAGAAATAATTTGTTATTTGAGGTGAATGGTGTCACTGAGTAGCTGCAAAGCATGCTCTGTCCCTGGTGTCTCTAAGAGCTTCCTTTTCAGATCCAGGGTGGTAGTTTGAAGTTTGTGTTAGCTCCTGCCTCACGTCCATCATCTCCCAGCTCCCTTCAGCTGCTGCCAGGTCTGACCCTTATTGTCCTTTGGGCAAGTTCTCTTGTTGATGGGCCACATTTTGTCCAACTGGATCATACAAGCTCAGGAAATCATCCATCCATGTCTGTTTGCCCTGTAAGCATTCACACTACTTTGCTGGGCTGAGCACAGGGGGCAACTTTCATCCTCGGTAGCCCATCCTTTGAAAAATGCTAATTCAGAGTAGTCTGGCACTGCTCACCTGTTATCTCCTGCTCAGATCACAGCTCTTGATTATTTAGAGTCACTTAATGGCTGCCTGACTGAGCTGTGGCTTCGTCTCTCCGCTCGAGGATTCCTCTGGGAGCTCTGCTCAATGCAAGTAAGATATACTGCACGCTTTGTAAGAGGCCTCTCTTGTTGTCTGCACGTTGTGTGTTATAGCTCCTCAGGGATTCAACTGCAATAGTTAAGTATTACAGCAGTGACTTACAGCGTCCTAATGTAATGTATAGATCACTTAATTGCTTTTGAATGCCTGATGTTTACAGGCGTAAGAGACATTTCTCTTTTGCAGAACCACCAGGCAAAAAGAGGTATTTTCAAATGAAAGCCCCAATTAGATTTTTTAAAATCTATATTGGAACATACCCACTGTTAGATAAGTATCATTTGTTTCAAATGTTACTGCACATACTGAAGCTTTCTCAAGAGCTGTATGAAAAGATGATACTTTGTTCTGATCTGAAGTTGGATCACTTGGAGAAACATTTTCTGCATGAAATGAAGAATTGTTCTCCGTCAACAAGGGAAATGAATTAGGAGGAGAATTTTTTTTTTCAGTCTCTCTTAATCCATTACACAAGAAGGAGCATTTATTTCAGTCCAAAAGTATAAGATCTAGTCAGTAGATTATGTGAGTTTTGTTGTTGTTTATCCATGAAAAGACTTGAGGGGAAAAATGTGACAGTGAATACTTGCTGGTGAGATCCTTTTCTCTTGGAGAACTGAGCTAGAGCCTAAAGTAAAAATGGCATTTTCTTGTACTTGTGAATTTGGTTTTTTTCAATGGTTAGTAACAAAGATGTCTTTTTAAACATGAAAGAATTTTAATTAAACTTGCAACAGCAGGTTGTAGTAGGCAGGAATGTGACTGCTGGTTTAAGTGCGATGCTGTGCTTAAAAAAAACACACCCCAAAACTGGATAGTTGTTTTCTCTGAAGCACAATAAAATTAAATCTGCTACTAATACGGACAAACATCTCACAAGTCTGGCTGAAGCAAAACCTGGTGTTGACCTTACTGTAAAGATACAGCAGTGTTTAAAGTGTTCCAGGCAGGATTAATTCCTGCTTAGTCAGAAGCAAATGTAAGGTTTGGGGGGAGGTTGGAAGGAGACAGATATATAAATAATTGCCTCCCCATCTGGAATTTCCGCTTGGTTTGTGGCCAGCTGGAGGAGTGGACGTCTTGAGGCAGGACAGCGGTTGTTAGTTTTTCTCATCATTAACAGTCAAGAAAGTTTGTCCTTCGACTTGCTGTTAACTGAGAAAAGATGTTGAACAGTTAAAAATCGAGCTGGCCATGGGTACGTTCTGTTTATGCAGCAAACTGCATCTTTTACATGCATTATCTTAAATTAGTCATTAAAAATCGTTACCTTTGACAGAAAGGAGGCGTATTTCATCTACAGTGTTTCCTTACATATGCAAGACCTGTTTTACTACATATTTAAATAATTATGTGGTATAGTATTGATATCACAGACTTTCTTAAACGCTGGTTTGCTGCATGTGCTAACGCTTAAATGCAGCCACGTTAGTACCTCTGTAAAATGCAGATGCCTCTGACATTAGGGACAGGTGTTGCTGGATCTGGGCCTGGGGAGCAGGTTGTCTCTTAGCTCCGAAATAAATACAAATTACTTTAATTAAAAAACAAACAAACAAAAACAAACAAAAAAACCCCAAACAAAACAAAACGAAAAACAAACAACAAAAAAACCCCCAACAACCTTGTCACTGTTTTATTTTGGTGCAAATTGGAGGAATGTTGGGCTCGGTTTGCTGTGGGCTACAGGAGCAGCTGTGTCTGGCCTGTGCGAGCCCAAGTGGCATCTCTGGCCTTGTCTGTATTCTCCGTGCTGGGACGCGTCTTGTAGCTCTTCCTCCCCATGGCCCAGGACCCCCATGTGCCCAGGCCCCAGGATCCCATGTCAGCCTCCCCGGGCCATCAGCCCCTGCCCGAGTGATGCCCCAGCAGGGCTGGTCTCCCACTCCCCACAGCCTGGCCTGGCCATGGAGTCCCTGAACTGGGTCCACATCCTGAGGCTGCCCTGGTGCCCCCTGGTTGCCCTGCTCCTGGCTGAGATGGTGGGACAGGCCCTCGCTGCTGGACCTTGCCCTGCCACCCAACGGGGAGCCCCCACTGCTTCTGGTGCCCCAACCCACGGGAGGCCACCGGGCGATGCTGCTCCATGACACCGTGAGACCATAAGTTATCTTCAAACCAGACTACTAATGTTCATTGCAGCCAGTAGAGCAAGAAGGATTTCATAAAGCACAGTGCAGCACAAAGCCTAGGGATACACCTTGCTCATCTGCACGGTGCCTCTGCCAAGGCTGTCGTCCACAGCCTGCGTGGGGACAGGGGACAGTGGAGCCGGCTGCTCCTTGGTGTGCCCTCTGCAGCCCCACCACTGACTTCTTCCAGGCATTTCTGACTGCTAGATCTCTCAAGCGCTGATGGAGGAGCTGTTATCGTTTTCCTTCTTCAGTGCATGGTGGGAGTAGGAGGGACTGAGGTTGTTTTTTGTTGTCACACAGTGCTTTCAGTGCCAGCAGCCCCACTCCGGCTGCCTTCAATTACTATGAGTCAATGTCTGACTTTCTCCTGAGCATTTTCTGTTTAATCCTCCCCCCTAACCTTCAGTAAGAAGTCTTTCTCTTCCACTACGCACCTCCCCCGCACCCTTTAAATGAAAGCTCATTCACTGGCTTTCCATCCCTAGCAGAACAAGAGAAGTTTAAGAGACTTAATTATGAAGATGTGCTGCAGTAAATACAGAGATCATTGATAGCAGAATTAAACCTTGGTGAATAAAAAACTTGCATTTCGTGTGTGGAAAAATTAATGCTGCGCGGATCTGAAGTAAAGCCAATTAAAGTAAATCAGTGACTTCCATGACCACTACTGTCTGCTGCTAATCAAAGCTGTTATTTTAGAAAAGACTCTGATTGTACCCATTAAACAAGTTAGTTCCTACATGGCAAGACACTCATTTCTTCAATAAACTACTTATTCATACATCGTTCAGTTTTCTATTGCCAAAACTCTATGGATTCTGTGTAATAAAAAAATATAACGTGCCACAATACTGTATATTTAAACATTGTGGCGTGACATAACTCAAAACAAGTAATGAACCAGAGGTGCCATGAGTGGCCACCTCAGTGCAAGCCTTTCTGTCTTCCCCATTGTTCGGTCTATGGGAATAGGAATAATGACCATTTTGGCCAAAAATAATATGCTTACCTGTTAAATTGCCATGAGAAAAGACTCTCTGTATATTTGTTTGCCTTATGCCTCCCTATAGGGCATAATGCATGTGTAAGATCCCTCCATAAGGAACACACACTTTGTTGTGCATAAGATTTATGTAGTAAATTTTATCTATGCCTAGAATCCTTCTGTTATTAATGATGACAGTTATCACGGTGTGTGAGCCATCGCTGCCATTCCGACAGACAGCAGTCCCTCGCCCCCATCTTCACATCCCCGCAGTAGCAGCATCCCTTTAGCAGCAAGCTCAGATTTCCAGGTTTCTTCAGCTCATCCTGTTCTTTCCATCCCATTTTTGCTTTGCCCTCCTGTCAGTGATCCTAGCTCTGCCCTGTCCACTGCTGGGTCTCAGCCTAGACATGGGTGGTATAATGCAGTTTACCAGTACTGCATTGCAAACCATATTTGAAATGGTTTTCCTTGGTGTATTTTCTATTGCTTCCTGGTCCCAGCAATCAATATGTGGGACAAGCAGCAATTCTTTTTCAGCTTATACTTGGGGAGTCATAAGATTTTTGCAAGTTGTTTTCAGGTCAGGTTAAATTTCTTTCAAAGATACTATATGCTTTTTAAAGTGTAACTGAAAAACAGAAGGTCCTAAATAATTTCCAGTGTTCTTCCTTCAAAGGCAAACTCACCAAAAGAAAGTAATTTAAACTTTTGGTTTTTTCCTGAAATTGTAGACCTTGCGTATTACAACTTACCTTGAGTACTCCAGACTCCTGATGATGGGTGTGTATCGAGATATTCTGACAATGAAAGCATCAAGGAAGATACATGCCATTCAAAAACATTTGTATGTGAGACAAGTACCAAAGAAACAGTTTTCTGGAGCTTACAGGAAAAGTCATGAGTGGTGCTGCAGAAAAAGACAACTGTAGCACTAACCAGCTTCCTCACCCTTCAGGTTTCTAATTGAGTAGAGAAATGACTAGTACTGTGAAAATCAGAGGGATAGTGGCTGGTATCTTTACTAGTCCTCATTTACCGGTTGGAATAAGGGCTGTGGGTACTTCAAGCTTTCAAGGCCTTACTTGGTGTTGATAAACAAAATGCTGTCTTTTTTGAAGGTCAGAGGATGTCAACAACCTGTGCTCCATGAGCATAATCAAATCCAGAAGTAGTCAGTATTTCTCTCTCTTGCTCCTGAATGTTTGCTGCACATTTGGAGTGCCAATCCAGCCTCTTGAGAATGGGCCAACTTGGCTCCATAAACCTGCTGAGTGGTCCAGTCTCCACTTCTCCTGGACCTGTGTCTCCTGGCCCCAGTAGTGGATGTCTGTGTAGGCAGTGTGTCTTTGCAGTGGGACACAGTGTCCTTTGGTGGAACATATTGCGAGACTGTGAGAGATAATTTTAGCTCAAACAATGGCCTCTTATGTTGCCAATCTGATAACAGCCATCCTGGTTTACGGAGATCACTATCTATTTTATGCTTTGTGCCCTGTCAGTCTTTTGCACGTTAAAAATCAAATACTGTTTATATAAAGAAACGAAGTGGAAAAAATAGTTTCGTTCCTGTTGAGAACTTGTCAATTTATGTTACTAAATGTCATATGTTTTTCCTGCCTGCGATCATTTTTTGCTCCATGAACTTGCGGGGGAAGCACTGCGCAGCATCTTGCAGAGACGAAACTGCTCGTTCGCCGCCCTGACCTCGGAGCGTCTCCTGGCAGCCCATCTCAGCCCACTTCCTACAGCTTTTCCCACTGCGGAGCCCTTCCTCTGGGGACCGATCACATTGGGCTGATGCAGCTTCTGCCTCGGGTTGCACAAAGTCTGCTCAGTCTATGCACAGCCCGGGAGGTTTTTAGAAGCTGTTTGCCGAGCGGCATCAGCGTAGCGGCTTCTCTTCTTTGATGCGGAGAGCTGAGGATGAGTTCCCAACCACAGAGATGCAGCCTCCAGCAGTCTTGCCGCCCACCTCTCGCTGGGTATTTGGCATTACAACAAGCTGCCGTGAGCCAGCCAGCCAGCCACCCCTCCCACATCAGCTCCAGCTCAGGGTGGAGAAACACGGGTGGCATGAGGCAGGGGAGAGCAAGGAGGTACCCATGTGGTCAGGAGTCCTTGGGTACCTGAAGTGGGTTCTAGGGTGCAGTCTTTATCAAACTCAAATTCTCTTAATCCTGCAGCCCATGCTACTGTATCTATAAAGCATCCATCTATTGCCTACTCATGAGAATAAAAGCCTCCAGAATCCTATTTGTACAATTAAAATCACTCCGACCCAGTAGCGTGAAGGTACTCTTGCCTACCCTGCCGATACCCTGGGGTGTAGCCAGAGACTATTTCTGCTTGTGCCGCAGAAACAACTAGTGAGCAGGAGCTGTCTCATGCTTTTGCACCATCTTTTAGTAATTAAAGGCCAGTCTTACAGCTGCCTTAAATGGCAAAATGGAAGCCAGCTCTGCCATCTTCAGACTGCTTTTTTAGAATTAAATAGATTGCAGTGCAACACGCCTTGAAAATCCCCTTTTCAAGTATATTCTTTGCTGTTTGCTTAATATGTATCCCATACATGTTGACACACTGACAGCTTTAGATCTTTATATGATACATGAGAATATTTTGCTAGTGTGAAGCAATGGCATCTGTGTTACAGGTCTGGTAATTTGGAGTCTCAAATTGCATTCCTGTCAGTAAGAGCACAACATTCCTTCACGCCCTTAACAAAGAGGAAATTAAATCTAAAGGTCTTTACATATCAAATATTGAAAGATGGTAAAGGTCTATTGTGAATTGCCTCAGGAAAAAAAGAAAAAGGCATCCAGTCCTTTTTTCATATATCAGAGCTTAATTATTTAGATATCTAAACCCATTCCTTGTTGGACAAAGACTGCAGGATCGAGCTTTAAAGTCCCTCTTTCTCGTTTGAAAGTCTGCCGCAGTATCAAGGTGTGATGTGATGAAATCAAGACAGAGAGCAGCTCACACTGCCTTTTTCTTTTCTTTTTGGGGGGGATTCTGTGTTGCTTAAGCAGCACTTGATGTTTGATGTGGTCTATTCCTCACCCCTCCACGCCAAAAATAAATTGTCAAAGATTTCTCAGCCTTCTGAACGCGATTGATCTCACAACAGTATGTGGTTTTTCATTGTTTTCTTCAGTACTCTTAAGAAGGTCTGTAGGAGAGGTGGATTTACTTTAATGGCGGCTAAGTAGTTTAACTTAATCCTGAATAAACAAACAGATGCTCTCACCAAGGACCTGGCATCTGGGGCTGTCAACATTTATTACTGCAAGGCTCAGAAGAGATAAAATTACCATTAGCCTTTGCAGAAAGACCATGGATACATTTTGAAAGGAATGTGCTTCAAACCACAAGCTAGCCCCTCAGAGAAGCTAGTTTAGATATTTAGATGCCTGTATTAGTAATGACCACAACAAAATGCTGCTGTCCTCACTTGATTTGTGCTTCAGAGCTCGCATTTTGTATGTTTGTGGTTCTTCCCTGAAGGCTAAGGCTGAAATAGGTGTGTGTTTACAGTTGTACGTATGTGCATTTGCAGTTGTGTATCTGTGCATCCTGCTATGGGTTTATACTCAAAGTTTTCTCTATGGCTTCTGCTGGTTTCTTCTAAAAACATCTCCGTTAAGGAAACTGAATGTCATTTAGTAATTAGCTGAGGTTTGGTAGGGAGCAGCCATATGGCAGTGTGCTGCTGTCAATAAGCAGGCTGGGGTGCAGTGCCTATGGACTGCCAGGTCCAGGGGACCGTGTTGAGTGTCTCTACGACATACGCCTGTGTAAAATACCAGGGTCTAGGATTATTCAAGCTTCCAGGACACCATTTTTAAACCTGTATCCGTCAAAACCCTAAACCCACAACTACACGCTTTGCTTAATGCAATAAGGTGATGGATTTGTTTTCCCTGTGATAATTGTTCTTGTCAATGGTTTAAATAGAGAACTTCAAACCCAGTTTTCATCCCAAAGAAAGGTATTTTAGCAAAATTTGCCTAAGTATTTGAAAGTGAATTTGTAATAAAAATAATAGGTTTAAAATTGACTCTTAAGTATTTCTCTGAGGGGGAACACCCCCACCCCAGCCCCCAACAGTACTTGGATTTCAGTGGGTGGACTAATATTCCTTATAAACCTGGGCTTAAGAGTCATACTGCAGTTCCTGTGAGAGAGAAAACGTTTTCTGAAGAAATTTCTTTTCTTCCAACCCATATGATCTCCCTTTTTTATCGTAAAGCTAATATTTTCGGGACTCTGCCAGGAACATTCGTGCAGAAGGATTGTTGACTGCTGCTTGTGCCATGTGTGCTGCAGCCTGGGTCAGGAAGCTGCTGTGTGTGTTTTACCAAATACTCCTTGGAACTTTATGCCATCCCAAGGTCTCATCTTCTATTTATAGCTGTCCTTCTCTAAAAAAAGCACATATATACATCTCAAAGCAGTTCTGTCCTCCTGAAAGGTTGGAGAGTCATGTGTCATATATTCAAACTGTGACTTACAGTGAAGTTTTCCAATAATGGGTTTTGGAAGGGTCAAGTTATCCACAAGAGGAAAGGGTGACTTTCTGGTCAAGCTTGGCATGAATAACTATGCTTGATAGACTGGAAAGTATTTTTCTAAGAATTCTTTACTAAGATTAGGCATTGGGTTTTTGGTATCTGTAGTGGGAGTCTGAGTACTGGAAAATGGTTTGAACTCAAAAATGTCTCACTACATCAGTGGACTTTGGGTTCTTGATTTCCTATAAAATTGAAATTAAAATTTCTTTCTGAATTATTTCTTTCAAAGAATGACCATAGAAAACAGATTTTGAAAACAGGTTAGAATGATTTGGATAAAACATTTGGAAACTGTGTGAAATTTCCTCCCAACATCTTCTGAGAGCTCTCCAGTCTGCATTGCTTCTGTCTTGTTGCTCACAGTTGGCAGTACCTTATGCCAGAGGTAGTTGAATTAAAGTCAATAGGCTAGATTATGTCCCGAGGACTTGACCCACAGTAATTGTGGTATGTTGCTGAGCAACCTCTCAGACTCCCAAGGAATGAACTGTGCTTAGGGAGCCACAATTTTCTCTTTTTTTTTTGCAAGGGTTTTAGCAATTTGTTGCCAGTAAACTGCTTCTACTTAGCTTTTTTCCAGTACTTGCTCAGTTCTAAACCTTAGCTGTTCTCCAGCTACCGGTCCTAGGAGAAGCAAATGGGGGCCTGTCCCCGGTCCCCCACACACTTGTGTTCCAGCAAGGAGCAGGAAGGGGCTACTTACAGCTCTTGTTCAGAAGCCCACCATATCAAAATCAGTCTTGAAAGGTTGCTCATTAGATGTAAAAGACAAATAAAAGTCTGGGTTAACGTTTTGATAAAAAACAGACTTTTTTTTTTTTTTTTTTTTTTTTTTTTGGCATGTCTACCAAGGCAGGCAACTTTTTAGGGGTTTTTTTTGAGCAAGTTATTTGCATGAAGTTCATATTCTGTGGTTCTTTGTGTTATGAGCTGAACAGAGTCAGTTCTTTCAAGGCCAGGTTTACCACTGAGCTTTGTGAGGGAAATAATTATTTTCAGAATAAAGTGACTTTTATTTCAGATCAGCATGTCTGCAGGGAGAGTGGAACTATTCCAATGTAGTTTATTTTTCAATACCTCTTCCCATTAACTTCTCCACATAAAGAGGGCATCCGTTCTAGCATTCTTTGAGCTGTGCCACCACCGTTTAAACTGGACGCTCGTCTTGTCGGGAGAACAGCTTGTAGAGCAAACCAGCACCACAGTTAGATGTACAGAGTTATGGTATGTTATGGTACAGAGTTATAGGCATTTGTCCACAGGCACAAATCGGTATTATAAACAGCTTACAGGAAAATCTTTTTATTTCCACAAATATTAAGCAAAGATTTTTTTAGGCTTTCTTCTTGGATTGGACTGCTAGGCAGAGAAGCAGTTTGGCAATGGAGCCTTAAACATTTTAAAATAATGCGGCAGCAAGCCCATGATGCATGCTGTTTATGTACGGGGGGGAACCAAACCTCTGTAATAATAATGTTCTTACTTTTTATGTGAATTATATCTGTTAGGACCTATAAGTAGTGACTGCTGTATGGCAGCTTTTTCATTCTGTTAATGCACAGAATTTCATGTCTCTTGTCTCAGCATAAGCTGCATCAACTTCCAAGAGGTTTGTAGCTTGTAAGAGTAGGTTTTCAAAATAGCTGCTTTGATGACAGGTATGAAATTTGCACCTGAAATCTCTCCTTTGATGTCTTCCTCGTGAGAAACCGTACTGTTAAACTGCTCCAGATGAGACTTAGTAGTGTTGGGGGCCATCTGTATGTGAATTTTACTTGACAGCACACTTTCTGTAGGTATTAGTTAAGTCACCTGTTGGGAATGTGCAGAAGCAATCTCAGGAAGAGCCTTTCCCACACAAAAGGTTTGAAATGTATAAACGGGAGTTCAGGGGGCTTTTTGTGTAGCGATGCTAGAATTACATAAAGAAATTACTGCCTAGTCTGCTTGTTTTTTCTTTGCGAAACCCTTTTGTATTTCTTGACTTTGATAAAGGGGAAGCTAATAGACAGCAGAGAGAAATGAAATGAAATGATGAAAAAGATAGAAAAGGGCATTTTAGGCCCTGACGTTAGAAAATTCATCTCCTTAATGGGGAAGAGGCAAGGACTGCGGTAGCACAGATAGTAGAAATGAGCTGCAATTAGCCAGCTCCATTGAGGGAGGACTTGCGGTTTCTGCCTCTGCGCAAGTGGCTGGAAGCTGAGCATGTGGTAGCTGTTGTTCACCGCGCTGATCTCCTGCTGAAGAAGCAGTGTGGTTTTGGTCCTTACGAACTATGGACTGCTGCAATTCTGTTGAGCAGCTGGCTGTTAATCGTTACAGACTCTTATCAGGTTTGGGTTTGGGAATCTGTAAATAACCAAACCGGGTTTATCTTTAGCTTTGTCTACCAGTTGGTCAGTCAGTCCTACCGTCGCACAGAATATGCAGAGTAGTTGGCCCAATGTTTCACAGCAACTGGCTATCTCATTCCACGCGTGTCTGCTGTATAAAGCTTAAGCAGGGAGGTTGGTAAACATCTTTTTAAATGAGTGCGGTATGAGACTGTATGTGTACCTCTGTAGTGGGAGGAGGGAAAGAGATGACAGTTCATTGCTCAACTTGAGAATCTGTTTACTCAGCCAATCCTAGTATTAGTACACTTCAGACAAATACTTGGAAAACCACGCTGCTTGCAGGCTCCCTGCAGGCTTTTTACTGCTGCGTTGCTTCTGTGCTAAGTTACCTTCACTATTGCAGTCTGTAGAAAACAAAAAGCCAACATGACGTGATGCAGAATCATGGTTGATAGTCAGATGAGCAGAAGCTGCAAGTGTGGTTCTTCCATCATGCCACCTAATGTGCTCCATGGATCCACCACCAGGAAAATACCAGGCAGGTCTTGCAAGGCTGCATTACATCTGCATTTGGCATTAGAGAAATACCACTGCAGTATTATGGCTGGTTTTGGTGTGCAGCATTGAAGAAGATAGCTGGTTCATTTGCAGACATTTCAGAAAAGAGCTGCAAGAGTGAATAAAGGGAAGAGATAAGAAAAAGCTTACTGTGGAAAACAGGAGGTCATCTAGAACACAAAGCCTGAAGTGATGTTTGGGTTATGGAAACAGAGAAAACACCACAGTGGGAAGCATTATACTGCAGTGAAGGAGAGAAAGTGCTGGCATGCAGCTGAAGTACAAGCAGCAGGTGGACCTATCCTAAATGTTGCGCAGGGATTACTCAACAGCAAGATCAGAGGTAGAAATGAGGAGCTGAGAAATCTGTAGAAAGAAGCTGGAATTGGATGTTATTCCAACCATCCATTACAATTTTTCCTTATACTTGTTGGAAACCTGTTCGCGTCACTCTGAAATGAACCAGACCTTTTCCAACCAGTGTCAGTTCACAATCACACCCATAAATTCTCTTCCATCTTTGCTTGGCAGAACTCCTCTGGGTTGTCTGGCTTCTGCAGGCTTAAAATAATTAATTGGTTTCTTGCTTCCAAGACTTCAGTCAAGCTGAGATTCACTGATTTGTGATACCACCAGGTACTGAAGTGTGAATCCATCTGCTTAACATGCAGAGGAGAAATAAAGGGAAGCACTAAGGTAAAAGCTGGGCAGCTGAAGAGTATTGGCAGCTGAAGCCTCCTTGGTGGTATTTCTTTTCATGTCTGTTCTTCCAAGTATGTAGGTCCTTTTTTTGCCAGACTTTGAACATTTCAGAGAAGATAAACTGGAGGAGCAAAATAAGTCAAAATCCAGCACTTTTACAAAAAATCAGAATGCTGTAAAAGTAGCTGAATTTACATGGTTTAGAGTGCTATAAATTATTGTTGGCCATATTGTCTGGAAGCAGGTGGTGATTGTCCCCCTGAAATCTGCTTCTGGCTATTGGCTTTGGAGACCTTTCTTGGTGGCCAAGTTATTTTTTTCAACAAAAAATGATTTGGTAAACTGTTGTCTCCTACTCATAATACAGTATGCATATCACCATACTGTCAAATCACACCTTGCTATGAATTTTTTGGTATCGTGGCAGTCTCTTAAGGGCCATGCAGCTTGTTAACAAAATAAAAATTTACCTAAAGTAACAAGGGCACTTAAATCTTTGAGTGAGGGGAAACATGTTTTGGTGCAGCCATTCTGAATTTCTTTCTGATTCAGGTAGTTTCCAAATTGCTTGACTCTAAATTGCTGACATATTTTTGTTTTGTTTAACTTTTTCTATGTTTCCAGGGGAGGTAGGGAGAAGGTTGTATTTTCATAGAATCATAGAATCGTTTAGGTTGGAAAAAACCTTTAAGATCATCTAGTCCAACCGTTGACCCTAGTCTACCAGGTCTGCCACTAAACCATGTCTCTAAGCACCACACTTACACGACTTTTCAACACATCTAGGGATGGTGACTCAACCACCTCCCTGGGCAGCCTCTTCCAATGTTTGATAACTCTTTCCGTGAAAAATTTTTTCCTAATGTCTAGCCTAAACCTCCCCGGGCGCAACTTGAACCCGTTTCCTCTTGTCCTATCGCTAGTTACTTGGGAGAAGAGATCAGCTCCCATCTCACTACAACCTCCTTTCAGGTAGTTGTAGAGAGCAATGAGGTCTCCCCTCAGCCTTCTCTTCTCCAGACTAAACAATCCTAATTCCTTCAGCCGCTCCTCATAAGACGTGTTCTCCAGACCCCTCACCAGCTTTGGTGCCCTTCTCTGGACACGCTCCAGCACCTCAATGTCCCTCCTATACTGTGGCACCCAAAACTGAACACAGGACTCAAGCTGCGGCCTCACCAGTGCTGAGTACAAGGACAGAATCACTTCCCTACTCCTGCTGGCCACACGATTCTTGATACAGGCCAAGATGCCATTGGCCTTCTTGGCTATCTGGGCGCACTGCTGGCTCATGTTCAGCCAGCTGTCCACCAGGACCCCCAGATCCTTTTCTGCCAGGCAGCTTTCCAGCCACTCCTCCCCAAGCCTGCAGCGTTGCATGGGGTTGTTGTGACCTAAGTACAGGACCCGGCACTTGGCCTTGTTAAACCTCATGCAGTTGGCTTCAGCCCATCGATCCAGTCTGTCCAGATCTCTCTGCAGAGCCTTCCTACCCTCAAGCAGATCAACACTGCCGCTTAATTTGGTGTCATCTGCAAACTTACTGAGGGTGCACTCAATCCCCTCATCCAGATCATCAACAAAGATATTAAAAAAGACTGGCTCCAAGACTGAGTCCTGAGGAACACCGTTTGAGACCTGCCGCCAGCTGGATTTGACGCCATTCACCACAACTCTCTGGGCTCGGCCATCCAGCCAGTTTTTAATCCAGCGAAGAGTACACCTGTCTAAGCCACAGGCTGCCAGCTTCTCTAGCAGAATGCTGTGGGAGACTGTGTCAAAGGCCTTACTAAAGTCCAAGTAGGCAACATCCACAGCCTTTCCTTCATCCACCAGGCAGGTCACCTGGTCGTAAAAGGAGATCAGGTTGGTCAAACAGGACCTGCCTTTCATGAACCCATGCTGGCTGGGCCTGAGCCCCTGGTTGTCCTTCACATGCCGCGTGAGTGCACTCAGGATGGAGTATTGGCATCTCCCCTGTGACTTTGCCAAGGAAGCATTTTATGAGTTACACATATCATAGAATCATAGAATCACAGAATGGTTTAGGTTGGAAGAGACCTTAAACACCATCTAGTTCCAACCCCCTTGCCAGGGGCAAGGACACCTCCCACTAGACCAGGTTGCTCAAAGCCTCATCCCACCTGGCCTTGAACACTTCCAGGGATGGGGCCTCCACAGCTTCCCTGGGCAACCTGTTCCAGTGCCTCACCACCCTCAGAGTGAAAAATTTCTTCCTATTATCTATTCTAAATCTACCCTCTTCTAGATTGAAGCCATTACCCCTCTTTCTATCACCACATGCCCTTGTAAAAAGTCCCTCTCCAGATTTCTTGTAGGCCCCTTTCAGATACTGGAAGGCTGCTCTAAGGTCTCCCCAGAGCCTTCTCTTCTCCAGGCTGAACAACCCCAACTCTCTCAGCCTGTCCTCATAGCAGAGGTGCTCTAATCCTCTGATCATCTTTGTGGTCCTCCTCTGGACCTCCTCCAACAGGTCCATGTCCTTCTTATGTTGGGGGCTCCAGAGCTGGACACAGTACTCCAGGTGGGATCTCACAAGAGCGGAGTAGAGGGGCAGAATCACCTCCCTCAACCTGCTGGCCACGCTTCTTTTGATGCAGCCCAGGATGCCGTTGGCCTTCTGGGCTGCGAGCGCACATTGCTGGCTCATGTTGAGCTTCTCATCTACCAACACCCTGAAGTCCCTCTCCTCAGGGCTGCTCTTGATCCATTCTCCCCCCAGCCTGTGTTTGTGCATGGGATTGCCCCGACCCACGTATAGGACCTTGCACTTGGCCTTGTTGAACTTCCTGAGGTTGGCACAGGCCCACCTCTCAAGCCTGTCCAGGTCCCTCCAGTGTGTCAACCGCTCCACACAGCCTGGTGTCGTCTGCAAACTTGCTGAGGGTGCACTCTGTCCCTACATCCATGTCGCCAACAAAGATGTTAAATAGTACCGGTCCCAGTACTGACCCCTGAGGAACACCACTTGTCACTGCATGCCACTTGGACATCGACCCACTGACCGCAACTCTTTGAGTGCAGCCATTCATCAAATCCATGTCTCTCCAATGTAGAGACCAGGATGTCATGCAGGACAGCGTCAAATGCCTTGCACAAGTCCAGGTGGATGACATCTGTTGCTCTCTCCTTATCCACCAATGCTGTAACCTTGTTGTAGGAGACCACGAAGTTTGTCAGGCATGATTTGCCCTTAGTGAAGCCATGTTGGCTGCCACCAATCACTTCCTTATTTTCCATGTGCCTTAGAGTTTCCAGGATTATCCTTCCACTGTCTGAGAGGTAAATGTGTTGCGCTATCCGTGCAGAGGTCCAAGTTAAAAACACCTCTGAAGCAGAATGGAATGCCTTTGCTCTGGTACACTGTTTTTAAAGCTGTGGTCAAGGAGCATTTCAAGAGCATGTTCATCTTCATCATTTGTAAACCTCTCTGAATCTGGAGAAGTTAACTTTAGAGGAAAACTTTTACTGTAATAAAATAACAGATATATCTCTATCTTGTATCGCTTTTGTTTTTGCTCCTATTAATCTGGCGACATTTTAGGATTTCTACTTTTTTTGACTCATTACTCATAACTAATGTGTTTTAAACTCAGGCCAGTCTAAATGCAAGCTAACTTTCTACGTATAGGTGACTCCTTTCCTTAAACTTCTAAGCTGCATGAAATCCAGCTATGAATGCCACAATATGTTCCACTACTGACATTACTAAATATGTAAATAAATATAGTAATTTAGTTATCTCCTTGATAAGTGGTCAATGGCATGACTTTTCAAGAGCGAAAAAAATACGACCAACTTAATTCATTGCATCCTGTTACTGCAGTAGTAATCACAAATAGCAATTGTGGTTTCTCTGTCATTGTTACATACAGAAAACAAATGGAAGGGTTTGTCATTACTAGGTTTTGCAGTACAATAGCATGTACACTAATGGAGTAAGGAGTAGAAAGGCAGGTTTTAATTAAAACTCTCCCTGCTACACCAGGAAGGGAAAACTTACACCACTGATAATTTAGTGTGTGGTCCAGAAGAGACTTCACGTGTGAGAACAAATAGAGCAGAAAGCAATGCTGCCTCACATAGGAATGCTCCAGTGGTTCACTGGAAAAACTCTAGTAGAAAGTAGATACCATTGTACAAACTCTGTACAGTGCCATCAATGTTGATGAACATTTATGTGCCAGTATAACTGGATGTGAGATGAAAAATATTATTTGTGTGTGCAGTGCACCTAGTAACTGGGAAGAGGCAACTTTGTAGCCTTTTTATATACTGGAAAAGTGCAATCTTACAAGGAGGCACTGAAAGGGATTATTCAACCAGCTGTAGAAGTGAACTAACCTGGCAGGATGTGTCTTTCATAATCGTTGGTGTTTCAAGCTAAGCAAACTGGTAGAGCTCATTTGAAAACAAATTCCTGAACAGTGCTCTAAGCCCCGAAAATTTCCACCTTGACCAGAATACCTGTCCTGTTTTCAGTAAAACCAGACAAGCTTAAGTCCAACAGAGGGAGGTGCATGATTGACTCTGTAGACACCACTAAGCACATTATGGCAACCAGGCTTTTGACTGGGAAGGAAATCAGATGTTTATGAGTTTAGGTAAGACTAAAGTCCTGTAAATTAAGAAGAGGATGAATTTTTAAATTAATAATGGGCCATAATTAGCATACACCGAGTGTAAGATGTAACTGTAATATTGTAATGATTGTTTGCTGATGTTAAAAATAGTAAAGGAAGAAGGCAGTGTGGTGTTTTAAACCATACAGCTTTATCCTGGAATTTCCCTTTTATGTCTTGTACATTTTAGAAACATTGCCTTTACTTATGAATTTGCACATGAAGCCCTCTGACCTCACTGCTAGAGATTAGCCTCCACTTGAGACACTGCAAAAACACAGAGGCAAAAAGAAACAGAAGAATCTGCTGTTTTCACTTTCCACAGTGTGAGTTGGTGCCTGTAGGATGTCTGTCATTGTTTAATGCTTCTTGCATTACTGTAAGGATAGTCATCTTGTTATGAACAAGAGCATGCCTGTGCTGCATCCCACAGCTTAGTGTAGCCTAGTTAGATGTGAAAATAGCAATAGCACTATGACTGTGGCAGCAGGGAACTCTGTGTAACAGGATTTATCCTCCTCAGTAGGGAACATCAGCCCACACCTCTGTGTTCCCAGTGCTACATCTCTTCTGGTATTCTAGTTAGCTGGTGTATCACATAGGTGTCACATAGACATACCTTTATCTTGAATTGGCAATGACTAAAGTCACTATCTCCCAATCATACAGGAAAATAAAACGGCAATTAACTCTAGTAGTAAGTTTACTGGTTGACTCCTACGGGGTCCCTAATCCTGAGAGTCAGTGTAGCTCCCACCTATTTAGTTCATGTAATAAGCTCCATTAACTTCTCTTACCTTTAATGTGAACAGGCCGCTGTTAGTCTCAAATGCTATGTGTAGTACTGGCAGTTCAGACTGAGAAGCTCTTTGCTCTTTTGGTAGTGACTTAATTCTGATATTAGTGAATTTAGATGTGGTGAACAGTCCCGACAAGGGTTTTGGCTACGTGAACTACTCATCTTGGGAATATGCTTCCCTGAAAAGCTAGCTTTCTGTGCAGTCCTCCTGTATCTGTCTTGACCTTCCCTTCATGCCACTTGGTAGAGAGCATGAACAATACCTTTGCTCCTGCTAGGCTGGGGGAGGGAAACAGCACCTTGCACAAATAACAAATTGAGGTCAAATGGGACTAAGAAAATGAAGCCAGTTTGTTTTTCAAAAGATGGTTGCCTAGATTTATGGACCTAAACAGTAAAATGAATATAACTGCATTTCCTGGGTGTTCTTCCCCCAGCATCTGTAGCTCTCATTGCCTTCACTGATAATTGATTCTGATATTGCTCCAATTTTACATGCATTTTGAATTCCAAACTAAGACACCTTCTTATGAAATGTTGTCTGAGTTACTTTGATTTTACTGCATCCTCCCTGCTCTGCTTGCACCTTCTTTGTAGAAGTTATTTCTGCAAAACAGAGGAACTTTCTTTGCTGAAAACTGAGATATTTTTCCCCAGTGCACTGTTGAAATTTCCTTTTGCTCAGTTTTCTGTCCCTGCAACAATTGCAATGAAAGATAGAGGCACTGTACTTCCCATTTTTACAAGCGTGCAATAATGCCATTGCTTAGGGGCATGTTGTGAAAAGCTTAGCACATCCTTGTTCAGTGCTTGGAATTTTGCATTCCTACAGCAGAGAGACGTTCACTCCAAGTGTAAGCTTTGGTCTGGAGTTTAAATATAGCGCAAATATTCAGAAGGATTTTTCCCTTCTCATGCCCTCCTACCCTCCAGCAATCCTCTTGGATGGTGTTGCTTTCCGGATGTTCTTACGAGAAGCAGAGGGGGAATCACTGAGGTTTGCACAATGGGAGATAAGTTGTGGGGTTTTTTCCATTAGCGCTGCCAGGCAACCTGAAGTGCGAGATCCCAACAAGTTAGATTGGCTTCAAAACTGGGATGAAGGAGAGGGGACAAATATTCTGGCAGGAACAGAAATTATTGGTGTCACTGGCTTGTTCTCTAAGGTGTTTTTTGATTATTGCTGTTCTCTATGCAAACAATAACCGCTGGTGTAAGGGTGAAGATTGTAAGGAATGGGAGATCTGTAGACTGTGTAGGTCATTTCAGATTCTGGGTTTGCAACTGAATTTCAACGTACAGCTAAATATAAATGCGAAGATTCAGTTATGCCACTCCTGAGCCTCTAAGGCATGAATCCAAACCGAGCAGTTCAGTGGCAGGCTGCAGGCGTCACAAGTTGTTCTGCTGTCTCTGAGGTCTTTGAAGGAAGGGGTGGAATAGTAATGATGGAAACAGGACAATCTCTTCAGTCGAGGTGTTATTGGATTCCCTTTCTGACAATTTCACTCTTTGAAAAGCTGGACCCTTTCCTTTTGGAATACATGACGTACCCTGATTGTCAGAAAAAGTCTTCTAAAATAAAACTCCAGCTGTCTGGTTTGTTCCTCCCTGCAGTTTGGAGAGGTGTAATGGAGAGCCTGCTGACCTGCACCATCCTGCACCATTCCATTCGCTGTCTTATGAGCTTGTACAGAGACTGAATTGTTGCTTTGCTAGCCTTGAGTTTTTCTCTGACTGTATCTACTTGCTAAGGTCATTGAAGAATGCCTCGTGGTATTCCACAACATTAGGATCTGAGTTGATAAACGACACACTCATACGTTTTTTATTGCCTTTTATAGTGCAGAAAGGTGTGCCAAGCACCTCCCAAAACAGATAAGGTCATGTAAGTCATTGCAGTCTGATTTTAACTACAGTTAAAGTAGGTCAGATATAAAATATAGAACAGAGAGGAAGGGCCCTGGCTTGCTGGTGTAAATTGTTAGCTTATTAAGAAATTAAAAATATATGTCTTTGACTCTCTTTTTCTATGGTTACTGTGTTAAAAATGGTCACTCCAGAGACTTAGGCAAGGTGAGCACTGTCTATGTGAAGAAGCGTGAAAAGGGTAAAGACGTTGTTGAGAGAAATGAGCATATGGGATGTTGCAGATGGAATTAATAATGGACCCATGTCAGTAATAAGGTACATAATTTATGTTTGACCCACAGGAGCTTCAACAGAGAATCTTCATAGTTTCTAAAGAGCTTTCAAGATGTCCTTTGATTTCCACAAAAACTTGCAGTTTACAGCAGTGTGTTGGAAGTGTGGAGGAGCTTTTTTTGTGGCACTTCACTTTATGTTCCCAGAACACCTTTCCTGAAAATAAGGAGTTCTACAATGAATTCAGTATTGGTTTTCCATATGTCATTTCTAGGGTTTAAGTATTTTCCAAGTAAAGTGGTAACATAAATCAGATGAATGCTTCTTCCTTTGGATCTGACCCTGAAAGGTGTTATGCACCATTCATTTCCACTGACTCCAAATGGGAGCAGAGAGTGCACAGATCTTGCCAATTCTGGCCTTTAAATTGCAAATGAATGTAGTGCTCTTGATGTTGAACACTCAAGGATACCCTTTATAGAGTTGCTAATTACTTGATTCATTAAAAGTACTACTGTATTGTTGTGAATGCAAGTTAAGTCTTCCTTTCAAACACATTGCTGAACTTCCCAAAAGCACACTACTTGATGTCAAACACCTGCTTATTTTACACCCAACTCATGTATCATAACCTAATGATCTGTTTCAAAAGGCTCCCCACTCTTCTATAAATTGTATTTGGCAAAACAGCTCTAACGCTATACTACACATACTTAACATACTGTAAAACAGCAATTCAGATTTATGAAGTTTCATAGAGTGGAATTGTTAGATATTGATAGATTTGGAAGATGATGGGGAAATGCTATCTTCTATTCTTGTAGGTTTCTGATAAATTTGAAGCTCTACTCCCCTCTAGCTGCTGTTCTGTCTCTGTTTCCTTACTGTTGAGGGGGCCAGCAAGACTTTTGGTTTTCTTCTCGCTTGCATGCTGGGTCCTTCCCCCCTATAGCAGTGTCTTGCCACCTACTGCGGCTGCTCTTACTTCAGTCACACAGCTATCAGTGTTAAGTGGATATAACTCCCAACTGGTTTGGTTTTGACCAAGTGGTCTGTCTGTGTAGCAGCAGCTATGCTACTCGGATGTTTTGATAATTCCATACTGTAGCTCCTTAACAAAACTTAACTAAGCCTCAGAGCATTCAATTTACCTCAGACTCTGGAATATGGCATTGCACTGATATATGCTTGGTTGAGTACCTGTGAAGGTATTCTTGCAGCCATGGGAAGCCAAGAGAAATCCTCGGTTCTGTAGAAATGAGCACAGTAGGTCCACACGCACAACATGAAAAGCCTCTCAGATGTTGCTGGTGAGTTGAATTCCCATGCACCTTGAGTGGTTTTTGTCAGAGCAATGCCAGCGTGATCTGCATCAGTAAAAATGGATCATGCAAACACTGTTCAGTGGAAAATAACTGTCGTAGTACAGGTAATCTCACGTAGTTGGCATTTAGATCATTTTTGCTCTGCTGCACATTTACAAGTGTTTTTTACCATCTCTTATGTTGTTTTAAGTGGAAGGCGGAACTTTCATTTGAGCTCAGCCACTGGATCAGTTCATACAGTTGGTCTGATTTACCTTCTGCTAGCTCAGCTGCTTACTTTCATTTCAGTCACAAATAAAATGTGCTTAGAATAAGTCTAAAGATTACTCTATCAAAAAATAATACGTGGCTGTAAATTTACAACAGAGAAGTAGGCTACACCTTAGTAATACTACGAAAGTTGCAGAGCAGTAAGCAAGCACATCAGAATGGATGAAAATTTATCAGGTAGTTTCTAGATTCCTCTGCTGCTAAAAATTGTCCAAAGACCTAATGAAGTCTCCACAGATTAACAATAACATGCGAGGCTATTTGTCACAAGGTCATTAGGTGGAATATGATTCATATTGCTACCATCCCCCAGTGCAGTAGTTGTCTGGTTAAGTTTAAAAAAATATCGAACAAATTGCTCTTTGAATTTGCACTCTTGGTGGAAGATTCGAGACACGATATGTAAGTGTACGTATTGTAAGCAACATCTAAATTTTCTGTCTCCATCTCACCTGTTTGGTCCCTCTGGATTAATGGCAATGCAGCATGAGAAAATCTGCACCCTCTGTCTCCCGTGTTGACATCTCACTGGGGTTTATGAAGGCTGCCGCTGCTTTGCACTTGCTTAAAACCTTCCAAAAAGACTTCGCTGTACCACAGCATCACAGCCGCACAGTTACGACAGTGGTCGTAGCGGTTAAGTACAGCTGATAAACCTTTTAAGTTTGAAAGCACCTTCCTCATTGCCGGTAAGCTGGATGATTACACTTGTGAGAGCAATTTTTTGGCCTCACAGAGAGGTGTGCTTGAGAAAACAGGCACCTGGGCTAGCTTGTGCACCCAGGTCCCTGCCGGGGGAGGAGGTAATGGAGTCCACGTGTCTCCTCTGCTGCAGGCCATGTGGGGATTTGCACAAGCAGGTGAAAATACCTGCTGTTCTCGGGACTGGAAAAGCGGGCCCCGGGGACTGCGTGGTTTCGGGTGTGCACCTTGGTTTGTCGTGCCAGCTCTGACCTTGCGAGCAGAGAGGAAAGGTTGCTGGGATGTGCCAGGATCCCGCTCCCCTGGAGATGGGGAGCACAAACGAGGCCGGCTCCTTGCATTGCTGGCGGGTGAGTCATGCCTTAGAATAGCTGGCATTTTTAACGCTGTTGCAGCCATGAGTTTCCAAGAGCTGATGGCTGTAGAGTCCCAGGCACAGTTTTGCTGGGCTTTGGTGCCTCTCAGCAGCCCGTAACCTCGGTACACCGTCCTGTTGCACGTGGGCTGAACCGTTGTGTTAAAACTGAAACAGTGTGCTTGTGGTGGTCTGCAAAAAGACCGTGTAAAAAGGGCCTTTTTTTTTTTGTTTGAGGCATGAGGCCTTGTCTTGAATGAACGTTAGCTTTGCTGCGCCCATGAAGACTGAGCGAGGCCACGGTTCCCCGGGTGTTTGCACCCTTCTCGGGCCTGCCGGCATGACTGCCCGCTGCTGTCGCAGCCACCCCGCCGCGGGGGGAAGCCATGGCTTGCTCTCCCCTCATCCTCCCCAACTGTATCCCGTGGTCTAATTAAAACAAAAACAAACCTCCTCTTCCTCCTACAGATCATGAACGCGTGCCATATAAATTCAAGCAACTGATGATCGCTTGCAACTGGTGTGGTGTTTGGTGCCGCAGCCTGTTTGAGCTGCTCTTGTTCTCTTCTGGGGTTTTTGTTCCCCCTTTCCCCCCTTCATTTATACAGACTAATTGCCAGTGGGCTCATTCTGTAAATTGGTTGCTGTTCCGATCGATCTGAGAATTGATCGGGCTAAAACCTAATTCCTCCCTGCTTTTCCTGCCCCTGAGGTCCCTTTCAGTTAGGCTGATGCCCTGCCCCGGCGCACCGAAGGGCTCGGTGGGTGCAGGTGCCAGCGGCAGGGGGGAGCTGGGATGAGCCCGCTCCGTTCTGCAGGAGGTCACGCTGGGCTTTGGTCTGCTCTGTTTGTGAGACTCAGCCTGGGGAGGATGGTGATGGGCCATGCAGGCACGTGAGGGGAGAGATTGATTTTTGTCACCAGTGAAAGCATATGGGTAGCTACATCCAGAGTGGGTCAGATCACATGGTTTCATATCCTTAATGAAAGATTTCTTGTGTTGACCTCTACTGCTAATTAACATTGAAAAGTAAAACGAGGTGGCACAACTGTTTTAATACTTCACTGGTAATTGAAAATGCTGGTCAGAGCAAAAATCAAACAAACTCTTTATCAGTTTTATTTTATGTTTACCTGGAGTTAGGTGAGTGTTTGCTGGACTGCCCGGAGCTTGTGAGAACAGCAATGGGATGTGGAAAACATTCTCTTCATAGCATAACTGCTTCAAATGGTTGTGGTAGAAGAAAAGCTGCCTGCCCTTTGCAAAGTGCCTGGCTTTAATCAGCAGTGCGTTTTTTCACCTTTTCCCAGCACTATGTACCTTGTTTTAATATTCCAACACCCCTTCACTGCAGCTGCTTTTGTTTCTTTTGGAGGGAGGCAAAGAATCTCGCCACCTCTTCCACTTCTGTTTTGAAGTTGTTCCCTCTCCCCCCGCTCACCTTCCAGCTCGTGGTTTGTAAAGGAGTTTGTGTGTGTAGTTACTATGGAACACCTTTTTGATGAGAGGTTCTTGTTCTGTGTATTCAAACTGCGCAGAAGAAGTAATTACTTAAATATACATCAGTGACACGGTCTGCAAATCATGTTTTACACCGAGAGATTTCCTTTTGATCTCTTCAGATACCTCAGCTCTTGGATAAGAACCAAATTTCTATGTTCTTTTTCAGGGATGTTTTACTTCATACTTTCTAGACTCCACATTAGGAAATAAACTTGGGAAGTTGAGATAGGATGCTGTTTGACATCTGGATTTTTGTCTTCCTTTAGAATTGTGTAGCTTTGCATAGGTAAAACCTAACTGCAGTGCTGAAAAGGCTGTCCTGTGGCAGCTTCAGCAAGCATTACCAAAAATTGCAAGTTCACGTTCTCTTAAGCTGCGTCTTATTTTTGTTAGTATATCTTGGTGAGTGAACTTTGTGCTTCAAAGGGCTAAGCACTTTGCAGAGTCTGTATAAATCCAGATTTTTAAAAAATTATTGTTAATTACTGGCTATGCTGCACAGGGGAAAAAAAAGAACCCTAACTGAAAGACTGCACTGTTTTTCCCAGAGCAGCAGCCAAAACACCTTTTTAATTTGTACACAGGGTAGATTTGATGTACAAGATGTCAAGCAAGCAATGTGCATGGATGGGGCCCCATAACACCTCTCCGAGGAATGCTTTTTGGGTATTACTGAATTTGTGAGCAAACAGTTGTTTCAGATGAGATGGCAGTGAGAAGGCCACCCATTTACAATCATTGCTTCTTATCTACCTCCAAGATTTTCTTTTCCTTCTGCCTGCAGTTCTGCCAGTGCCATGGACCTTTCTGCTTTAATGACGCCTCCACGTTCTCTCCTAGAGAAGTTCTGATTTGGGTGAAAAGAGAAATCACAAGCTGTTGGGTGACAGTGTAAATGGAAATTTAATTGATGCACGTATTCTCCTTCCTTCACCCTTGATGCTGGGGAAGTTTACATGCGATGAACTGTTAAAATCATCTGCTCTGCTTTTACAGAGTTTGTTTGCATTTGTTGTCACTATTAGACAACAAAACCCCTCTATATTGATAATCATATTTATTTGGTTTTAGCATGGTGCTCAGTTTGAATTGCTTCTTCAATTCAAGACAAAGGTATTTTCAGCTTCCTGTTTTGGCTTTTCCCTTCTTTTTGTCTAAATCTGCAGGAGATAAAATCAATGCACTTGAATTTCAGGTTTTGTACAGATTATCCTCAAACAGACACCTGCTTTTCCAGTAAGTCTGGAGAAATCTGTATGACTCAGTGTTTGCTTGATGGGCCATGTAAATTTTTTTTCATGCTGAGAGAAAAGACTTTTTGAAATACGACTATTTTATTCTCTGTTGATAAATTTGCAGTATTATCTTTATCACCTTAAAAATATTAATACTTGGCCAACTTGTATATCCACAATTTTTATAGCACTTCTGTTCTAAACTATTTTATTTTCATTTCCTTCACTTCAACCTGATAGCCTTTATTTTGCAGCTTTTGCTGTGATGGTAGACTACGTGTCTTGTGAATGTCTGGGTAATTGCTTCCTCTGGAAATCTTCTCTGGGTTGTAGCCTTTGGGGTTTTTTGACACTGCCAAGCTAATTACTAGCTCCTTGCGGTTTCCTCTACAGGCTTCTGGGCTAGCTAAATAAGAGATACCAGCCTTCAGCAGGGGGCTGATGTTTGCCAATGATATGGTTCTCCTAAATCCTGGGGAAGAGGGAAATTTTGCTTCCTAAACTGCTGGCATTTTTGGGCAACTGATTTTCCATTGAAGTGGTGAGGTAGTCAAGTCCCAGTGATAAGCATCTGTGTGATGTTTATCCAGTAGCTGATGTTGCCTGGGTGAATAGACCAAGAAATGGAGCCAAGTCCAGACTGCATCACTTGAGATGCCTCTGGTGGTGCGAACACCATTGTGTTCAGAAGTGAAGGTCATCTTGATCTGGTAATTCCCTGTTATCGTTTAAAGTGGTGGTGTACCACGTGCATGTATATATATGTGAGGATCCAGATACATCTCAGAAGAAACCACAGCCAGAAGCTTTTGATTGCTCATGTTCTCCAGTTTCTGGATTCTTCAAAAATCCCTGATTCTGTCCTTAATGCCTGAGAAATAAGGACACGTCCCTTTTTCTCTTTCCCTCCCCCAGCTTTTGTGGATGGATGATTGTAATTAGATGTTGACTTACTGATAGTGAAATTCACCACAGATGGGTGCAGTTGAAGGGAAGTCACTCTGCTTTTCTTTCCGAGGAGACTTAAACAGTGCTTTGAAGTTGGAGTTTGGAATGGGAGTCGGTATTTATTAACAGGGATGCAGGTTGTTCACCCTACAGATGTGCTCCCCGCCCCATGAAGCCCTAGGCATGGCGAGGGCTGTAAGATGTCAGATCAGCTGTGACAGAGCACTGCTAATCACTTACTGCCCCGGGTAAGCGTGTATAGATTGCCGTTGTAAATCGCTCTCAGAAATCCTTTTAACTGGATGATGGGCCTTAATTTCATTTTATGACATTTGTTCTGGCAGGTCAGTAACTGTTTAAGGATTTGATGACATTTCTGCTGTTGCAGGTGTCCTAACAGAAATAAGGCTGTTTGCTCAGTTGTCCTGAGAAGCCATGGGCATTTGGCAGAAAGCCCAACCTGTGGGGGTTTTGTTTTTGTTTTTGTCTCCCAGTAGGGTTTTAACTGAATCGTTTCCCTTTGTGCCAGTTGCTCTTTCTCAAATATGGAGGCAAGGAGCATCCCAGTGGAGAGTAGCCAGCATGAGTGTAAGTCAGGAGCAAACAAATGTTTTAAATTCAGTGGATTTTATTACCTTTACACTAAAATAAGATTTAAAGATTTTTGAAAAAGAGATAACGTCAAAATATTTCTGGTGAACCGTTATTTCTGTTTTGTTTTTTTCTTTGGGGTTTTTTGGTATCATTTACACTTTCTTTAAATGATAGTCAAAACTTATATCCCTTATAGAGCACTTACCATAGACAGTATCACACCGCAATCTCTGCTTACATTGCAAGATGTAGAAGTACTTGTCTAGAATAACTTACTTGACATACATCTTCTATTCCCCTGCGGATTTTAGATTTGGGAGGAAGGATTTTGATGTTTTTGTCCTGTCAGCAAGTTCTTCCATTTTAACATGCAAGTCATGGACCCTTATGGATTAACTGTTACAGTTCTTTTTCTTGTACAGTAGTGCAAAACTTGCGTTAAAATCTTCTGAATGTGCATTTCTCTCGTCAGTTCTCTTTACACTGCAGTACAGAAACAGTCCTGGAAGTCTTTTACAGCACTGAAATTATCTGCTTCTCTGGGGGAAAAAACTTGCTTGGGTTTATTGGGGGAAAGCTGCATTTCCAGTACGATGGGGTACTTCAAGCACAGTGCACTGAGATTTGAAGAGCCTAGCAAACAGGATGGTTGTCTGCAACTGCTACAACTGATATAAACAGCTTTGTTGCATTGTTTTGGTTTTCCAACATTCTCTTTAAGAAATGGAAGAACGTTACTGTGATCTGTAAGACTACAGGAGGTCACCAGGTATCTTAAAAAAAAACCCCAACAACAAGCCACCATCAGAATTAAAGCTTACGCGGTTTGCTGCAGGCAGTTAATCATTCTGGGTGTGGAGGGAATATACAGAAATAAGACATTTATCTGGGTGACAACGTAAACCATGCTTTTGATTGAAATAATCATGTGGTGAACTTTCATATATGTTACACAGCACACCAGACTAAAACAGTGGTGTCAAGTGCCTTTCTGCCAGAAGAGTTCATCCAGCTGGCAGCTTGCTTTTGTCTACCCTCTTCTCATGACTGCTCGGACCTGTGCAGGGCTGGAGCTGTGGCACTCTGGACTCCTGCAGCCTTCTCCCTGGGCTTTTTCCACCAAAAACCGCAGCAGTTCACCTAGCTCACCGCAAGAAATGCTTTCAGCTCTTTGCCGTAGCTATTGTCCCTGCTCTCTTTATTTTCCTGGATGAGAGAGACTGGTTTTCATAGAAGAACGTTTGATATTTTTAACTTCTGTTGCTGAGATGAGCCCAGAGCTCAAGAGTGATGTTTAAAGCCCTGAATGGATCAATGCCGATCCTGGGGCATCTGATAAATTCTTATTTAGGTCAGGCCTGCTTGGGACAACCTGTGGAGAGCAGTATGTTAATCCTGTAGCAGCTATAACACAGTCCAGCTCCCTGAACAGAATAGGCCAACCCTGTGTAACTGGCCTACTTTAAGTTTTTCGATACACCTGACAGCAGACAGCTGATTTTTATGGTTTTTTAACAGGTAGACAGCTCTTTTGCTCAATCAGTGCCTTCCTCTTATTTCGCAAGACAAAGAGCACCTGTTGCACACAGTTATCCTTTTGCTCCCTTGCAGGCACTGTAAGGACATCGGAGGAACAAGGGGTGCTTTGAAATGCAGCTTTATCTCTAAATGTGGTTCTGCCTCTTTTCCAGCCTGAGTACAGCAGAAACTGAGCAAGACCTGGGTAGGCAAATGTTGCTTAAAAGCATCCAACCGCAGCCTCTGTCACTGAAGTACCTACTTGCTGCCCATTGTCCTGCTTTGGAGACTACGCATTTTCAAGAGGTTGAGCCCAATTTCATAGACCCAAGTACCAGAGAGAAATACATTTGCTGTAGGAGGTGAGGGCACCCTCTTCCTGCCTGGAACAGCCTGAGCTGGTTATGAGCACAGAGCCACTATTGTTCTGCCTTGGGAGATTGTGCTGAAAGCTTTGAAGCAGCGTTTGCATGTAGGTGTCAGTTTTCTAAGCAGGTTTTTTTTTTTCCTTTCCTTGTTAAAAAAAAAGAAAAAAAAAACACGAACAAAAGAGCCCTGCTACCCTCCCCTCCCAGCCTTTTCTTGGCAGTGGCTGTTTGACTTGGTAATTGTTTATTTTACGATGTGTTGTTTAGGCTTCCCAGTTTTTCTTTGGCCTGGCTATTTAACTTCTTTCCTTGTTGGATCAAAATCAATGTATACTCAGTGTGTTAGTGCAGGAACTTTGCCATTACAGATAATGGAGATTCATGATGTTATATTACGCAGTATATTTTGTGGGTTTTATAGGTGATATGTGATAAATTACTGTGCATGTCCAGAACTTATATTTTTAAATTCCTTTGTGAAATCAAAAGATTAATCAAATGGCTGCAGTATAAAACACGGGCAGGAGCTGAAGAACTGTAGTACATAGCACTGCTGTTGCGTCTCAGCTGCGCTGTGCAGCTCATGGGCTGCTTGAGCCCAGCTTATGTAAACCAGTTTGAATCTGGTAAGGTATTGCTCTAAAAGCTGTCATTCTGCTCTGCCTGTGCATAAATCTCAGTCAAGTGCTACAGGACACAATGAAACTTTTTTTTAATCTAGAGACTCAATTCAGATTGAATTATGTTGGAAAGTTTTAGGGCTAGTGCAGTTAATGTAGGATAACCAATAACCTCCCTTCCTGCATGACTTTTCCCAGTCTGCTGGCCTGCACCTGACTTGTGTTGTGTGGGGAATAGCAATCAGGGGAAGTTTTAAAACATCTAGGTTCAACCAGTGTTTGAGAAGGGCTGGGGAAGAAATTCCCTTCTGCTTCACCATGTGATAGCTTCCTGTTCCCTCATATGAAAATATAAGATCCTTCCCAAATTAGAAAAGAGAGGCATCTGTTTACAGCTGAAAACGTGAAAGTCAGTCGAGGGTGGAGGGGTAGTATAAGGAAAGAGCCTGGTATGTTATGCTTTATTACTCTTGCCTCTTTCACAGGCAAATCTAGAGTCAGAGCAAATGTGGAAAGAGTGACCTTTCTTTCTTCAGAGAGCCTGTGGGGAACATGGGGTGTTTGAGCAATGGTGGAGAGAAACTTTTGAGGAGGTACACGCAAGTCATAGGCCATGCAAGATAGAGTCCCTGTGCTCTGTTCAAGGACATGATATTGCTATATTCAAACATCAGGAAACAAGCTTTGAAAATGTAAAAAGTGGGAAAAGTCATTCCCCTTTTATGTGTGGTTTTTTTGAGATTTTTAGATTGTGTATGGATTGGGCTTTTAATCTTTCACATAAAACTCTGTTCTTTTTCTGAATCAAATATCTATGTATTGGACACATGATTCCAGATTCAGGAGTTTTAGGAAAATCACCAGAAGCCCAGGATGAGAGTTGGCAGAGTGGGATAGCGCTCACCAGAAGGGATCCCTGTAGGAATTCCTTTAAGTGAGGTGGAAAGACTTGAATTCTTTCCTCTGTTACTTCTTTGGATGGTGGATAAATATGAATTTACTCCCCTGTTTTCATAGATGTCCTGGTATTTTTCAAGCAGTGCAACTATGCCGTGAGGAAGACTGTATATGTTCCCATTTGCCTGGGTGTGACTGTATTGGGAGAAAAGTGAAGGAGATCACTGCAAGGAATGGTGTGGTGCCCTTGCAAACGTTACGCTGACTTTCCTTAGAGCCCTTCTGACCTAGGCTATCATTAGGCCCTTGGTTTTAGCACCGCTTCAGACAGCTGAAGAAGGCATCTGGAGGGCTGGGGCTATTTTGGATATATGTGGATAAGGGGAGAGCAACAGATGTCATCTACCTGGACTTGGGCAAGGCATTTGACACTGTCCCGCATGACATCCTGGTCTCTACATTGGAGAGACATGGATTTGATGGATGGACCACTCGGTGGATAAGGATGGCCGCACTCAAAGAGTTGCAGTCAGTGGGTCGATGTCCAAGTGGCATGCAGTGACAAGTGGTGTTCCTCAGGGGTCAGTACTGGGACCGGTACTATTTAACATCTTTGTTGGCAACATGGATGTAGGGATGGAATGCACCCTCAGCAAGTTTGCCGATGACACCAAGCTGTGTGGAGCGGACTGGAGGGACCTGGACAGTCTTGAGAGGTGGGCCCATGCCAACCTCAGGAAGTTCAACAAGGCCAAGTGCAAGGTCCTGCACATGGGTCAAGGCAATCCCATGCACAAATACAGGCTGGACAAAGAATGGATCAAAAGCAGCCCTGAGGAGAGGGACTTGGGGGTGTTGGTAGATGAGAAGCTCAACATGAGCCAGCAATGTGCGCTCGCAGCCCAGAAGGCCAACGGCATCCTGGGCTGCATCAAAAGAAGCATGGCCAGCAGGTCGAGGGAGGTGATTCTGCCCCTCTACTCCACTCTTGTGAGACCCCACCTGGAGTACTGTGTCCAGCTCTGGAGCCCCCAACATAAGAAGGACACGGACCTGTCGCAGCAGGTCCAGAGGAGGACCACAAAGATGATCAGAGGATTAGAGCACCTCTGCTATGAGGACAGGCTGAGAGAGTTGAGGTTGTTCAGCCTGGAGAAGAGAAGGCTCTGGGGAGACCTTAGAGCAGCCTTCCAGTATCTGAAAGGGGCCTACAAGAAATCTGGAGAGGGACTTTTTACAAGGGCATGTGGTGACAGGATGAGGGCTAACGGCTTCAATCTAGAAGAGGGTAGATTTAGAATAGATAATAGGAAGAAATTTTTCACTCTGAGGGTGGTGAGGCACTGGAACAGGTTGCCCAGGGAAGCTGTGGAGGCCCCATCCCTGGAAGTGTTCAAGGCCAGGTGGGATGAGGCTTTGAGCAACCTGGTCTAGTGGGAGGTGTCCTTGCCCCTGGCAAGGGGGTTGGAACTAGATGGTGTTTAAGGTCTCTTCCAACCTAAACCATTCTGTGATTCTATGTTGGCTGAGTTGGTGGTGGCCGAGCGAGTGGAGCCATTGTGAACCCAACAGATTTCACATGGAAAGGTCCGTGAGGGCCACAGCTGAGTGACTCAGGCAGCTGGAGATTTGCTGAGTCTCACGGCTTACTTTTACTGCATCTTTCTGTTGCCACATTATGTCCCTGCTCAGAAGCTGCGGTCCGTTGCCTGGCCTGGTACTGCCTCATCCTTCGGCCCAGGTTTTTACAAAAGCTTCAGCCCATGCTTATCAATGCTGCACTTTGCTGCCTTCCACTTCCTCCTCCAGACACCCACGCCATCTGGGAATGTGCGAGGAGCTGCTTTTGAGAGAGGTAAACATCCTGCCTGGCAGCTGCCTGCTTCGTAGGAATAGCCATTATGTTGCCCCCAGTATCTGCCTTTTGCTTCTGGGCTGGTGAGAATGGATCAGGCCTGTGCCTGCTGAGATGTGGAGGAGAGAGGAGAGGTGAGGGGGTCTTGCCTGGTGGATCTGCATGGGGAACCCTCTTACAGGGACCCCTCTTACAGGGAACATGTAGAAAGGGGCAGAAAATGCGGTGTAGGTAGGAATGCGCAGCCCGAGGAAAACCAGGCACCAGCGGAGGAGGAGTAATGCAAAGTACAAAGCTGTTCTGAAATATAGTACAGAAGCTGGAAAGAAGGTGTAGTAAAACCAGGGAGGAAAAAAGATGCAACAAAATGAAGAGATACTATGTTTTAAAATTAAGTTATAAGGAATTTAATGAGTTGCAAGAGCTTTTGGGGTGGGAAAAGAAAGGGTAATAACGCTACATACCTTTAATCCCCTGTAGTAGGAATAATACTCAGCTGAGAAAGTAAAATCTGTGAAACCTCATTTTATGGTTAATAAACACATTTCTCTGAGATGCTGATTAGGGTGTTGAATTAACAGCGTTGGAAATGAGGCCATTTGACGCCTTCAAATAAAAAGAGGTTTGGCTTTTTTTTGTTCTCAAAGAAATAATTCAGTAACCTCTTACGAGCTTCAGTGAGCAAGCGCTAGCGTGGCAAAGTTCTTTATCATCCCTTTTGATCTCTGCTGACTTGCTGTTGTGAGAAGTGTAACTTGTCCTTGAGTTGGAGCTGCTGCGCACTGGTCGCAGCACGTAAGTGCAGAGGGTTTATTTAACTGTGACTGCTCTGCCTTTGCTCCAGCCAGCTGAAGGGGAAAGGGAAATTCTTAGGCTACACTTTACCAAAGGGGATGCAAAGGTTTCAGCTGAGGCAGAAGATCTGGTGCTTTGTCTCTGCTATTTCAGAAGAGCTGAAGGTGTTGAGGAGCTGAGGAAAATGCTGATTTACTTTTTTCAAAAGAATAGTGCAGGACCCAACAGAAAAAAAAAAGTGGGTGCAAAGCCGCCATATGTGTATGTTGTTTTGCCCATTCAGAGAGTAGATGTGCCCAGAGAAATGTGGTCTGGAGAATGGCGGTGCCTGCCCTCAACTGGGGAAGTGGAACTGGGCTTGGCAGCTGTCCCCCAATGGCTTGATTAAGGGGAAAAAAGTGGTAGTTGCTGGGCAGCAAGAGAGGCCAATAGACTGATCAAAGCACAGAAAGGGAAAGTATATTCAGCAGATCTTAGACACTTCTTTTCCTTTTTGTCCCTGGAGCTTACGTGAGAAAGCTCTATCTGCTTTAAATTGTGAAAAGTATACATCTACATTTGCTAAAAATACTCTCTTTAAATTACACCTTCATTCTCACTTTAATCTGATTTTTATTGTGTAGGTTTCGAAACAACTCCTTAAAGAATCTTAAGTGTGTTTAAGCTGTAATAAAGGAGAATTTCCTTGTGTTTGTGTCTTTCTTCCCAGCCTCTGCCGGGGAGCCTGGAGGAAGGTTCTCTAATGAGCTGTGCTGAGACCAGGTGGCAAGATAGAAATGGGAGAACAGAGGTGCCGGTAGCAGGGGTGTTTGGCAATACACTTCTAAAATGACGAAATAGTGCATTTTGATGTGTTTTTTCAAATAGCATGGAGAAAAAAGTGGTTAATCTGGGTATGTCTGAACTCTGAATTTTCTATTTGATATAGCAGAATTCTTTTATTTTAAGAGGTGGATTACAAGGAAATAAACTCAGGTGATTTTTCTAGAACATGTTAGTTCTTTCCTTTTTTGATAGGAAAAAGGAAGGTGAGATTTCAGTGTTCCTGATGTGCCATTCACAAATTTTATGTTAAATACTTATACGTATTTTAGTTTGCCATTCAGAGTACTGAGTACTTTTAGGGGGAAGAAAAGTCTAGCATAAGCCAGTGCATAACATGGCATATTAGCTTCTTTGCACCCTACCTGAGTGATCTTCATGCATCTTAGTGAGGTATTTGACAGTAACCATTTCAGAAGCTCTTCCGTTTTTAGAATCATAGAATTGTTTGGGTTGGAAGAGACCTTTAAAGGTCATCTAGTCCAACCCCCCTGCAATGAGCAGGGACATCTTCAAGTAGATCAGGTTGCTTGGAGCCCCATCCAACCTGACCTTGAATGTTTCCAGGGAGGGGGCATCTACCACCTCTCTGAGCAACCTGTTCCAGTGTTTCATCAACCTCATTGTAAAAAATTTCTTCCTTATATCTGGTCTAAATCTTCCCTCTTTTAGTTTAAAACCATTACCCCCTGTCCTGTTGTAACAGGCCCTGCTAAAAAGTTTGTCCCCATCTTTCTTGTAGGCTCCCTTTAAGTATCAAAAGGCCGCTCTAAGGTCTCCCCAGAGCCTTCTCTTCAGGCTGAACAACCCCAGCTCTCTCAGCCTGTCCTCACAGGAGACGTGCTCCAGCCCTCTGATCATTTTTGTGGCCCTCCTCTGGACTTGCTCCAACAGCTCCATGTCCTTCTTATGTTGGGGGCTCCAGAGCTGGACACAGTACTCCAGGTGGGGTCTCACGAGAGTGGAGTAGAGGGGCAGAATCACATCCCTTGACCTGCTGGCCACGCTGCTTTTGATGCAGCCCAGGATACAGTTGGCCTTCTGGGGTCATGTCCAGCTTTTCATCCACCAGTACCCCCAAGTCATTCTGGGCAGGGCTGCTCTCAATCCCTTCATCCCCAGCCTGTATTGATACCGTGGTTGCCCTGACCCAGGTGCAGGGATTTTGCCTGGCTTTGGTTCTGCCAAGTTGTATGTGCCATGATTTTCCCCAGAGGCCAGTGCTGGCAATCACGGTTTCTGACTCTTGTTTTTATTGTAAAGTTATGATCATCACTCGCTCTCAAAGAAAAGCTGGCAATGAACTGCAGGCAGTAATGCTCTTTGTTTGCCTTGATAGACTACACTTGTCAGGTGCCAATGCTTGAGATCTATTTCAGCACAGGAAAAGGCTTCACCTTCAGATTTGAATGTCATTTGGACAAAGGGAAAGGAGCATTTTCCTCCTGACAGATTGTTTCTTCTTGGTTAAGCAGCAGGCAGACACTTGTTCAGTTTACCTCTGAAGAAGAGACTAGACAGTTTAATCCTACCCAAAGAGCATTAACATTTCTACAAGTTCTTTGAGGCCAGGATGTAATCTATCAGGAAAATAACATTTTAATTAATATTCTTGCTATTCTTCGGAGGAGCAGAAGGTTTGGGAAGATTTGAATGAAGGTGAACCCCCAGGAAGGCTTGCTTTATGAAATGTGCTTTTCCCCAGGGTAAGCAAAGCTCAGGACTAGGAGCTGGCAGGGCTTGTGCTTTCAGAGCTGGGGGATACAGACAAAGGGAAAACCTCCTGGCTCTGATCTGCAGTACAGCTAAAGTTAATTTTGGTCTCCTGTTCACATATTGCTAAAGATGTTACTGTCACTACACTCTCCGTGTGTTCAGATTGTGCAAGGAAGTTTTCAACTGTCACCCTTTTCTGGTGTTAGGGGCAATTTCAGGGGGACTGTCACACACAAAGACCTTCAGTTGCTGCAAGTGCAGGGATGTTCAGGTGTCCAGCATCTTGGTACAGCTTTCCTGGGCATTCAAGAGATGATATACCAACAAACTGCAGTCCCTGTTGGGAATTACTAATGCAAGCTTCTCTGTGATTGAGATGACTTTTAATGGGATGCAGCAGTGTAGTTGCGGGGAAAGAGTGAGCTTGAAATGCGGGGATCTCCTAGGGGATTTTGAACAATATCTCATTTTGATTTTGCATGCTTGTCTGGGTATATGCAAATGACAGCTTCAAAATAACTTCAGTGTGTGCTCCTTTCTACTGCCAAAACATCTGATGCTGCTGCGGATTCCATGGTCATAAAGCTAAATCCTACATTAGTTTCAGACTATAAGAAGCTGAAATCATTAAGTCCTTCCAGAAGACAACGTTGGAGTCAAAAGTCATATGATAATAATTTTCACTCTGTTCACTGTCTTCAGCTCTCAGTCAATCTTTTGAATGTTTTCTGGTGGGAGGGGTGGATGTGTATTTGTGTTGATTTCTGTTATTGTGAAGCATTTTGGTTCACTGGGATGGAGCTTTCACAAAATGTTTGGTTGGTTTTTTTTTAAATAAATCTGAAATAATTGAATACAAATGTCTAAAAGAATGTTCCCGTTGTTAAGCACATTGTAGGATTAAGGCTGCAGCCTTCTTCCAGGTTCTGATACAGATGTATTGTGCCATAAATTACACTTTCTCAAAACAGTATACTTCTTCCTGGAATGGTTCTGACCTGAGGCTATTCCTTGTCCAGATTCAAGCCCTTTGTCAGAAGCATGATACCAACTGAACCTTTGCAAAGAAATACTTGCAAGACTGCTTAAGATGATGAAACGGTGGATGTTTCCCTTTTCTCATTTCTAGTAGTTTGCCTAAACTGCCGTGGTTGAAACTTTCCTAAGAAAATCTGCTTAGTGGGGAACATGACCTAGCAAAATTTTAAAAGTAACTGAATAAGGGTGTTTAGTAGTGGAAAGTGCCTGACAAACCCAACCATAGATGGCCCTACCTACTTCTATGTCATGTAGCGTGTTTTTCATGTGCTGTCTATTTAAAATAAGTTATCCAAATAAATGTAGGAGCATTTGGAGGCTTTATGGCTTGTATACCTGCCAATTGTGCCTTTGCTTGCAAGCATCATTGCATCCAAACCAAATCCAAATTGAAATGCTAATACTTGACTCTTCTCATCTGTCTCCAATCTCCTTCAGTGGTAGTGGCTACCTAGAGTTGGCATCTTCAAATTTTTGTTGATGGAGTATTGTAAAGACTAAAAAAAATCTTCCTGCTGCTGGCCATACCCGGTTGATTTTTCCAGTACTGATGGCTCAACAACAAATGTTGCAACATGTTGACACCTCCTATTCTACTGGAATATAGCGCTTTCCTTTTGTGTGTCTCACCCCAGTGAGGAAGCTATATTTTACTGGGATTTGAGTATCCCTAGCAGAGCTGAAGTGTATGCCCTCTCTTAACTGATGGCAAGGGAGTCCCGTGCTCAGTGACAGGACAATCTTGTAAGGACTTCCTGCAAGCATTGGGAGTAAATCCAAGTGCCTTCATTAGAAGTAGATAGATTCAAATGGGAACGAAAAGATTATTTTATGGAAGAACTTTTGGATTGGGCTGCTTGCAGAGATTTTGTATATAGAACATCATTCCAAGAAAACGCCATTCAAGAGAAAGACAGTGAGGTGGAGGAAGAGTGATGGTTTCATTACCAAAGCAACAGTTTCATGAGTCGTAGGCACTAGCTGCAGAAAGTGGCTAATGGTGAGTTGAATATTTCTTGAAATGCATTTAACTGGTTTCTTTTTAAATGTGACTACATTTTTTTAAAGTGAGTGGTTGTGACTCAGAAAGTCATTGTATGTCTTTAAAAATTCACAGCACATGAATGTGTTGCTGGATATTAGGTCTGATGGAGAAAAATTAATTCACAGCATCATCCAGTGCCTGTGGTGGGTTGAGGGACACTAGCATGCAAACTATTATGATCATAGGTAAGCAAAGTAAAATTAAAAGGTTAGAGATTGTAACTTTAGCAAGTGGTGTTTAACAATTTTTTTCTTAATTTTAAAGAAAAAATTAGTTCCTACCTTATGAAAAACAATGCTATTTATATTGCTATCTGTTAAATGTAATGCTATTTCATTAATTTTTAAACTGTCTCCATACCCAGCATAACTCTGAACTACTGTACCTTTAAAATATGAATGTGAGATGCAAGAATTACAGGGTTTAAAGGTTGTTGACATTAATTATAAATTAAGGACTTCTTGAAGATGTTAGCAGATTTTTCTTCTGCTAGCTGTATTATAGTTTGCTTTTCAGATCGGAAGGAGGACGGACAGGGTTATGCTGGTGTAATTCTCTTCCAACTGTGCATTCAGAAGCAATGTTTAAAAAAAAAATATGGAAAGGGATTTGAATTCTCATCTTCTGGATTGCAGGCACAACAGGCTAATACAGCTGTAGAGATGTGCTCAAGTAAGAGAGTTTATGTTATGAAAAAGTTATTTCTGAGTAATTATAAACAAAATCATGGCCCTTGGGATAATATAAAACTATTACTCATACAACAGTTGTTTTCTTACCACTAAAATATTTAACCTTTTCATGCAAATTCAAGGTTAACAACTGCTTCCAAGGTCCAAAGCAGCAATTCTGCTATAGCAGCCACAATGCTTGAGGGAAACAGATGGCTCAGATTGTGTCCTAATGGCCACCTTTTGCTAACATACAAGCAGTAAGCAGCAAATACCAACTAACAAGAATTTTAAAAATAGTCTTGTTTTCTGTTTTTATAATTATCTTCTAAAATACAGAGGGGACCTGAAAGGTGAAAATACATCTATAAATCTTGCTGTTTGTGGATGTGACGCTGATCACTGGTTCTTTAGGTAACACCTTTACGTTACAGATTCATGGAGAAGCTTTGGCTTTGCTCTGCTGGGCGTTAGGCACCTGGAGAGGGATAAACAGAGTTAGCCATGTGAAATGTTGGCCAGCAAGACCAGAGTGCTTTAGTTAAGTGTCATTCCTTGCACTGAGTGAGGACCCTGAACCCAGCCAGCAGAAAGAGCCAAGAGAGCTTTAGATGCTCATCGGTGTTTTTTGTAGGCTCAAGGAGAGCAGGCTGAGAGGGGGCTTGGCTTTGGACATTGCTGTTGAAAATGCTTCAGTTGCAGACATGAGCTTACCTCCCCGCTGCAGACATCATGGATATTCATTCCCTCTAACCTTGAATTTGATACGAAGTGTACTTGGTGTTGGGATGGCAGGTCTGTGCCTGGGTAGAATGTATTTGTTGAAGGCGTTTAAAGGTTGATATTCGTTACCTCCTGACTCATATTGCCCATTAACATAAGGTCAGGTAAATGTGGAAAAGGTGGAAGAGTTTGGGTATGACTTGGCAGCTTTAAAAAAGAAAGCAAGTGTAAAACAAGCTTACTCTTTACTACTGACACACTGAAGTGTTAATCTTTCATGTAGCCCATTTTTTAAAGGAATTTTTCTAATGCCCCCAGTTTATCAAAGCTGCTTGAAATACCTTCCCCAAATTTTCTTTTTGGAGTATATAAGCATGTGTTCCCATGCTTGGTATCAGTACCTGACAGGCTTTTTTTATGTAAACACACATCCTCTTTGGACAATAATGGGATGCTTCCTTACCCACCATAATATGAGTCCAAAGGGCCTTTAAACTCATCGAATATAATTTGAGTGGAAAGCCTACAGTGTGGGACCTGTATTGCATGCAATTCAAACCAAAATGCAATTTTTTGTCGCAAGAGGGAGTGAGAGGTTTGGAGGTTTGATCTTCCCATCAAGAATTTAATCAACTGTTGAATCACTTTTGCTCTGTAAATAATGCAGGGCTTGCTGCTGTTAGTGTAGCAGAGTGCATGGCTGGGTTTTTTGTGGTTTGTGTTGAGTTTTTTTTTCCCCCTTGTAGCTGCACTTTCTTCAGGCTGCCAAGGTGGTGTTAAGGTCTTACTGTGTCCTGATATTGTACCCTAGGAAGAGATTCCTGCTTCTCTGATGTGTCATGTCAAAGATGGCAGACGGTATAAAGAGACAGAGCAGTCAAAGCTGGAAAAATATCAGAGAAATGTGAAGGGATGAGACCAGAGAGCCACAGGAGTTGTTGAAGTACAGCAGGCACTGGGAATGAGGGAAGTATGGGGGAAGGAGTTCTTCAGTGACCCACCATTTGTGCTTGAAACTTGTGTCTGCCCACACCTTGAAAAACAAATGAGAACTCTCAATCATCCTCACTACCTCTACCAAATACTTGTGTTTGATGCTGCTTTGAAGGTTGAATAAATAGCTCTCAGGAGTCTGCTGGGAATAACAGAAATTAATTTTAAAATTGTAACGTAATTATTTTTAATATTACTGTGGTACATTGGTATCATTTGAGTGCAGATATGCAGAAACAATGTGAGTAAACATTTGAGAGGTAAGTTGTCTTTTAAAAACCGAGATGAAGAAGCCATCCTAAACCTGAAAAGTGCTGGAGTTTTTAAAATTAGCTGGGGTTTTACAAGTCCATTAGTAACAGGATTGAGTCTGTGGTTTGCCTCATGTATCAACATAATTTTACACGGTTTTTCTTAATAGGTCCATTGACTTTTGCTAAGAAAGTACCAACTTGTAGAGGAGGAGGAACTGTGGCTGGCAATGAATCAGGACAAAAACAAGGGAGAAGACCTCAAAGCAGCTGAAAAACAAAAAACATCGTGGCCAGGACAACAGGCTGAGAGAGAGTCTTGAGCAACCAGAGGGCTGTGGTCAAAGCTCGTAACTGCTGCTCAAAAGCAGCAGCAAGCAGTGAAGTTCCAGAAGTCTCATTTGAAAGCTGAATGTTTAAATTAGGCATCTACACTCTTCCATTTTTAGGCATCCTAGTGCTTTTGTGTGCTAAGTTTTGGACTCCTTCACACTTTGCTTCTTTGAATTGTCAACCTAAGCATTCAGAAATCATGAATCAGCCTCCCTCTGCCCCCAGTGGCTTAGAAACCATGAGATTTTAAGAAGTAACAGATGTTTTGTTCTTTTTATTTGCCTTCTGGTTTTTGAGTTTGCAGAGTTCATATTTTAAAAGTGTTTCTCCTCAAACCCCAGGCTAACACTTTATTTATTCACTCTTAAATTTAAAACAGATTCTTCCATCAGCCTCAGTAATGGAGGCTTAAAGAAGAAAAATTCCATGCTCATGACAAAATCATGAGTTGGCATTGCTTGGTTTCTTTAGGTTGTCTTTGGGAATATAGGATGGGACTTGGTTTTCTGGGTTACTGAGAACAGTCCTCTCTTTTGGCAAGCAGCCATGTTATATAATCCCATCCAAAATTTATTTTGACTCCATCTGAAATGCACTTACATTTACTGCTCTATATATTCAGTATGGAAAACTCTTCCAGAACCTCACTAATAAACCAGTTATAGAATTTCTTCTAATTTGTAGCCTAAACATATTCATAGCCAGATTAATACCCATTTGTTCTTATATTAACATCATGCTTCAGCTAATGTGAGCATATAATGTTCCTTGAGTTTTATTTCTGCTTTTGCTGTCTTTCCTGACACCTAGCTTTTGTTCAGATGTGGTCAACATCATCTTCATCATTGCAAACTATGAGAAAAATTGCCCTAAATCAGTACAGCCTTAAACTTGTAAATTGTCCCCAGAACACAGTGGCCTGTCTTTCTTTCACATCTTTGATGTGAGAGCAAATTTTAGGCATTTTGCGCATTTAAATATATGATGTTCAGATGTTGACTCATTAGTTACAATAAAAGTAATGTAGTCTAGAATAAGATAAGGTTACGCTGCCCCTAGGAAGCAGTGTAATCAAAAGTATGCATATGCTCATCCTAAAGATTAAGTAGAAGTCAATATGTAAAGTGATTTAATGGCAATATGAGAATAAAGTGGGGAAGGAAGGTATGCTGCTTACCTCCCAGGTGGTATAGTCTAGCCTAGTATGTAACTAGTTTAACTAGTGATGTATGGAATGTTGTAGCGGAAATGATGTAGACATTCAGGCAGAACGGGCATTCTCTGGAGGTTGTACCAGCTAATCATTGCAGATTATATTACCTCACCTTTCAGTCTTACTTTGAGAACACACATTTCAAACTTGAATACTAAAAATAAGAAAATTAAGTTGGCATTTTGGGGCTTTCAGTGGGGATTTGAATGCTGATTGAGCTGAAGACCTGCACCTCAGTTGCCTAAACGATTTTGTTCAAAATTTCTGTCAGTGTCCTGGGCTTATTTGATGCAATTAAAGCAATGTCTGTGGACATACAGGACATTGTGTCAGATCCTTTGCAGTTAGGTTTCTGATAGATTAGCTCTATGGAAGCTTCTGCCTCTATCTCAGACTTTCACCTGTGTGTCTCAAATTTGGTTTTGGTCAACGAACGTGATACCTGAAAGTGAGGTACCTTTTCCATGGCTATTTGTTGTCTGTTAATAAAATATCTTTTGATAATCTAGTTTGTAAAGGATCATGATTGCTAGTGGTTGGCAGATAAGATGTCCATAGAAAAAGATTTTCAAGACATGAGTTTGGAATGGCAAAGTGAAGGTGGCCAGTCGATGCTTGTGTTACTGCTTTCCTAAATGGCAGCTGCAAGGTCTTAATGAGTAATCTCTTATGCAGATAATTCATCATTTAAATAGATAAATGAATTTTATTCCATGCTCACCAGTCTGCTGTATTTTGACTATAGCTAGGTTAATTGCATGCCAGTTCACAGTACCGGATTTTCTGGAACTTGTTTGCTGTTTTCACAAAGAACTTGAACTATAATAATAGTGTTGGTGGAGTTTTTTGTTTGTTTTTCTGGATAACTATCACTATATGTAGGAACAGTAGTATGTGATCAGACATGCTGGATTTCACCTGCATTTGTGGAAGAGTACTGCTGCCTTTGTCAAAAACATGTTTATTGGGATATCTTGGTCTCACTGGCTACCATATTTTGAATTATTTCTCTAAGAATTTGTTTTACTTTTGGGGGGATTGCTTCTGTTTTGAATTGCACATAGAGGATGGTAACAGCAGTCTGGAAATTTTGTTAAAAAAGGCATACGGATTTTATTTATTTTTTTAGGCATCAGTCTCTTTGAGAATAGACTTATTACTTTGAACATAAAGTAGCAAACTAAGGAATATTAAAATACACTGTGCATGCTTGTTTTTATTTTGTTCTGTTTGCCTCCCACCCCAAATACAGTTTGTTTGATGTTCAGCTCCCTGCTCATGGTCACCAAAGGTCATCTCTGAAATGCACTTACACTTTCTCCTCTCCCCTCTACTTTCAGTGAAGGAACGCCATTACTTTCACACGGCTCTGGCCACCGATGAGCCACTAGACCTCGTAGGCAAAGGAATTTCAGGTGCTTCTGCTGTTGAGGCTTGCCAGCCCCAGTGGGAAAGGACGGCAAGGTGACCTCCATTTACAACCCAGCAGCACCTGAAAAAATTTATCACCTATGTAAGTCCCTGCACCTGGGATTAGTTCAGAGGCTTATTGCCACTCCTGTGGCAGGGACAACTATTAGGTTTCACCTTTTTGTGAGAGGAAAAAAAAAAATAATGAAGGTAGCTCACAAACTTGACCAGTGTAAATCAGTTCATGTTCCTCTTCAGAGCTCTTGCTTGGACTTCTATTCACCTTCCAGGGAATCTGCAGTAGGTTGCTTTATTTTTGTTGTTGCAGGCATTCAGAAATGTGAGGTGAAAATGCTAGGCAAACTGGGATTCGACTGAGAGCAGCTGTGGCTTTCCCTGTTCTCTTTGTTATGGTACTTGGCTTAAAGGGTGGGGTTTTTGTTGTTCGTTTGTTTTAACCATAGAAACAAATGTCAAGAAAGCAAAAAGATATGCTTCCAAGGCTGAGGAAATGAAATATTTATCGTTTCAGTCCTGACATAATCAGAGGTTAAATTTTATTCTACTGGATGTGAACTTTTAACTGTGAATGTAGGGCTGTGGAGTGGGAGAAGCTGCCTGTTCTTTTTATTTGTGTATGATTTTGAAATGTGCTTGGCTGTGATGGTGTGTGCCTTTCTGTAACAACACTGACTACAGGTAAAACATACATGTTACACACATCAGAAATGAAGTGAAACAACCATTTTCAAATGCCTTTTGGCCCTTTCCCTGGCCTTGTGAGAGTGCAGGGGGAATTTCCAAAGAGAGGGCTGCCACCAAGTCCTAGTGTATTTTAGGAACCTCACCCTCTTGCCTCCCTTGTGCTCATTCTTGGGTTAAGGACACGAACCAGGTTTGCAGTAGTAGTAAGTAACTTCTGGGCAGAGTTTTGATGTGAAGGCTGGTGCCCCTAGCAGGGTTGATGCCACAGCGGCAGGCTTTCCCCAGCTTGACCAGTGAGCACAGGCGTGTGCTGCCTCCTGGGCACCCGTGTGTTGGAAGGGCAGTAGCTCTTGCCTTTTGTGCCTAGAAACCATGCGTTTAACAACCAGCTGTGTAGTGACCAGCACAATCATTGCAAAGTTTGGGTTGTTGTTTGGTTTTTGTGGTTTTTTTTTTTTTAAATAAAGAGAGAAGAGCATGTTGTTGAGTGTGAAAACCCCGCTGTTTGGTGAAAACAGTACTCAATTCAGACATAGTCATGCTATTGAGTTAGGAGACATTGTGAAGAGATTAAGAGTTTCTGGTTCAATGTGCATGGTTGTAAGGGACCAATGTCTGTAATTCTGGGGATATTTTTGGTATGAGAAGTGAAACTCCTCAGAAAAGTAAAGTAGAAGAGTAAGTATTGAAAGCTGAGTTTGAGCACAAAATTTTGGTTGAAATTTTCCATCAGGCTTTGTATAGGTGATTGACAGTTTGAAAATGTAATACTTGGTGTTGTAGCAGTGGCTTGTGATTCTATATGAATAGTGCCCGTTGTTTCCACATAAAAGCCATCAGAAATAGTAGTATATCGTGTATGCACAGAGTATTAATGTTGATTGCTCTAACTTCAGGATCAAGTCTCTAGTTTATGACACCTGTTGAAAACTTTGTGAGTTATGTTTTTCTTTCCAAAGCATGGTTCTTGCAATCCTAGCATGCAACGCTGTTATTACATTATTAGACTGTTATTTCTATGAATATTTAAAGGTTAGAGCTGCAGTTTTGTTAAAGACATACTGCTGTAAGGATAGGAATATTTAGGCTATTTTTGCTGTCAGCTCTGGGCAGCTTCAGACATTCTCAACACAGAAAGCAAATCCTTCTTTGTTCGCTTGATTTTATTTATTTATCTGTTTATTTATGAGGTATGGGCTTCTGTGATGCTTGGAAACATGATTTACAGTGTAGCATTTCAAGCCTATGGTGAATGCTTCCTGCCCCCATATAGGATACTTGGCTAATAGTGACTGCACAAAACATCTTAAATGTAATCACAAAACCAGATTTCACAAACCACTTAGCAGCAACATAAAAGGTTAGTGTATGTTTTATGTTGTGGGTTTTTTTTGGTTTTTTGGGGTTTTTTGGGGTTTTTTTTTGTTTGTTTTATTGTTGTTTTTTTACACAAGACTGGCTGTTTAGTAAAGTATACTATTGCTAGAAATAACAGTAAGCAGATTTTTGCCTTTGGCAAATACAGTCATTAAAACAGGGCTATAAATCGCCCCTTGTATAACTGCTTGCATTGTATTGCCATGGGTATTTTTCAGTCTGTTACTCTTAAGTGGTGAAGGAAAAAAACGCGCGTACATCTATTTTCAATATAACTATATAAATATATAGCTGTCTCATGGTTTTTAGAAGGTGTATTTTTCCAAATCATTTATTGACCTGTCAACGTGGAGATACTGGAATCAGAGACTAAGTATATCTTTACTTAAGTGTTTCTTTTAATTGATAATGCCAGATCTTCATAACTAGAAAAGTACGTCTATTAGACAGGCGTGTTGTTACATTATTTGGAATCTATTCTAAGAACCTTAAGCAGCAGCCTACACATAAAGCATTTTATTTACATTTTCCCTATTTGAGTTTCTTCATTGTGTTCTTGAAAGACCGCTGCTGAGCAATTTTCTACTAGCAAAATTTTGCCTGTGGGGCCACGTGTAGTCTGGGAAATACTGTGAGCCATTCCAGCCGGCTGGCCTTGCAAGCTGCTCGGTTCTTGAAGAGCAGCACCACGTGCCTGCAGGGCCGGGGGTCACTCAGCACCTTACAGGATGGGTCTGCTAAGTCAAAATTTGATCCGTATTGACTAGGCTACTCTTGGACTCTGAATCTCCTCAAAGCCATCGCTTGAAGTTGAGAAGAAGCTGGAAGTCCTTCTTTTGATCAGGATAGTACTACTGAATGTTGTGTTGTTGAGTCTTGAGTTTCCTTTCTTCGATGCTCTAGATGTAGAAAACTGCTCAGTGTTTGTGTTTAGGTAACAAATTTACTGGAGCTCCTTTTCAATATAGGCCTCAACATGATATTGAATGGAACAGGTTATATTTACTGTGAGAAAACATGAGACTTACATTTTGCTTCTAGTTCTGGTTCGTAAGTGTTGGACAACACCTTTAGAAAACAGAGGATTTTGCTGTTACTCGTAGCCTGCACTGTAGCTCAGCTTTGGAGACCCGTCCTTCTTGTAATACAGTCTCAATGCTACTCTCTATTTCTGCTTTGTCTCCTGTTGTCTTCTTAGGCCCATTCAAGACCATTATCTTGCTTAAAACAAATACACAGCTTTATAAGAATGTATCTGTCTTCTATTTGCCCCTCTTCCCCCAAAAGAAAATGCCATGTGTATCCTGTCTCAGGCATGTGGAAAAACTACAAGCAAAAAGTATGCCAGACTGTAAAATTTTAGCTGTGCTAAAGTTTTGGAGTAAGATTCATCTCCCCTGATTTTAGTTGTTTGAACATCAGATTCACAGGGAGTGGGAAAGGCTCCCCGAGCTGTCAGTGGAATGAGAGGTGCCACTGGTGGGCAATTCACCCTGAGTGTGGGATACATCTGTCTCCAGATGGGATGAATTTTCCTCTCACGATACTCCTCTCCTGTCTGACTGCAGAGGGACAACCCGGACAATGAGCTTAGACTAAACACATAACTTCTAGACAGCCGAAGTTGGGTGAGTTGAATTCCACTGTGGTCACCAGTGCAGCTGTGGGAGCGCTCTGCACGAGCCCACCACTCACCCCACAGCTCAGCCCTGACAGACATCTGTTGCTTTTAATGTACTCATTGCCTTAGTTAAAAGCGTATTTAAGGAACATTTGGGGACACTGTTGCCAGCAGTTATGACGAGTGAAATGGACTTTGTGTCCTCTCTTGATCGTAATTATCAGGAGTGGAAGAGAGTCAGTCATGCTTTTGTTGAAGTGCAGTTGATGCAGCAAGTTCACATCTCTGCTGCTTTCAGGATGAATGGCTTTTTGCACATCAGCAAACATGTGGTCTGTGGAACTTTTATGTTCAATATTGGATCCACATGTGATGTCAGAGAAATGACCTCAATGGATCTTGTGATTTCTCAAGCTTTTAAAATTACTCAGTGTAATGCTAACCCTAATTATAAATCTCCAGCAAGGGCACATATCCAGATACATTCAGCATCACTCAAAAAGAAATGTAATCCCCTCCTTAAATATTTGATTTAATGTCAGGATATCCTGAACTAGCTAGTGGTGAGAGCTGCTTAATGGGTATGAATTACATTTTTTTATTGGGAAATGTTTCTCTTTAGTAGTTTGGTCATTTGATTTCAGTTTTGGGAGACTGTTTAAAATACGCTGATGATGTCAGCTAGTATGTGTAATATCTTTTGTGTAAGCAGTTACCTGTTTCTTAACAGCACAGTAGATAAAATACCTCATGAATGTTAATGATAACATGGTGGTATGCTTATTTCTTGTTAAAGATCACGTAATCCAGAGGAAGAAGCAAAGCAGCAATGGGATGAAGGCCAAGTTCGTCTGTTTGGTTTTGGCTGGCCTGAGCATTTCTCTGGGAGTACCCTGTCTTTCCTTTTGCCATGAAGGAAGACCCAGGGCAATTGGAATCCTTCATTGCAGTTAAAAAGGAATGAATCTCAACCCAAGCAAGGCTCTGAGGGTTGTGGGGGAAAATATCCATCCTAGTAAGTAACATGAAAACATGTCTCCTGGTTAGCATGTAACTAACTACGGGTGGAGAACACCCTGTTTCGGTGCCAGGAAATCATGTTACTTTATACTCAAGAACGAAGTGTGTGCCCTCGGAATGAATGTTTTCTGACGGTGATGATCACAACTCACCTTTTCCTGGCCTTAATTGTTTACAGTCTGCTTACAGTTGTGATACATTGGATGAAAGGAATGATACAGGAGGGGATTGAATTCTCGTTTTGGATCATATCCTTGTTTTCAGCCCTGTTTCCTTTCCCTGTTGGCCACAGAGAGAAAGTAGGGGGGCAGCTTGTGGCTGTAGGCACATGCCAGCATATGGGAGCAACAGACGTATTGGCTGCTGGCATTTGCTGCTTTCTTAACAGCAAGTACTAGTCCTGTCTGAGCCAAAGACTGTGTCTAGGTACAACGGTCCCACAGGTGAGAGCCATGCACTAAGCCCATCATTGGTCTAATCTCTATACCATACTGTCACTGAGTAAACCTCACTTTGTTCTTGGAGAAAATCGTCTGTGCTGTAAGTACCCATAATACATATTGATTACTTCTTTTATATTTTTGGTACCAGCAAAGGTGATGAGATGTAAATTCCAGTGATGACAGATCTCTGTATTTCCTAGTCTTAGCACTTTCTCAGCATGGTTTTAAACCTGTTATTTTACTACAAACATGAAGACTTCTTTCTTCATGTGATCTCTGGATGGCTGGAAGCAGAACTGCAGCACCTTATTTGGTCACCAGGCCTTAGGCCCACCTGGGGCATGATGGCCAACATCCTCAGCTCCCCCAGTGTGTGCTCTGCAGGAGTCTCCCACTGGGACTCAGAAGTCACCACCTTCACTCAGCTTCTATGAACCTGCTCAGGAGTGTTGATGAGCTGGTAAGAATTAAAAAGCCAGCAGGATGCCAGTGACACGTGGCTTCACGTATCTTTCTCATCCTGCAAAGCCTATGCTGTTCTCCTGGCCAAGACCTTGTTCAGTGTTCGAGTGTAGACAGGATGTCTCAAGCTGTTTGGTACCAACAATTTAAGAAATATTTACAGTCTAAAAAAGCAAGAGCTGATTATATTGGTTCCTTAATGCCAAATCAGGGTTACAGCTCTCTCTGTTTTAGTCACATGGTGTTCTTTGTCAAGCATTAGGAGACGTGATTAAAAATTAGTAGAAGGCCAGTACAAGAAGTATGCAAGCCGTAATCATGGTTCAATGCCATTGTGGTCTTCTGTATGCAGAAGTTCTTTCTCTGTGGAGATTTATTCTGAGTCTGACAGGGTAGTCTGACTTCTTTAGGAAAATTATGATGAAGAAAGGTAACTTTTGAAGCTGGTAGCAAGACAGTGTTTTGGTGGAGATGACTAAAGTACATGTATATGCTGGCCCAGAACTTCACTCAAGGGCTGGTGAGAACAGGGATAACCTTTATATTATATGTTATAACATTTAAAACATTTTATAAATAGGCAGAGATGAAGGCTATTTATTAAGTCTCATAATAGCTACAAAAGTATTTTTCAATTTGGAAAAAAAACAAATCTGGAGCAACTTTCTGATGAGCCTATTAATATAATAGATGATCAGTAGTAAATTCTAAGCAACATTCTGCTGGCTTTTGTTTCCAGATATTTGTGGTCTTTTGAAAAATCAACATTTAACAAGAGTGGCTGTTGATACCTGAGGTTTATCACAAGGGTTCTATATCCTGTTAAAACTGTTCCTAGAAAAAAAATTATGTCATACTTTTCAGAGCTCTGGCAAATCTGATCTCATCAGTGCTGTGCTGGGTAGGTGGGCCCTTGCTGCTTCGTAGAAGCCCATGGCTTTTTCTGCTTACATGCCTGGCCAGGAAAGGATAGTTGCTGTCAGGTAAGCAACAGCTGATGGTATTGAATTGTGGCTGTTAGAGGTGCAGCCATCCTTCCACTGGCTCAGTCTCTGTCTCGAGGCACCTCCAGCAAGTGGTGCGCCCTCTTTGCATGTGGATTTGCTTAGTTCTATCTCCCTTTGCTTTCTGTTGGGGAGTTTCAAAGCCTATTTAAGGAAGGAGTGAGAACACTCTGCTTTTGGTCATTTTCTGAAATGTCTTCTTGTAGGAGCCAAAATTCTGTTTTAAATAAGAATGAACCTCTTCGTTTTGTTTTGTAAAGGTTCCTTTGTTCTTTTTTTTTTCTTTTTAAACTTAAATATTGTAAAGAATATATATCCATGTAAAACTGTCTTTCAGTAAGACATTTGTGCCAGCTGTAGTTACTCTAGTTGATAAAAAAGTGGAGGAGGGGGCACTTCCCAGATGATTCACATTTTAGGTTGACTGGTAGTCTGAAGCACTTATTTCCCCTTTGCTGGTCAGACAGGAATCTGGGAATCTGGGAAAATTACCCTTCTGCCTTGGGCACCTCAGTTAAGGGGTTAGAGTTAGGTGGGATTAATTTAGATTTACTCTTAAAATAAAAAGCAGAAGATGGAGAAGATTGTTTCTGACAAGTTGCTCAAACCCTGACAGATAATAATTCTGTGGCAATCTTTGTTCGTATACTCAAATGGCATCTCGGTAATAATCACTTGTAGCATCCAATTATGTTGTTATGTTTTGAATAAAAGAGTTGCTCTTGCATAGCCCAGGAATCTGGAAATTACCTCAATATTAACATTAAGTAAAGCGTATTTGTAAATATAATTTTAAAATGAGATGCATGCCATCTTTAAGCACATAAGGACTTGGTTTTCAGCACTAAGAAAAAAACACAAATTAGATAAAAATCAAATCCTTTTCCAGTTACACACGTTATCCTCGAGGTTAAATGAATTAAAACTCTTTCTGGAGGAATTCAACCTAAGACTGAAAATGTGGTCAGAAAAGTCGTATTGTGTCAGCCTGATGTTTGACTTTTGATAGCACATCCCCAAAGATTTCTCTTTGACGTATGCTGAACAGAGAACGCTTGTTTCCCACGAAGCCTGTTGTTGCTGATAAAGCTCATCTATATCAAAGTGGTATCTAATATGGCACCGCTGTACTTTGGCCTTAAGAAAAAACAGCTGAGTGGCTCATTTGCTTCTGTAAATCTGCTGCGCCTAAAGATTTATTTTAACAATTCTATCCAAAACCCAAATCACAGTAACTAAGTCTGTACAGCACATGTTTTTAAACGGAGCATAAAAGAACACAGTATTGCACATTAAAACAAAATAGAAGCCATAAAAGTTGTGTTTCAGAGACTGTGTTAATGTACTTGTGATAAGAACATGGTGTTGCTTTCCTTTGATATTTGAGGCCTCTATCTGAGTGACAGAAAGCAGATCTGTTAGGAATCCCCTTAGCTTCAACATTTTGCATGGTTAAATGAGCAATGAAGCAGAAGGGTGTAAGGTGTTTTTCTCTGAAGTACTGCGCATTAACTGCAGGCACAGGCAGTTCCATAAGGTACATATATGTATACATACTTATATATGCATACGCACACAGAGCGTACACGTATGCAGAAGAAGGGGTGGGAAATCAGGCCAAAGTTGAATGTCCCAGGTTCAACACAGGTGAGAGTAAAACCTTGCTTATAGTCAGGAGCAAGCACTGAAGATCAATGAGAGGCTTTTTGCCCAACTTACACCGCATGCTGTTAACAGACAACATCATGTGCAGCTTAGATGTCCTGCTGGCCTTTCTTCCCCCTCCACCTCCCCCTACCACACAGATACAAGCACAAATCCCTTCTTTCCCTGGTTTGCCACAAATGTATAAGCAGATCTCTGCTCTGTCTGTGCTGCTTTGCTATTTAATGCTAGACTCAACATATGGGTCAGTCCCAGCAGCTTTGGATTTTGAAGTGACTGGAGGCTAAGTCACTGTTTCTCCAGTGCACACTGGCACCACTCCTCTGTTTGTGCTCCCCAATGATTGCTGCAGTTATGTGTTGTTTGCTAACATAACCATTAATCAGATTTTTACAATCCAGAGGCAGTTTCTTCTTTCAGAGACCTGGTATGACTCATGGGTGAATTTTTAAAAGCATCTGCTGTGTTAGGAGACACTGCAAGTTGCAGGCAGGCTGCAAAGAATGAGCAGAAAAGCTCCTGAGGATCCCTGTGAAAAACTGTGGAGCTGTATTAAAAAGGGAGGTGGGTTATTTTTTATCTTTCCTTGAAAATGTGACTTGACTGCATCATTATGAGGTGCCTCTGAAATCTATTGGTAGAAGCAGCTATTATTGTAACACTCCCTACACCAGTTCTTCTTTCCACTCAGGTTTTTGTCCCACTAAAGTTAGCACTTTACAGTGATGCACAAACCAAGAGCTTGTACCTTCCCTTGCAAATCCTATAAGTGTATAGGCAGTTCTCACTTTTTCTCCTGTGTCTCTCTTTACATGTTTAAAAGACAGTTCGGACTCCCAGTGTATTCAGTCTTAAGGTCTTTTAAGGCTGCTTAGAGAATGTTGAATGCATTTCCCAAACTTCCATGATTAAAAGGATACCAAGCTGTTTGAGTCGGTCAGGTTGGTGACAAATCTTGAATGACCCAAGAAGAAACTCTTGTGTATTGGGAACCTGACTGGCAAAACCAACCCGAAACTTCTGCCTTTCAGGTACCTGAAGATGACATAGCTTTTGAGACTTACGTTTTGCACTTAGAGGTTTTGTTTCCTTGAAAACATTTTGTGGGTAATTTTACTCATTAGGAAAGAACTCGGGACCATCTCTGTTTCAGTTTCACACACAAAATACAGGATTACTCCACATCCAATCTGGAGTAATTGTAGGATGCTGCAGCCAAGATTTTCCTTAGCCAGTCTATGTTGGTTTTGCAAGACAGGCTGGTACCAAATGCCAAGCGATCCTACAGAAGCTCTTAATTCTTTACATTTCATGCAAGGTTGCCTTCCTAACCCTGCCTTGTGTTGTGGCTGTAGGAGCACTAGATCCATCTGGAGCAGCAGCCTGGCTGAAGGCAAGAGTTAGGGTGCAACCTAAGTAGATTACAAGTTAGCAGCAGCCACGGCTGCTGAAGGCTTCATCTAAGGGTGTCCTTTCAAGTTAGCAATCTGGTCATGAAACATTCTGTATCGTATTGTTAAAATGTGCTTTCCTTCCCCTAGTAAAATAAAACATAAAATTAGTACATTTCTGGATGGTGTCAGTTTTTGCTCAAATTAATATCTATGTTGAGACTGATGCAGAGCTGAACAGGGATTATCAGAAGCTTTTTCTTGTTACATTTGATTTTGCTTTACATTTAAGATTTAATATTTTGCCTGACTATCTCTCATTGTTTGGTTTTGTTGTTTGGGTTTTTTTTCCCCAGCTCTCAGAGTTCTTGCGTTGAAGAAAAGAAATAATTTAAAAGGGTTTTACTAGAATCATGGCTAAACTGAAATATATCCAAATAAAAATAGTAAATAACCACTTTGCATCTCAATCTGGTTTTGTAGTTAATAACTCCCATATAGTCATAACACTCCATATTCTTATGTTTCCAGTCTCTGTATAAGGGTTCTGTTTTCACATTTGATGACTTTAGAATTGCCTACTCCTTCACTCTAGTAAAGTGTTTGCTTATGACTAAACAACATGAGGAAAAATGAGCAGGCAAAGAAAACAGACCAGAGAAGAAAGTGGGCTGAATAATAGAATTATTTCATTTTCTTCTCAAGCAGTACTTAATAGTAAAAAAAGAAAACCTGAGAAGGTGGTTAGATGATTTTTGCCTTGAAACAGAAAGGAGTAGTAAAGTGGTAGGCAAGGGGTGTGGGAGTGTCACAGAGATTGGGGTTTCCATCCCCAATTACGCGCTGGCTGCTACGCTGCTGAATTACACTGAAAGCACTGAATGGTGCCATTATATTCCTTTTCCAAAGTTGTGGGCTATGAAATTCAATCTGAGGTACTTTTAATGAGTGTTCTGAGCCTCAGTTGCAGCTCTTCCCAAGAAACAAGGAGCACAGTGTGCTGCTAAATAGCGCCGAGGCCGGGGGTTAAACTCATTCAGTTTTTTGCTCGCAGGGAGAGAAAGTACTATCAACATTTATTTTGACAGGTATATACTTGTTTCCAGAGTTGAGCTTCAGTAAAAGAGCTTTCCATAAAGAAAATGTTTTGAAAAATTAGGTTCTACCAGCTTCACGTCAAGCTCCCATCTAGTTTCTGAAAACAAGTCTTGCGGTGTGTTTTCCAAAGCCAGTGCCCATAGTGCACACGCTGGGCTTGTGCTGTGGGCATCCCTGCGCTGCCGGAGGCTGCGCCCATAGCCATCAGGCACATCTCTGTGGGCAGAGGCTCAAGGTGGAGGTGCAGCTTATGCCAGGTGGGGACATCTGCCCATTTACATGACCTGGCTGGCAATTAAACATGGATAATTCAGAGGTAATCTTTGTCAGAGAGGTGCCTGCTGGCATCCCTGGGTCTCCACTAAGGGTTTTGGTGTCATGGTTGTAATGGCTTTGGGGTCACTCTTTCCCTGTTCGCACCTCTCAGCAAGACATAGCTTTTCAGGGAAGTTTTTTTTATCATGCACCTGGTTTTAGAAAAGCCATGTAGCACAAAAGTATTGTTGCCTTCCGTTTTTCTTGTGTGCTGATTTGCAAAATAGTTTATTTCAGGTCATGAGGAAAGCACTGTTTTATGCATCTGCCCTGCAACTCACTCCAAGATCTGAAATTCATGACGGGCTGGCTCTGGTTCTTGTAAGTCATCACCATTCGGTGTAAAGGCTCTGAAGCTGGAATACATCGTGCTGACGATCCTCTTCAGAAAGGAAAATAGTCTCTTCCAGCAATGGATGTTTGCCTTGCTAACGGGATAAAGAACAGCCACAAACCACTTTTTAGTTTTGCTAGTAACATTAGGCAGAGATGACTCAGCATTTGCAGGAGCTAATTTAGGGAGTAAGATGACGTATTTTTAGTAAGTTTTCGCATTGTTCTTTTAACGCCTCGTTTTTCTTGTCTGCACTGTGCACTTGAAATGATGTTCAAGGAAAGTAATTTTGGTTTAGTAACAGTGGCTGTGGCAAGAGTCTCCCACTGGAAGTCTCCAAGAACTGAATGGTTGGTGTGCGAAATTCTGCAGCCTTAAGCAGTTACTTAAAAGACTCATTCTGCCGCTACTGATTTCCCACAAATATTTTACACCTATCTGAAGGAAGCTAGCAGTAATGGTAGTACTCCAAGAAACAAGGCTTGTGGTTTTGGTTTTTTTTTTTTAGGAGGACTAATTAGGTTGTGCAGAGACCTGTTGTTGCAGTTTTGATGGGTTTTGGGGGTTAGGGCTTTTTTTGGAGTTGCTGAAATGAGCATTCACATTTCTTGTGAAGGCATGCATTGTCCCCATTGGGGCAATTTCTTAGAGGATTGTTAGGTAGACAACAATGAAGTTTTTCATCTGAATTCATTAGCAGAGGGGATCAGAGCATCCCTTTTAAGTTGATAAAGTGGTTTTTAGGTGTGTATGTGTCAAATGTAGTTTTTTTTTAAAATCAGCACAGAAAAGTGAAGACTATGTCAGTTGTACTTTCTGAGAGTTAGATGTCAGCTTGTTAAAATGCTGTAAATACAGCTAAAGGAACAAGTGAACTGGGAAACTAGTCCTGAAGTGTTTTGTTAATACTTTCCACCATGAATAACATTTTGTAATAAACAGATGTGTGCTTAGACTACAGTGACCAAAGGCTGAATGTTTTTTGGTCTGTAGGATTCGTGGTGTTTAGCTGATGAGAAGTTCCAGATTTCCTTTGGCATCAATGACAGTGGGATGGATGTGCGAAATAAATTCCCCTGTGGGACTTTGTCCCTACAGCTACCTGAGGAGGAAATTCTCCAGGCTACAAGAATCTACCTCTTTCTTCTTCTTTACAAAGGGCTCCACTAGCTTTGTGGTGGTTGCTGCTGACTCTGCAATAACAAACTCTCTGTCAATTAGAGTAATTTAAAGGTGGAAATAAAATTGATATTAATATCAGTTTGCATTTGTAAGAAGTGCAAAGAAATCAAATGATTGGATTGTTACACCTGAAAATGACAGGTTGGTCTGTGGTACAAAAGGCTCAGTTCTGAAGGTGCCCAGCCCATCTCTTCTCCTTTTTTATTTCCCCACTTGCACATTGAAATGGCATATATAATACAGTGTGGGTGGTATTTGCCCATGAAGTTACAAAGCTATGATTTTATGAGCCAAGTGAAAAAAGACCAAGCAGAGCCTCCAATTCCAGTAGCTTTAGTGTACTGTAAGTATAGAGATGTACAATTACCCGAGGATTTACTGTAGCTGAATTTTATATTAGTTTGACTCTGCTGTAACAAGAAGTTTAACCAAGCACTACTGAAAATAGCCTCATCATAATACTTTACATTAGCTTTCGAAGGTAATCTTTTTCTTTTTCCTTCCACACTATTTAACTATTAAAGAGGATTATTTAGTTGTTTCTTTTCCTGATAAGTATTTAATTTGCACCTGCATTTTACTGTTAGCTATTTCTAGTAAAGTTGATTTTGGGCATTGGGAGAGAGCTTAAAGTCTAGTCAGAGCAATCCTTCTGCTTTTGCCTATTTTAGAAAATATTTTGGCTTAAGCCAGTTTGTTGTGATCAGAAATCCAAGAGCATGGTTACAATAACAAATCTGTGTATGTTCAAATGTAGAAAATTGCAGGTTTCTTTTGGAGAAGGTGCTGGAAATGCAAGCAAATGGGATCGTTATTAGAATTCTTCTCTTCGTATTTTTGCCTTGATGATTGTTTGCTCTGTTGATTTTTGGTTAGCAATCACATACCTAAACCAGCCATTTTTGAAGTCATCTTGCTTGCAGTAGCTGATAGATGGGAGAAGAAAGTGTAACTTTGCCGCTGCATTTTTTTTTTTAAGGGCAGGTATTTGGAGTAAAACACACCTGAAGTAAAAAGCACCATATTTACAATCACACTGTTTAAAAAAGATGCCCCCATCAGCAAGACTGACTGAAGTGTCAAAATGTACATCAGAGACTATGGAAGGCAAGCACCAGCATTAAAGGGAATACAGCTTATGTGGTGAGCGTAAAGTGGGAAAGCAGTCCACTAAAATCTTGAAAGAAAGCAACACTAAATAGTCTTATTGTACACACATAGCAGATGATCAATTGCCTGTTTTTAAGGCAGTATAAGAGACTTATTCTGTTACTGCATTTGGCCTCAATCCTGCCTTTGATGGTATGTGTGCAGTCTGCGCAAAAGCATGTGGGATACGTGCCAGAAGTGGAGCCTTCAGCTACATTCAAATGGAAAATACCTTAAAAGGAATGAGGTGCCTTTAGGTTATCATGAAAATTTGCCTCTTCTACACTCTCCCTCCAAATGGCTTGGATACCTGGTGGCTGTAGGTACAGAGTGGGCATCCACATACTTAGAAGTAGCGGTGGGAGCGTGTGGCTGCTCTGTTTAAAGGTGTCAATTCTCCTCTTTGCTTTGACCTGGTATGTAGGGGTGACAAATCACACTTCTTCCAACGCTTCCGAACTACCCAGCCTAAGCTGAACAGCAAAGTACAAACTAGTAAGCCCAGGTGTAAGAGCTATCTTTACAGTCTAAAGCTATTTTTATAGTCATCTAATCCTTCCTGCAGGATTAACACCTACCCTTTGAAAGGGAGGAGAGGAGAAAAAGGGCAGAGGATCTCCCAAGTGTCTTGGCAGTGTTAGGTCCAGAGAAACACCACTCAGGATAGTGCTTATTGCTTTTAATCCCACCCTTTGAGCAAATAGACTTTTGCTAAATATGAATTATGCATTTCATTTTATGCTAGAAAGGAGAACTGTTTAAAATATGAAATTTGTCTTTGGATGCTGACAGCATTGTTCTCCTGTGAGTAGTTTTCAAGCCTCCTTTGAAGTATAAATTTCTGGCAGCATTATTTGTTTAAGAACCCTGTTGCTCAATCTCATCTTTGAGGTTATTTTTATACTATTTGCTTATCGTGAACACTTGTTTGTTGGTTTTTTTCAGAGCTGTAGATACATACCTAATTTTTAACAGCAGTTAAGAATGTGGGGTTGTTATTTTTGGTATTGATTGTGACTGTATATGACTTCAGAAATAGTCATGAAAATACTGGGTGAATTTTTCACTATCATTTCAATGCAGTTGTTAAACTGGAGTATAAAAATAAATTGGGAATCGGACTGATCTGAAGTACAAGGCATTTTCAGGGTGATTTCCCACAAAAGAACAAATACAGTTTTAAACTTTGTATTTAAACTTTGTACAATATAATATTTACCTATTTGTAAAATATTTAGCTTGACCAAATTGTCACATTTAATTTTTGAGCACTCAGAATGTGACAGGAACAAGGCATTAGTGGGAGAAATGTCTGCCTTTATATTGTGGCAGGTGTGAATGATGAATGTACCTTTTTCTTTTATATGAATGTAAAGGAGTTCTTTTCTCTCCTTATCAGCTGTTACTAATGCACAAGTAAGTGTAATTAAAAAAAAAAAAAAAACAAACCACAAAGCAAACAAACAAACAAAAACAAAAAACCAAACAAACAAAAAATTTTTTTCTGATCCATTTGTAGCAGTTTTGAGAAAGAAAAGGAAAACAGAATAGTCAGTGTTGCCACACGAAGCTGTCTGACCAAAACGTTGATAGGACTTACATTTTTCAGATGTTCCAAAGAAAGTGCTTATTTTACTGGAGTTTTTAACCTGGTATTACTGCTCAGTAATGTAAAAACAAACAAATGAACAAAAAGCTTTCATTTAAAGATCTGTTCAGTCTGAGATTTGAGATTAGTTGGCTAGACAGATTAAAAATGGTAAAATCACTATTTGATCCTAAACAGACCCTTTTTTGTTTGGGTTTTTTTTTTTGGTAGATGGTTAGTGAAATAATTGCTAAATTAACTTGGGGGTGGGGGAATGTGTCCAAACCCACTTCTTTTAAAGTCCTGGATATCTTCCAGATATTGCTATGCACTTTCTTTTTTAAAAAAATTTGTATTGCAATCTGTGCCAAAGAATGATCTAAACAAGTATGAAGAGGGAGATTTTTTTCTAATGATTGCTGATCACTAGAACGTTAAAGAATTGTTGAACCTATTAAAATATTCACCACTGGAAGATCATAAGCAACGTACTGTTTTGGATTTTGGTGGGAGTAGAGGGAGAGTGAATTGAGTAGGACTGAAATAATGAGCAGACAGCAAATATTGAATGCACAATGCGTAAAGCGGGCTACTTTGGCTGGGTACCTTCATAGCTTGCAGCTAAATGTGGTGGTGCACATTATTCATAATTTAGAACTTAGTGGCCTGACGTTCCCTGAAAATGCAAAGTGACTTTTAAAATGTGATTTCACAGACCTAAATGAAAGGCGAGTTCAAAATGCATTAAGCAATAAGGATGTGTAGCTGGAAATCAGTGAGCTTCTTTTCACTGCGATAAATTTATAGTGTTATTTTGGTGTAACTAAATACCATCTCAAGAGAATAATAGTAATCCCCTGCTGTCAGTACAGCTGGGATTCAGCTCATCTAAAATGAACCCCGTAACACAGGTGTCTGGGCTCCTTGTCATCAAGAGTAAAGGAGTACAACTGTATTGCTAAGGAAAAATTAACTGCCAGTGTGCTTGGGGTAGGAAGAATTGCCCTTTGGAGCTGTGGTATTCCTTCATTGGTTATACAAGAATCTGGCTGTCAACAAAAACAGGAGCAAGGGACTGCCACCCACTGCAGCTGCTTCCCAGCTCCTGGGTGTTGCATGTGACCTTCTCCCAGTTGTATTCCACCAGTCTACCATACTCTTTCCTTTCCCTCACTACCTTATGATGGTAGTATCTGTGGTAGCGAATGATCTTGGAGGTATAGTCTTGCCACCAGCCTTCATTGTGGCAGCTTCCATGTCAATGTCCCGCTTGCATGCCTTGTCCTCCTCCTTTGATCTTCGCCTTCAGGTCAGTTTTTTCCCTCCTTGGTGTGAGCTCTCATTCGATGATGCTCAGGGAGAGCAGGAGATAGGTCTCCTGGTTCTTCTTTCCCATGTCCTCCATGTTTGGCCATGTTGATGACCGATGACCTTTCCTCATCCCAGTGTGTGAGGCTTTCGTGATGGTCATGTAATGGGCCTGTGGTTTCTGTGGCAGGGAAAGGCACTCCTATAGTGTAGGCTGTAGTGCAGCCTTTACCCACCCTGCAACCTTGCATGCATGCATGCATAGCCCCCATGAGCCCCCATGGGTCCCACCTGTGCCAGCATGGAGCAGGGAAAGTGTTCAATTTGTGGCTCATGGGACATGGGTGCAGCCGTGGGATGGGAGCTGATGGAGCTTGCCTTGTGCTGGCTGTCAGAGGCATGGCAGCAGGGCCACGCTTGATGGTTGGAAAATGTCTTCCAAGTTCTGGGGAAATCTTGTGTTGTCCCATAGGCCTTGTAACCATGTTCAAGTGAGGCGTGACTCTTGGCTACAGATGATGTCATCGGTGTGGCGCACTCATTCCTGAACGCTTCATCTGTCAGCTCATGTTTGCTGTAACCTGAGTGACTGCTGGTTTCCTTCCATACCCAGCAGACTGAAATTTTAATTTATTGTGTTTAAATTTTTTAGTAGGGATGTCATGGAACTGCACTGAATCATCATCTCTGTGAGATGGGAGAGTTCTTGCTTTTGTGGATGTTGTACTTCTTCTGGTCCTGCAAGACTGGAGTGTCATAAGGCTCTAAATCTCAGCACATTTTTATATGCACAGTGTTTCCCTTGAATAAACTGTCAGATTTTATTTTGAGGTAGACTGATCAAAGCTAAGATAAGTTTAGAATAATAATCTTATTTACAAATACTTGAGTAAGAAGCATTTCATGTTACTGAGGCACACTCCAGAAAAAATGCGAAGTGACATAAATGCTACAAGAATGCCGTTCCATCGTCTAAATGCATGTAAGAAGAAAAACTTTATGAAAACACTCAGCAGGTTTTAATCAGATGCTTTTACTCATGGTCTGAGATCAGACAGGCTTGCTCTCCTCAGCTCACCTTGGGTGGCATGGTAATGCAGGTGGGGTCTATGTCTTTTTTTCCTGTTGGTCAAAAATCTCCATGCTCTGAGAGGCACCTGTTTTTTTCCTGGCAGGAACAACGAGGTTTGGTCTTTGTCAGACAGGAGTCCATCAGGAACTTTAGTAAGACATATATATACACATATGCACAGGCACTTTTCCATTTTTCTGGTTGCACACAAGGATGAGAGCAAGTATGCTCTGCCTCTTGCTCTGCGAATGGCTGTTAAACCCATCCTTCCACTCTAGTGGCCCCAGCCAAACTGAGGAGGTCTGAGACAAGTCTAGGAGCTGGAGCATTTGCCTGAAGTTTCTAAATCATTTGTCGGTGTATTTTTGGAGCAGTAAAGGAATACTGTTATTACGCTAGACCTAAAGTCTTTTTATTGCATGCAACAAAATGCACTTACTGGGAAGCTCTTTAATTAAGAGACAATGTATGTTTGGATGTGCCTGTGTATAGCAATAGATGGAGTGGAAAATGTGGGAAGCTTTCTGTTAGAACTGACACAAGAGGCGGTGGCTGGTGTGGGATGGGCAGCGATCATCGGGGTTGCTTTTGGTTTAACGAAGCTGGAGAACACGAAGTGAGTGTATTCAAATTTATTTGCACTTGAGATTTGTTTTGAATGGCATTACACCAGTGCTCTGTCTAGAAAAATAGGTGTCTTTTTTTCCTTGCCCTCTCTGTATCCTCTTACCTGGCATTTTGGTATGAAATATTTTAGTTATTGCAAGGTTGACTATGATAAATGCTTAAAGAAATTACTACTTCTATATGCAATTGTTCCTGATGTGTTTTCAGACAATATTCAAGCGGCTAATGTTTTCTATAGCTAACATCAACAAACAGTTAAAATAATCTAAGTGAATATTGCTTCCTGGTGGCACAGGTCTGTTACAGGCACTGGGAGTATGTTGGGCAAAAACCTGCTCAGCAAGTTCCTGGGAAGGTGAGCTTGGCTTTTCCCTTCTTTCAAAACCAGCCAGCATTGAAGGGCTCGGTTGTCTGTCCTGTGTCACCAGGGTGACAGCACTGCTGTGGTGGCACATATATCCTGTGCCTTCCCTAGAAAAACATCATCCCTTTAATTTCTCTAGTGTAAGCGTCGCTACTGGGTATTTACTTTTCACAATTTATATTAGACAATATTAAATAAATTGCCTTTGGAAAGATGCTTTGTACTTAGGGTTGTGGCTGAAGACCAGGTATTGCCCTAGCTGGGAAAAAAATAGGGATTTGTTTTTTGGTATCCCAGTGAAACAAGAGACTGAACCTCGCAGTGACACATGGGAGGAGGTGGGATTGAGCAGCTGCCCATCAGCAAGCAGCCTGTTGGTACTGGCACTGCCTGGGGATGGCAGGACCTGAGCTCAGGCTCAAGTTTGAGCCAGGTCAGCTGGACTGCCCGCCTCTAATGGTTTCCTTTTCTTCGCTTGGTTACTGCTGGTTTATTTTGCTCTAGTAATTATGTACTGGGCAGATGGGGAAAGGGCCAATCTGTAGGTTGAGTGCAAGGGCACTGGGGTGCGAATAGGTCTCTTGTAACGGTGAAGTTTGTGCAGTTTGATGGGTTATTATTTGTTCTGAAGTGAGTGGAGATTTGTGTTTCAGGGCCTCTTGAGTTAAAATAGGTGCATTTGTCCAAGGAACAAAAATATTTGATTTCAGTGATTGGCCTTTTTATACAGAAACAGTGTTTTTTGCTGAAGACTTGCTGGTGAGCTGTAATTTACAGTATTTGCTGCAGGTGTGGATTTAACTGATGTGCTGATGAGAAGAATCCTTACAATCAGCAAAGCGGCAGCTCTGGGAGCTAATATTGGGCCAGAACATCTGGTCTTTATAGAGGGAAGACTTCCAGTGTGTGGAAGGAAGTGCTTGCTCTTGACTCCTCCAAATCACTCAACAACTCTGTTAGGGTAGCACAGACAGGTCTTGACCAGCCTCAGTGCCTCACAACAGAAGGCTCGGGATAAGCCCGTATGAAGTCAGAACCCAGGAATTGAGCCTGTTGCATAGCAAGTGGTTTCCAGCAAACCCTCGGACCTTTGTGTTTTGTATGACAGGTCTGTCAATGAACATTTTGGTTTTAGCATGTTGTACACAGATGTACATAGCACCACCTGACATGGCGTGAAGGGCCATGGGATGGAATAGCTATCTTGCAAAATTCACAGTAGAAGTTAGCCTTAGCAGACATAAGAAAACTATATCCCAAGTCCCCCATTTCTACCTCTTATATTTCATGTTATTTTTCCCTCAAAAATAAAAGTGCACTAAAGATGGATTCTGAGCTGCTATCCAGGGATGGAGCTTTAAAACTAGTGTTATTATTGTCAACTGCCCTGTGGGTATGGTTGGAATATCCACTGATTTTGTAAACTGTTTTGACAGTGTTGTTTGCTGGACAATTTCTTAGCATAGTAATTTTTCTGCCACTAATTAAAAGCATCTTGGTAACCCTAGGCTTTCTTTTCTTCTTACAGCAAAGAGCTCCAGGGAAAGTTCTGCATGATGCTGTTTGCAACCACCTGAACCTTGTTGAAGGCGACTATTTTGGCCTTGAGTTTCCAGATCATAAAAAGATGATGGTATGTAAAAGGATTAATTTTCAGCTGATTTTCTTCTACATACATACTGTTGTTTTCTCCTCATAACATAACTTGTAAGTTATGTTTATTCCTCAGTCTCCAAAAGAAAAAACTCTTTTTTAAAAAATGTTCTTGCCTGCTGGAGTTGAAGAAATGTTTTTAAAACCTGATTACTCCTGTCAGATTTCATCTGTGTTGAAAGTAGGAGCCAGTTCAGACACAAGCTGGAAAAGCATTTTATCTTTATCAGCTGCAGTAGAGAAGCCAAAGGCTGGACTGTTGCAGAGTCTTAACTCTGATTTTACAGTCCTGTTGGAGTGCAGGAATAGTAAAATCTTTCTCCACACAGAGAAGATGCAATGATTATGACATAGTTCCACGAAGAACATTGTGGAGCAGGAGATTTGATTATGAATCCATAAAATGGATAGATAAAATATAATGAGGTTAATAAAAAGAAATCAAGAAAAAAACCAAACTAATAAATTGATGAAAGTTCTGTCATGGGAGCTGTGTGGCACAGGCAGGCATTCTGGTCCTAATACTTTGAGAACAGCTGCCAGCAACATTCAGGCATTGTACTAATACTTCTAGGGTAGAAACTGAATCATGTAGCATAGAAAGCCAAAGGCTAATGACTTCTCAGTCTCTAATGACTTTCTTTCTGAAGTTTGTTTTACTTTAGACTTACTGTGTCACCTACTAGCATGTGTGCTAGTTATCTGGATTGCTTGGCCAGTACATTCTGGTGTATACTGGATTTCTTGCCTGTTCAGTGAATTCTGCACCAGTAGCCTGGCTGACCTAAAGGAGATGACTTTGGGCAACTAGAAAAAAAAAAAAAAATTATTTTCTGTCCATCTATATAAAAATTCTGTAGGGAGCAATAACAAAAGAAACAAAGGAGTATTTATATGCTGCTGCAGTAATCTGTTGTCATGCCTTAGTGGAGGCTTACATAGACACTGAGCACTAGTTGTCATAATGTTTTAAGCTAACTACAATTAAAGAGGAAATTTTAAAAAATGGACATCAGTCTTTAAAATTGATCTGCTTCACAGTTTGCTCCTGGATTTACATGAAACACAGTTTACTAGAAAGTTTTGTATTCTGCCAGGTATCCTTGGATAATGCTTTAGGTAACTTGAGAGCTTAACATAACTCTCAGAACAGTGCAACTGTACAGTACTATTACAACAGAGGGTCCAAGTAGCCATGTTAATAACGACATACTGACATTTCTGATATATGTATGTATGTAAAGCTGAAACAAATATTAACATCTTGTGTATATACAGTTGCTTTATAGTTTTCTAGAAAATAGAGAAGGTCATTTGAGCGATCTTGACTTCACAGGTCATTAAGTTTCAAATAGATGACCCTCTGTGTTTTGCTCAGAGATGTGAAGTAAACTAACAGTTTTCAGTCTTTTGAAAACAAAATGGTTTATTTGCTTGAGGCAGAACACAGGACAGATTGAGGGGCTGCCAGTGCCTGAGGCCCTTGCAGTGGCAGGAACTGACTGGCTGAAAATATGTCCAGACAATCGCAGTGGGAGGGCCAGGGCTCTGATGAAGAGGAAGGTGTAGAAACCCCCCTAAGGCTATTGCCAGTTTGACCTGAAGGAAAATGTCTCCGTGCATAGAGCATGGTAATTCACCTGGCCCCTACTCTTGCAAAAGGAGTACTAGCCAAGTATCTGAGTGTGCCAGTCCGTGTTTCCTGCTGGTTGCTCCAATCTTTGCTTCTGAAAAAGGGGAAGGTCCCCAAATCTTGCCCACAGCTAGTCAGCTATGCCCCAAGAATGGTGACATTCAGCAGAAGTAACGCCTTCAACCACCTAAAAGCAAGTCACAGAAACTATGAAGCAGGAGATTTGATTATGAATCGTTGTTTCAATGTGGAGCAGAACTCTGAGAGTAATATTTACACTTAAATTACAGTAACCAGTTTATGTGATACAGTTGAGGTGAATGTTCCTGTGGGATTTAAAACTTTCTGAGCTTCATAATGGCTGTAATGTAGAACGCAAGCATTGTGCAAATAAAAAAAATTGCAGTTAATGGTGTGTCTGAGAAATAAAACACACATTCATATAAACATATAGAACATTACATTTATATAATTTGAAGAGAATGAGTTGCTTTTCCAATGGAGAGTGCAATGTAAAAGGAAAAAAAATATTTAGAACATATTTGTTTGGATGTAATCATATGTAGGTGAAGTCATATATTCGCAGTTCAGCTGTGTTTGTTTCAACGTGCAAGGCTCCAGACCTCATAACTGACATATTGATAGTTGTATGTCAAGATGGCAGGCGTATACAGTCAAGCGTGCTGTGCTTGTAGCAGACAAGATCTGCATGGGAGATGAATGTGGAGGGTCTGAGGGCTGCACATCCTGCTGGGACAAGGAGAAACGAGGCACTGTTGCCAAGCCTGGGGTTTCACGGAGTTTCATCACACTTGATGTCTGTCCCAATTCTCCAGCTGCTGAAATCCAGTCGCTGTTGCAGAATGCCAGACTTTGTTTACAAAATAAATAATCTAGCCTTTGTAGTTCTGGAGAAAATGGAAAACATGAATCTTAATTGAATCCTCACATTATTTTTTATTTCCAGTTTATAAAACAGTCTCAGATTGGCTGTGTTTAGATACAGTGTGGGAGTTGCATGATGCGTAAGTTTTGATTGCTTGAGTTTGGTGATAGTGGTAAGGTCTTTGTTTTGCCCCACCTTACATACATTCAATAAACACATTTCTAGTATCCAGCAGTCTGGTCAAGGATGTTTTAACTTGCTTGAAGGATGATTGGGAAAGTGGAGAAAGGAACAACGCACTTGTGTGCTCATGCTGTATCATAAACTCCCTCTGGAGGGAGAGAGAAGTTTGGGGTTTTTTTTTTTTGGTGTCAAGTAAAATACATTACTCCCATATTCTTGTAAACTGGCTGTTTCATATTCAAGTTTGGGTTTTCTTCCCACTAAACTTGGCAAAGTCCCTGACCTTCGTTGCGGATTAGGTACATGCCAGTTTTCTGGAACAAAACAGTTCTAAGTTACTGAAATGCCAAAAAGTGTCAGAACCAGTTTAATGTGTGATAAACACTGTATTCCTATTCTTGGATAACCAAGTTTCTTTAGCCCTTCTGAAAAAAAAAAAAAAAAGACAGACTTTCATACACTGAGAAACATAAAAAGAATTCCATTGAGAAACATCAGTGGGTGTGAAAGGGCAGGAATGTGAGATCTTTGCTAATTGGAAGCACTCATATTAGTAATGATGAAAATAGCAAACAGCATTGGGGCAGCTAAAGCAGCGATAAATGCCTGTTCCTGTCTGGCTTCTCAGGTGATGTTCTAAAATGGATATTTTGAGTATGTTTCAGTTTCTGCATAATCTAAAATTATCAAAGGTCGAAGATGTATTCATTTCAGTACATATTATCTTTCTAGAGGAAGACTCGGTTAATTTGTTTTTTAATGGCTTTAACCTTTGTGACAGTTGTAGGATGTTCTTCCAGAAATTCCAGATGTCTCCAAGGGAGGCTCTGTGCAATTTAGTGAGATAACAAAGTACAAATCTTGGGCATAGTTAGTTACCGGCTGAGGACTGTGAGCTGTCGCACTTCTCCAGGCTCTGCAAGTCGTCTGGCTTTTACCTTCTGTGTGATTGTCCCTCAGTTTTCCATAACATTTTGCCCAGGCCCTTCTGACTGAGACTACAGGATGGGGGTTTCGGCTCTGAAAACTGTATTTCCACATACTGCTGCTCTTTTGAGAGCCAAAGGAAAGACCCACACGCCATCCTGAAAAATGGGTTGTTAAAAACCAGATGAAGATAAACTACATGCAGAAGTTATGCTGCCCTCAGCTAAGAAAGCCTAGGCCTGAACTTCCCAGGTCTCCAGAAAAAAGAAAATGTTACACAGCTATAAAGTGAGCTTCCTCGCGCCCGCACTTTGCGCTGTGTCTGCCTCACGCTGTTGACCTGCAAGGACATTCCTCCCCAGGTGGTGGGTGGTGAGATGAGATTCCTTTATCTCCATGCGGCCAAGCAAGGGAGCTCCACATTTATGCCCAGGCCTCGCAGTGGGGCTCCTGTTGGGTCCCCAAAACCAGGAGGCTACCGCCTTCTTGTTTCTCCATTTGCCCAGCATTCCCAGCTCAAAGGCAAGCACCAACCTCTTTCACTTGCCTTTCTGGAGATTAATTTGGGTGAGGAACACAATGACAGCATAGGACTGTCTTTTTCTGAACTCCTTATTTCAGTTGTTCTCTCCACAAAATGAGTGTTTCCTGACCAAACGTGCTGTGGTTGTTGGTATCTGAGACAACTGAAGGGGGAGATTTCCTCACTGTTTCCCAGCTCTCTGAATCTGTACTGCTTCAAAAGCTGTGCCATGGTGACAGCCCATTAACAGTGCTGTTTCCTGAGCATCTTCCAGGGTTTTGGGGAGAGAACCCACTACATGTAATTAGGGAGGGCATGCTGACCACACTGGAAAAAATAAAGTAACTGATAATCTAAGTAGTGCAATGAAAAATGCTCCTTTGCAAGCAGTTCAGAGCTGATAACACTACCTTCTTTTGTTTTCAGGTGTGGCTTGATCTTTTGAAGCCTGTTATGAAACAGATTAGAAGTAAGTACTTCCTTGCTGTCGTCTATTTTGTCAGTCTGAGAGTACTTGAATAAATGAAGGCTCTGTCAATTGGGATCTTTATCTTCTCAACTTTCTTCGCTGAATTTTGTTTAGATTATTTTTTATTTCTGATCTGTCCTTAAAAGTTGTGCTATGCATGCTGTGAAATTATGTCACGTGAATATGTGAAGGGGCTGACACAGTCAGTAGGAGACCAGAGGTTTAGTCAATCACTAGAAGAGGCGGTGACGGCAATGAAGGAAACGGTTTTGGAGAGACAAAAAGCATGTAATAAAAGGATTAAAGGAAGAACACATTGCCAAAACCTAACAGTAATCCATGTAAAAGAAAAAGAACAAGGAGACATTATTGCTGGGAAGGAGCTAGCAAATATGTTACAGCTCTCTGGGACATTGCTGCAGAACATGGAATTGTCTGAGACGAAGAGGAGGAAGCAGTTGAATTAGGGGCATCAGGGAAAGTTATGGCAGGTGGTGGGAGCCAAAAAGGAATTTCTAAATAGCTATCAGCTCTGGAAAGAGTGAAAGTGAACAGGAAGGGTTTTGGTGATTCTGTTTCTCTGTCAAATATCAGCAAAGTTCTTAATTTATTGAGCTTTGCCAGTGAGATTAAGTTTTTCTAGGTGCCTCTGGTCATACTAGTCTGAGTGTATACTCTGGCACCTCTCCCTCTCATGAGAGAGATGCATTGTTCCTTTTGTCACTGGTCGTACTTGTAAGAGTCAGAACAAATGTGCTGCTGTTAAAACAGAAGTAGTAATTTGCTAGTGGACTTGAAAAATAGGGTATTTTAGCTCCCTCCTGTTCTGAAGCAAGGAAAATAGACACACACAATACATTTTATTGGATCAACTGACGTAATTACTAAAAACTGACTTGGCTTTGGCAAAGTATCCCTCCAAGTTACTGTTCTCTTTTATTGTGTGTAAATTTTATTGTGCAATCTCTAAGTAACTGGAATACTAACAGAGGATGAGAGGTTAGCATGTATGTATGCACCGCAGGTTCCATGAGTCATCCCTTGTACATCATTCTGCGTAATAAAATTTGGCCAGCATGTTACTGATGTTCACTCACTTCCTTTGACATTTTCCCTAGGACCGAAGCACGTTGTTGTAAAATTTGTGGTAAAATTTTTCCCACCTGACCACGCCCAGCTACAGGAGGAACTGACAAGGTTTGTAGCTGCATTACTTTTTTATTTATTTATTTATTTTATTTTTTCTTATTAAATATCTGGTGGAAAGAGGGGAGAATGTGGAATTTGAGATGATTGGGTGAGGATCGATGGCTGCCTCTTAGTATTAGCTTGATGTTATTTGCCCCAACCTTGAATGCACCTGAAAAATAGACCGTAAGATTCTTCTGCGGTCTGTGCTCAGAGGTCCTGCAAAGTGCAAGAGTCCTTTGTCTCCTTGGATTTGGGGCCCTGGGAGAGCTTTGCCTGCCGCAGGAGACAGCAGTTCAGCAACAGACTTCTCTTTAGCAGTGGTGTTGGAAGGGACCCAAGGCATGTGTTGGTGCCCTAGGGTGCTCTCTACTGAGGGACGTGGGCAAGACTGCACCCACCTACGTTTAGGAGAGAGTTGTTTTGCATGAATTGCCAAGTTGCAGCAGCTAGGAGACCCTGTTCATATAGCAAATGCGAAGGACAAAGGTTTGCACAAGTGGAAGTGTTGACTTCACAAATGGAGAAGTAGAAAGGAGAGGGAATAAAATGAAAAGTAACAGGAAGGTGGAGAAAGATACACACATATGCAGAAAGAGTACCTTAAAGCTGTGTTTATTTTCAGTGCATTTCAAAAACTTCATTTAAGCTCTAAATTTCACATTGCGTTGGCATAAAGACTCATACTTCTCTGTGAGTAAATATGTATTTGAGGAACTTATTAAGGTTCTTCATTAGAAGGTCCTTCCTTTATGTTCAGAAACATTTTGTTGCAGTATTTCTTCACTGAAACTCTTCAACTCTTTCTGATCTGCAGTATTACTATTTTTTAATTATATTTTTCCATTCTAATTCAGTATTTTCATTATTAGTTTTTCTTTTCAATCTTGCTACAAGATTAAGCCCTCTTTTACAAAGAGTTCTTGTGTCCTTAGGACCTGCTTTATAAAGAACCAGTCCACCTTTGTCATGTTCTGTGTTTATGTCTGTCTTGTTTTATTTTGGTAATAGAGCAATGGAATGGAAAAAACCGAATGATTGATACCTCTTGCTGGCCTGGACAGAGAAAAGTAGAAAAGTGGGGTAGGAAGAAGGAATGTTTACTTGAAAGACTGAGTAAAAAAAATAAAGGGATGAATGAAAACTCACAACATGAGTTTCCGAATAGATATTCTGCAATCAGTTGCTTAGTATGTGAACTGTAAACTGATTTTTGGTGATCTCTTTCTGCACCTGGAGATGTGTGTCTGAATCCTAATGACTTTTTTGGTTAGATTTTAAATGTGCATGCTATGGAACTTGAATATATGTACACAGCAGTGTGTAGGATGTGAAAGCATATCCACAGGGAACAGCTTCATCACTTAGAGAAGCAGAGAATAGAACACTTTTGTGCTATACTCTTCTACTAGGGTGAATTTTGTATGGGTAAGCAGATATCTGCAGGTTTCAAAAGGACATTATTTAGATCGGCTATATTGTTTCATGTACTGTGTATGTTTCCGTACTCCTCAAATCAGCTTGCCCTTTTCATTTCATTTACCTGTATCTCCTCATTCAGAAATTCACTGCTCACATGGGACCTTTTCACTGAACCTATTAAAATCTGGTCTTATTAAACATTATTGAGATCCTAGTATGAGTTCTCCAGAAGAGCTGTGGTCTTTGGAAGGCTTTTTAAGGTGTCTAACCAGTTCAGGTTTCATTGCTGTAGAAGAAATGCTTACTGCTAGGTCATATTTTTTCTAGGGAAGAATTTGATGCTGAGTAGAACTAAGCAATTTCAATTCCTGTTGAAGAAAGAAGAAATTTAAATGTTGAAATAACGTTGACCTGTGATGTCTCTGCACTTTAACTGTCTGTGTAGAATTGCCCTACGTGGCTGAGATGGTTTGGAAGTGAGTATGTTAGAAGTGGCTGGTGCACAAGTGGTGCAGGTAATGGGGCCACAAAAGTATCAGAGCTAGCCAGAGTTGTTCGATTGAGATCTTGCTCCTCATTTCCAGGTGAATGCCAATGTGGAAGTTTAGAGTTTGCCTTGTGTTCTACAAGAGCTAACTGATAACTTTGAATCACTGGTTTATCTGGTATTTCTTCAGAGTTGCAAGCAGGTCCATTATCTAGTGCTGCTTGCTGTGCGGTTGCTGAGCACTTAATAGCTGTCACATTTGCTTCCACTGTCATATCGCTTCCAGATCTCATTGCTCTGGTTCCAAGGGAGGGAGGGAGAGAGAAAAAGAGAGATAGTTTGGTTACGCAAAGTAGCCACCATGTAAGACTCTAATGGCTGTAATACAGTATCTGCTATGTTTTATTTAGCCTCTAAACTTAAGAAATTCACATCACTTCTTTAGATTCCAAAAAATGAAAGGAACATGTAGTCAAAACCAGAGTTGGCATTGGTGTTGAAATACTTTCCCCTCTTTCCCTCATGCTTTATGTAACTCCACTTTTATTTTGCAGGTACCTATTTGCATTGCAAGTGAAGCAGGACCTGGCACAGGGAAGGCTAACCTGTAATGATACCAGCACTGCCCTCTTAATCTCGCATATAGTACAGTGTAAGTTCCCTTTTTTTCTTCTTTCCAGGAGGATAAACAGGATGATTGCTTGGACATGCTTTGCTGGGTTACCTGTTAGTAGCTGCCGTAGGGACAGGTTTAAGCCATATGGACAATTTATTGTATTTCTCTTTAATGGCATTCAAATACAGATTATTTACTCTTTCAAATAAAGAATTGCTTCTGGACACTCTATTTGCATTTTTAAAGCACTGCATTTGATAGTCTGCCTAGGATAATTTAAAAAGCAAACTTTGCAGGCAGTGGCAAACAAGTTGAATTCTTCTGAATTCCTGTTTTATTGTACTTTGTATCATGTCAGCAGAGCATTCAAATTCCTGGAGATCTGTATGCTGTCTAGAGAATGTAGTAAATAAACATGCTTAGAATGCCGGACTGAATCACAGTCCTAAGAGGAAACTGATAGGGAAGAAAAAAAACAACAGATTTTAAGCTTTTTTTTTTGCTTTTTTTTTTAATTGCAAAGTATGCATAATAAGACTGTTCAGTAGAATCATACATTAACTTTGTTCATCACATCAAAGCTTCTTTTAGCTTCCAGATCACTTGAAAGGCAGCATATGTTTTCCATTTCAAGACTTTATGGATACTCATCTTGAGAATAACATTAGGTAAAACGACTTAGTAGCATGTATAATGGTCGTAGTAGACCATTGTTCTGAATGGTCATTATACAATTCAGTGTTGTATATTTCCACTGAAATGCTGTTGTGTGGGAATAGCAGTCAACAAAGACATTCAGAAGCTCTTTAGTGATGAATAGGTAGATCTCATGATCCTTTGTCACAGTCTGTTTGAGTGTAAGGGCAGTTTCTCATCAATTGCTGTTGGAAAGGCAGGCATTACATGGTTTTCTGTTTGCCATGGTCATCATTGCCCAGTGTGACAGAGTAGCAGTAAGAAGCTGTACAACAGCCTCTGTGAAATTCTGTATTCCTCATACCATTTTAAAACTGGCTATTTTTGCAGCACAGACTTAAAAAAAAAAGTCCTTGGCTAGTGAGCTTTTTGTTTCTTTTAGCTTTTCCCATTATGGTGTCCAGCACACCAACTGTAATTCTTTCCTCAGTTAAGCTAGTTCTAACTTCTTTCCATCTCAGGCAAAAAAAGTCTTTGTTGTTTTGAGGGAAATTGAGTATGATTTGTTACACTGCATTCTAGGAGGGTGAGTTTTCCTACTAAATGTCTGTGCACCAAAGAAGGATGTTGGGGAGAGGACACCCTAATGCATGTGTTTCTCTTCATTTGAGGTATTGCTTCATGATCATCCTCTCTTCAGCTCTCATACTTTACATGCATTATTTTCCTTATGATTTCTACTTAGATTCTATTTCATGAATTACTCATCTCTTATTAAGTTCGTCACTGAACCATCTACAGCTCTGGTGTCTGAACTGCTCAAAATGCAACTGCTAGCTTGTTTTCCTAAAGCAACAGCATAAGAGAATAAAATACAGGATGTCCTTTCACCTTTACAAGCTGTCCCTTTCCCTTCTTTCCACAGTCAAACTCAAAGTTAATTCAGCGTTTTTTCAAAATTCCTCAATTATACACCTGGCTGTTCCCCCGACAAACCAATACAGGCCAGCAAGAAGCATTCATTTCAAAGTGTGCAAAAATGGCAAATCACCACCATTTCTCTTATGCTGCTGAGAGGCATTATACTGTTGAATTAAATAATTTTCCTCAGTTGCTGGAAATAATCATGATGCATTTGAAATCCTTCTAGTTCTTTGTCCCCTTTACCTGTGAGCTTGAGGTACAGAGTGATTCTGAACTGGGATTTTAGGAATCAAGTAGTACTCTCCTTATGGGGAGAGTAAGTAAGATATTTCTGTACCGAGAAATTGAATTTTTCCATCATGTCAGAAGGAGAGAGGTGAGAGATTCATCATGCAGAAGTGAGACAGTATTCAGAGAATCCAAACTGCCATTTTGGGCAGAGGGATGTTGTGCCTCATGGTGCAGCTGCAGTGCTCTTCCCCCTGCAAGCTGGACCATTTTTTTGCTGTTGATGATTTTTACCGTCTTCCTTTTTTGTGTAACAGTATTTGCTAGAAACCTCTACCAGAAGTTTGCGACTGTTTCATTTATTTATCCATCTCATGTCTCATGAACGTTTTTCTGTGAAAATTTTCTCTGATAAGAGTCTGTAGCTGTATCTTACCCACATGGCTGTCTTTTGTGTTTATTTTCTCTCTGGCTTACTATTCAGTAACTAAAAAAAATTATATATTTCTCTGCAACAAAAATAAAAGTAGACAGCCAATAAGAGTAATGATACCAAAGTGGAAAGATTGAGAATGCAGGAGGTTAGGCATTGTATGTCTTATCAATGCTGTGTCTATGAGCGGTTTCCATGGGGGATATCTGATTCCAGGAGGCCTTTATATTATGTATACAAGTTTACGTCAATGTTATAGACTGTTATTTATGTGAAATCATGATATGACAGCAAATAGGTTTCTGTTAAATTAGCATGTATATTACAGAATGAAATTTATATTTGAAACGTTCTATTTAAAAATACCTTAAAAGCATTGTAGAAAGTGTTAGAAGTGAGAGGACACTTTGATACTGCAAATGATGCAGTAAAGTAAGGATGTGAAGTAAGCTGATGGACTGATTAAAGGAAAAGAGTGAAATACAAAGCATTAGACATATCAGAAGTGCTAATGCAGACAGAATATAGTGTGGTGTAATGCACTTGCAAGATAAGAGAAAAGGGAGCATCAGAGGAAATCAATCTTTGGCTAAAATACATGAGAAGATTTTAAAGAAGAGTTATATGTGAGGGTGACAATATTGAAAATATAACTCCCTCTCATTCTAGAGGTTGTGCTACTAGAAAGGCATTTAAGGTGGAAAAGGAGGGCTAAGGAGAGAAGGAAAAGCTGTTGAGTACGAGGTCAGAAGGAACAAATTCAGAAGTAACTTGAAAGCCAGGAGGACAATTTTGGTAATGGATTTGCAGTTCACAAATGCAGAGAACATTATAGAAATCATGTAGAGGTGAAATAAGAGTCTTCTGTGCTCTTGGCTCTGAAGAAAGCCCTACAGAAGGTGGTTTAAGTCCATCTGTGTACAAAGACATACAGGGTATGAACTGCATTTTAAAGAATCAAGGCCCGTGTTATTTGAGGTGTTGCAAACATAGGTGGGGTTATGGCTTCATTAAAGAAGAGAAACTTGCCTTTCATGTGAGTTAGGGTTAAAAATGGACCCTCAAGATTTGTGATGCTGGGGTGAGTAAAACTGGAGTGAGGGAGCTGTTTCTGAGATGGGCACAAAAGGGACATTTTACAAAGGAGAATTCTCAAAGATTCTGTAGTATTTTTACTGTCTCAAGGAATGGTTCAGAGCAGAAGGGATGAGGGAGGGAGTGGGAATCAGTCTCAGTTATCAACTCTTTGCCACCTCTGATCTCCAAAGTATAAAAAGTCATTGTGTGGCTGCAGGCAATTTGGGTTGAAAGGTTACTGCTCTGTCATTTATGCTGTGGTCCTCATCTTCCCTGCCTACGCCAGGTTATTGCGCCCCCTCCGTATTTGCAGGTACATCTGATCCCACGCAGACTTCTGTCAGAAACCACCTGCAGTGTTTTAAACATCATCTGAAACCTTTTTTGATTCTAAAGCAGCTTATTTTGAACAGAGCTGGATTACGGGATCGTTTACATGGACAGAATGAAATGAGTATGAAGCAAGGATCTGAGCTTGGGTCTGTGACATCCTGGGTCAACTGTGCAACAATGTGCTGACTGCAACCTGGATTTAATTTGAGGGCACTGTATTTTAATTTCACTTACATTATTAAGGTAGCAGCCTTTGTTGTAGCATTGTTGCTATTATTCCAGCAGGTTTGCAGGCAGAGGCTGCTATGCTATTCAGTGAAAAAGCTAACAGCAAGATTTTCAGAGGCATTCCAAGAATAGAAGGCAACAAGATAGTAATCTGGCACCCAATCTGGCACCCACACATAGATTGCCTGCCCCTTCCCCCCCTCCCCACCCCCCAGAAAAAGGAAATCTCATTGAATGGGCTGCAAAATGGGAGGTGGGTGTGACATACTGTTGCACACACAGTATTGAATAACTGCAGCAGATGGGAGCAACTTTGAGGAGGAGGGAGACAGAATGTGTCTCAAACTGCTGCAAAATTAGAGGAAGACAAATGTTTCATAACCCCATGAGGTGGAATACATGCCTGCATTCAAACAAGCAAACAAAACAATCTCTCTTCAGATTTTCCCCCGAAGATTACAGTGTGGGGCATGGGCCTGGGGAGGATGCTTGTGCTTGGCTGCTCCAGGGAAAGGCACCTGAGAGATGGATGAGTTGTGCTGAAGTAGTGCTGTCCTCCCTGTCACATCTGCCCCCTTATCCTGCACGCAAGTAAAGGGAGTACTGTGATTGCTTTGTTTGTTCAGTTGACATCCAACAGCTACTTACCTGGTTAGGGTGGATGGGAAGAATCCTTGCGCTTCCTCTCACATATCAGATACTAACACAGAGGAGAAGGGAGGAATGTGTGGCAGATAACGTAGTAGGAATCTGAATTATAAAAGTATGACACAGCTTGCAAGAAACTGTGTTTGCTTCTCTGCCCTCTTCCGGCTGTCTGCACCTTTTGTATTGCCCGAATAATTCAGATTTAATACAATGTTTTAATAGACTTTTCTTAAAATTCTCCGTAGCTGAGATTGGGGACTTTGATGAAACCATAGATCGTGAACACTTAGCGAAGAACAAGTATATACCTCAGCAAGAAGCACTAGAAGACAAAATCATGGAATTTCACCGTAGTCACATGTAAGACTTTTTTATTCTTGTTATGGGCCTTTTTTTCCTTTAGAGTATTTCTAACTGTAAATGTATGCTAGATCATAAATACAAAAGAGATTTGGACCTCTAACTTTCCCAAAGGTTACTTCTCAAAAAATGTTCAGTGAATTTCCTGAAGGTTACTCCTGCCTTTCTCCCGTCATCATAACAAGATGTTTAAAGAGCAATTGATTTTGATATTCATTCAAGCATGCCATTATTTTACAGTCTATTTCATACAAAATGCTTCACTGCTGATTTTGTGCATGCAGGTATGATTGCAAATGATGACTGATCGGTCAGGCGCTTCCGACAGCATTCTTTGATTTCAAGGACATTGAATGTTGCTTTTTCACATTTCCATGCTGTACTTAGAGATGGGTGAAGAAGGGCTTTAATGATAGTTTTAGGAAAAGCACAAAGTGCTTGCAGAATTAGGGACTTGGGGGAACAGGATTCAAGATGATGATGCAAACAGGTATCCTAAGGCCTGGAGAAAAGACCGATAGTAAGAAGATGGTTCGAAGAATTACAAATAAGGCATAGAAAGGTATTTTTTGGCTGTCGAGAACACTTCAAGGCTTGAACAATTTAATATTGAGTTACATTGAATTAGACATGAGTGGTAGGGAGTTCTATAGCAGTAATAATCAAAACTTCTGCATAATTTTTTCATGATTAATTTAGTGCTTATGGGTTCCCAACATTTATGTTAATGTTTTCATGTCTTCTGTTTTACTTCATTTTGGTATTGCATTCGCTTTTACAGTGAACAACATCCTTACACACTTCTGTTAATGATTTTTTAAAATTTTTTTTTAGGAATATAGCATGTTTTTCCAATGGAAAATAAAAAGAGAGGTAGTGAATTCTGTTAAAGTTAATGGTTCAAAATCTGTATCAATTGTCTCAGAATTGGAGCAATCAGAATTTCTAATAGTCTGTAAAATCTGTGGATTCTTTGGTATTGGTTTAGACTAAGATAAAGTTGTTCTAGCTGATATAAATCTGGGGACGTAGAAAAACCATACTGATATTATACCTCTGACAGGTTTCAGTCTCTTTGATGAAATGTGTCTTTGTTCTCTGGAGGACCTGCTGATCTCTGTTAAAAGGTGTGAAGAATTTGTGTATCTTCTCTGTTTTCTTTCTCAAGGGGACAGACACCAGCAGAGTCTGACTTCCAGCTTTTGGAGATTGCCCGCCGGCTGGAGATGTATGGAATACGCTTGCATCCAGCCAAGGACAGGGAAGGGACAAAAATCAACCTGGCTGTTGCCAACACAGGCATTCTGGTGTTTCAGGTGAGAGCTGCTCAGGACGTGGCTTTGTAATTTATAAAGCAGAGAGATTTCTTACAGCAGTAAGAATTCAGGACCTCAACCATGTCTAAAAGAATTTGGTTGGGAACATTCAGGAACTTCCAAATTTTTTCTAACAATGACCTTAAACCTTTTATAGCTGTATTAGGTTCTTCACTTCCAGGGACTCTTGCCTTGCTTGCATGCACAGGGTAGAACTCCATCTGCAGCCACAATGTGCTGTTCAAGATGCAAACTGATCCACAGCTCACAATTTGCAAGTTGGTCATGCTGACGCCTCCTACATATAGGAGCAGGTAGGTCTTGCAGGCATGGTGCATACTAAGTGGGTGTGAAGCAGAGACAAATAAAACAACAGACAACTGGAGTACATGGAGAAGGATGTAAGAAGTAGATGTAAGCTCTCCGTAGCATTACTTTGTCAGAGTTTTTACAATTTTCTTGATCAGCCTTGGCCAGTCTACTTTTGCTGAATCCACAAATCTTACTTCTTTCCCTAAAAGATCCCAAGTATTTTCCTTGTATTTCTTTCCTCTCCTCTCCTACCCCAGTCAGCCTAGTAAATATTCATGAAGCATCATTAGTAAATTTATCAAATTCTTGTTCTGCAGTTCCCCTTAGGTAAATAACAACTTGGGCTTTTACAGTTGTGAAGGTGCAGATAGTCAGGTGGTGTAAACTGCTTTCACTTCAGATGAGCTTATGCGTACTAGCATCCAAAATGCTACTTACCTAGCTGTACGTTAAAAACAGTAAGTAAACTGTTCTTAAAAACGTCCGTTTTTACAATTGTCAAAGACTATCCATTTTAACTTTCATTAAAATACTCATGTTTCCAAGCTTACAAAGTACTTTGAGTCCTTTTATAAAGAAAAACAACAACAACAAACAAACCCAGAAATATGTCTGACCCAAATGCTCTGAGATCTAAATTTGAAAAAAAAAAAAAAAAATCAAAAAAACCCCTGCGGAACTAAATGGGTTGCTAGTAAAACTCCAAAACTGAAGCATAGCTTGAAGCATGAGGACACCAGGATGTTGTGAGAAATGCACATAACTCAGGTAATTGTATGTTCAGGCCCTTCGGCTGCTCCCCCACAGTATTTTCATCATCTGAATTAACAAATTGCAAAGCTTTACAGATTAAGACTGTCTTAGAGCTGAAAGTATGTGTCCACACAAAACAGCATGGACTTCATCGAGTCCCAGCAGACAGCTGGGATCCTTCTGTAAAGATGTAGCTGCTGGCTGAAGGCCCAAGGCCTGATTTGTAAAGCTCTAAAACTCAGTTGTCTCTTCTTCTCCTAATGTGTTTTGGACTTTCAAAACAGTGGTTTTCGGAATTTTCAGAGAAACTTGCAAATATTGCTGGATCAAACTCCAGCAAACTCAAGACTGAATGCTGAAAAGGAAGTCAGGCTCTGACCTGCTGGAGTCTGCACAGCAGTTGGCCTCTGGCAGTAGGCTTAGGGCTTCCTTCAGGTACTTCACAGGGCAAAAGCCTTAAGTTCATCTTTTTATTCAGTCTATAACTGAGAGAAATTGACATATGAAGGCCTCATTAGAATGACCTCAAGGAAAATAAAGGTTCACTCACAAATGGTATAAGCAGTACTCGGACTTATTTTAAAACCTGCCATTTATTTAGAAATCAGTGTCAGTGCTGCTGAATATTCTGAGGGAGATTAATTATGTGATTCTGAGACAGCAGGTTGACTAAGCAGAGCTCATCACACTGTCATTACTCCTACGTTCGTCTGGTGATGGTGCCCAAATCAATGTGGATTTCTGCATTTAGCAATCCTGTAGTAGCTCTCTGAAACTTCTGTGCTATGCTGTAGGCATCTTTGTATTGAAGTCTTTACTGAACAAACTACTGTAATGAATATTTTAAAATAATACTTCCAATACCTTCTAACATAGATTAAGAAGGAGACTTCTGGGGAACTGATTAGGGGACTGGAACATCTTTCTTGTGAGGAAAGACTGAGGGACTTGGGTCTTTTTAATCTGGAGAAGACTGAGAGGGGATCTCACCAATGCCTATAAATACTTACAGGGAGGGTGCCAGGAGGATAGCACCAGGGTGCCCAGTGACAGGACAAGAGGTAATGGGCAAAAAGTCGACCATAGGAAGTTCCATCTAAACAGGAGGAGGAACTTCTTTACTTTGAGGGTGGCAGAGCACTGGAACAGGCTGCAGAGAGGGGTGCTGGAGTCTCTGACTCTGCGGACATGCAAAACCCACCTGGACACCGTCCTGTGCAACCTTGCTGTAGGTGAGCCTGCTCTGGCGGGGGGTTGGACTAGATGATCTCCAGAGGTCCCTTCCAACCCCTGTGATTCTGTGAATAGGAGCTAATGATGCAGTGGCTAGGAATTATAGTATTTTGAAGAACATTTCTCTCAGGCCTCCTGTTTCCTTGTGTTTTTTGGTTGCTTTTTTTGGGGAAAAGCATTTTGTGACTCTTCAGAGACAAGTAATTTATTTAGATTCCTTTTACTTCTGTTGCTCTCTGTGAAAGGTCAAAATTACAATATTTTGCACTTCTAATACAAAACTTGCTGGTTTTTTCCCCCCAGGTCAGTGGTATTTAAAGGGGTGTTTATTTTGCCCTGTAGACAGACAAAGAGGAAAGAAATCTACCCCAACAAAGTGAGGTGACCATGTTAGGTGTCTAGATTCCCTGCATTCTCTGTAGCTGGTGGAAAGAGGAGGCAGCTCTCGGAGGTGACTTAACTCCACTGAAAATCAGAGTCTGCGTAGTGGAACAAGATAACATCATCTGGGCAAAAGCTGGGCCACCCTGTTTTGTGCAGTGATACTGGGTTAGATGCTTTCACATCAACGCAGTATACCTAATCCCATATATATGCAAGAGTTTAACTGTAAGTACTTACCTTCAGTCACAGCACCAGATGCTTATGCTTTGCATTATCAGAGGATGAATAATAAGAAATATCATCATTTCAAGTGAAGTGAATAGATGATTACTTTATGACAAGCTTCCTTTGGTGGTTTAGATATCTCCATTCAGATCTGGAATGCTTAAACTCTGCTGCTTTTGTTCTCTGTAGGGTCACACCAAGATCAATGCCTTCAACTGGGCTAAGGTTCGAAAGCTGAGCTTCAAGAGGAAGCGTTTTCTTATCAAACTGCGGCCTGATGTGAATGTAAGTCCTTGTCAGGAATTGATGAAGTTGGCAAAAGGTTATTTGGTAAATTTCTACTCATAGATCAAGTCTATGTCTTTATGACCTCAAGAAGATTTTTTTTTTTTTAAATTAATTGCTTATGTTCGCTGTTGGTACTGCACACATCAACCTGGCATCTCAGGTGAGCAGTCCAGCAAAGGAAATTTAAACTGAATGTCACAGGGTCATCTTCTGGCTGTGACTCTGGTACTCTATCGTCAGTTCTTATCTTATAGCATGTAAACCATCTCCTCTTGTTAATCGTAAAACCACTCCTTTATCTCTGTCATATGTGTCAATGAAAGGAAGTTTGAAGAATAGCTCTGATACTGCCAGGCAGGTCAGTGATGTCTCAAAGTGGGAAGGATAGGACCTGTTAAGCCTGAAAGTCAAAGAGCTGGCAAAAAGCTGCTTTTTTTTTTTTTTTTTTTTTTTTTTTTTTTTTTTTTTTTTTTTTTTTTTTTTTGTAGCATAGCTCTTGCTTTGTCACTGCATCTCTGTAATGGGTGTTGCTTGCTTGCTTACATTGCAAACACTGTCTCAATTTTCAGAGTTCGTTCCAGGACACCCTGGAATTCCTTATGGCCAGTCGAGATTTTTGCAAGTCTTTCTGGAAGATCTGTGTGGAGCATCATGCCTTTTTCAGGCTTTTTGAGGAACCTAAACCAAAGCCTAAACCTGTTCTTTTTTCTAGAGGTTCATCATTTAGGTTCAGGTAAGACCTGCAATTCTTCTGTCCGCCTTTGTTGCCTCCCCATTTCAAAGTCACATCCATAATGATCTAGGATTAAACATGCTATTTCAGTTCCCCTTTTTTACATTGTAGTTTGCTCCTTTGTATTTTCTTCTCAGCCAGAGCACTGCAAAGAACACTTGTGGGTAAAAAGCCTGCGTTCATTTTCTAGTGGCTATTGCAAAGTAGCTTTCTGGAGGTCAGATATAAAGTATATAGGTTCCAGCTGGTTTCACAGAAGAAAATCCACCCGTGTCCTAAGCAACCCTAGCTAGCAATTTTTTGGCACTGTTTGGATCCTCTGCTTCTAGGATAGGATCTTTCCTGTGTATCACAGTAGAGAATTGTATTTTTGTTGCATGTCCCTGTGGTAAACCCATCTCTATGCAGTTCAAAGCAGTGGCTTGTCTTTATGCTGGGACCTTTATGCTTGCAAAGGTTTTATGTGAGGTGATTACCTATGCTAAGACCGAGTCTACCTGCGATATTTTTAGAGCTGTAGAAAAGTTTTTAATAGTTGGGTTATTGGTTTTTTCTTACACTGGCAGAAGCCTCATTGTAGATACCATATTGTGTATGCCGGCACGGGGGGAAATCCTTTTATTCATACAGTTTATTTTGTTTGTGAAGCTGATATAAGCTGAACAGCCAGAAATCCTCTTTGCTGAGATAAACTGTACGCTCTAGTTGCCTTGCACAAGAACACAGTAGATATGGCCGTTCTCTCTTCCTGCTTTGATTCCTGCCTGCAAAGTACATGAATGAAGATGGAGGGACTTGTGTTAGGGTAAACAAGCTATAACTGTTAAGTTTCTGCCTGAGTAAATAGAAGACTGCAGGTGCATTCAACTTACCTCCTGGTTTGGAGAGGTGGTTTTGGCTACATCCTCCACTCACTGTGAGCTGTGCTGCATACATTCAATAACTTTTTCCAGGTCTTGTGGTAATTCAGTTAGTTTAAAGCCTGTAATGAATGGGAAGGATTTGGGTCTCTTGAACATTCTTGAGGTGTGGGTTTCCTTTACTGCCCTTGGTTCCCTTGGAGCTTATATGTTTGCACAATAGGAAGTGCTGGGCTTTCTCACTACTTTTTCACGGCCTATAGCAGAAGGGGAGAGAGTGATTTCCAGCCTAATACTCTGCAGAAAATGTATGTATGTTTAGTTGATGTGTTTCATATTAGCAACTGAGTCAAGAAATGCATTTCAGTGATTTTAGTCTTGGTTCCAGGGTTTACTGATACCAGGTCAGGCTGGTATTCAGCTCTTAAAAGGATTCAGGAATGTTCTTTGTTCATGAGGGGAAAACTTAACCCTTGCTTAACTTTCTATTGTGGTGACTTCCCAGCAATGTAGTACCCTATAAAGGGCACACAACTGAATTTAAGCAGTTCTTAAATGGCATCAAAAGTAGATCCATAGCAAAAAAAGAGGTAGGTAACCGGCAAAATTATAAAAATCTGTGTGTGTCTGACCAAGTCCACTTATGATCTTACATGAGTTTCTGCTGATAGTGACAAATATTTTTCTGGTTGCTGTGACTTCATATGCAGGCCACATACATGCTTATGATGACCAGATGGTATATTGTATTAAATGTGGCAAAATCAGTATCTTAGATATTTTAATTATGGTTTTCTTCCAGTGGTCGGACTCAGAAGCAAGTTCTTGACTACGTTAAAGAAGGAGGGCACAAAAAAGTGCAGTTTGAAAGGTGAGAGAAAATAAATGAGCTATTGCAATATGATTTAAAAGTCATGATTTCCAGTTAGTTATATTCTAAGATTTTGGCACCAGTCCAAGTGAAAAATTTCTTCTTTGCTGGTTTGACAGTTTATCACTTGTATAATATTCCCTTGGTCCTGAATGTTTTGTCAGAAGTTGACATAGCCTATAGTTTACTTGAAATCAATAGTCTTCAATTTTTTTTTTCATGAGTGAGTGTCCTGCCATCACAGGTAACTTCCTCCCATATTGATTTGCACCCTTTTCGGTGGGATGTGGTTAATGTATGTGAACAGACATATTCACTTCAGAATAAAACTGAAAGTATCAGGAATAGGTATAGCCAACCTCAAGGGAGAGGTCTCCAGGGACGACTTCCAACTTGCCAGAGCCAGTTCTGTCTGAACTCATCTTGCTCATGGTGAACTGAAAGTAATGGCCAGAATGCCACAAAGAGCATGACAACAGTTCATTGCTTATGACTCATGTTCTGGTGATAGACCATTTTTGCTTCAGTGCTTCTCTCTTTTCTTGCAATGGTACGTTTGCAACACATAGTGCATTTATATTTTACAGAAAGGAGGAATGTTAATCTGTTTTGGAGCAAACTTTTATGAAAGCTGCTATTCAAAGGTTTTATTTTAAAGGAGGCATGTGTCTTGATTCCTATTTGTAGAAAAAACTGAAATAGCTTCTTACTGTCATTTTCCTTTTATCTCCAGGAAACACAGCAAGATTCATTCCATCAGGAGTCTGACTGCACAGCCTTCAGAACAGCATACAGAGGTGCCAAAACAAGTCAGTGATGTTGATGAAACCCTGGATAGTGCCTTTTAAACATTTCTTGTTACATTACCCTCCAATGATTGCTGTTTTAAAACTCTAGGAGCATAGTTTTCTGCTCACTTTCCATTTAACTGGGAGCCCTGGGTGTCATGAGTTTTAGGTTCTGCATGTGGAACAGGTTCATTTCCACTGTGGAACAGAGTTGTTTCCAGACAACCAGGCAAATATAAATAGTGAGCTTGTCTGAGCTGTACTAATGACCATCTAAAAAATTGCAATCCACCATGTTACTGCTGAGGTCCTAGGTTGTAGCTGGTTATTGCATCTGGGGAAAGTTTAATTCTGTTTTCTTCACTGGGAGGTCTAGGTTGTCCATGACAAAGTGTTTTGTTGTATTAACCAGGGAGGAGAAGAATTATTTCCTCAGAAAAATTACAGGTCTGGACTTTCAAGCTATTATCTCTGGTAGATACCTAATGTATTTGTCTTATGTTAATAGCTGTTATGCGTTAGGAGTTTGCAAATCCAATAGCCCAATAGTGGAAAGATTGCAGCAGCTGCATGTTCCCAGGTCCAGCTAGTAGTAAGGCTGAGCATGTGTTCACAACAGGCACCTGCATAAATGCACACGTACAATGTATATACACATACACACACAGCCAGCCACACAGGTAAACACAAACAGAAAACAACACTCCCACAAGCACAAACAGTGCCAGTGGCCTCACCCTGTTCCACTCTTTGGCTGATCAGGATGAAAGTTCATTAGTGGAAAATATGTATACATATATACAATATGGATCCCTCCAGCAACTGGTCTTAGACACTCAGTCTATCCAGTAGCAGGCCCCTGGATCCTCAGGTCTCCCAGTGGCTGGCACCTGGACATACAAGCCCCCAAGGCTCACAGGCCCACTCCAATTGTCAGTACTCGGATCTACAAACACACACTATGGGTTCCTCCAGTAATTCATCTTAGACACTCAGTCTACACAGCAACTGACAGCTGGGTACCTTGGTTCCCAGTTACGTCACGCACAGACACATGCAGATCAAAGGTGCCTCTCCAATAGCTGGTCCAGACTTCTGACATTACCGGTAATTGACCCCCAGGCCTCATGGTCTTTCCAGTGTCTGGCCTGACTTACGGCTGCTGCAGTACTTGGCTCCCAACTCTCTTATCCTACTCGCCAACTAGTCCAGTTTAATGTTGCATATTGACTCACCCACCCAATCAATATGCACGTGCTCTGATCTCTCCAGTTGCCAGCATCCCAGACACACACAGACCATGGGCTGATGGCTCTACTGGGACAGCCCCCAGAGGAGCCAAGTCAGGGAGCTCCATTTCCCTGACTAGGTTATTGGGGTTGCTCCACCTGCCAGTGTTTCCCTGTGCTCACCTGTGCTTGTGGAGGTGAACCTTTAATCACCTAACCTTATATTAGGTAGAGCTTAAAAGGTAGGAGCAAGCTGCTACGTTAATGTATTCAAGAATGATACATGCACCTTCACCTTCCTTGCATTGCTTCCTTTTGATATTCACAGGCTCTCTCATCCCTGCAAATCTAAGAACTTCAGAGAATTCTGCTATAAATGCAGCCCATTTCAAATATGTTTTAGCATTTTAATATTATTAAGACAAGCTCAGGTAGATGGAGCATGGCTACTGGGCAGATGCGACTATTTCTTTGTGCAGAAAAGCCAGCCCAGGAATTAGTGGCAGGTATGCTCCAGGGACTGAATGTGGGGTGTTCAAAAGCCCACATGCAGCTTTTTTAGTGTAGGTAGGCTGTGCAAAATTTGTCTTATGCGTTTATCTTTTTTGTCCCTCCAGCTTCTCAGAATAGTGTGAACAGGTTGATGTTCTTAGTGTTGATGGATGCCTTAGGGCACTGAAACACCTCAAATACCCCTCTTTACATATCACCACATTCTGTCTGCCTTCTCTTCCCTTGCTTAGTTTATATATTTTTCTGTTCTTAAGATCAGAGACCTCTTCTTTTTTTTCTAATTCATTTTGAAGCTTGTGTTACCTCTTCCACTTTCAAGAGAGTCCGATGTTGCTGCAAGATGCAGTGCAAAATTCTGGTGTGTAATTACAGATGGCCTTTTCCCTCTGGCTCCCTTCCCTCCCAAACCTCTCCCTTCCCACCCCTCCCTCCCGCTTTGTTTCCCCTTGCCTTCCCTCCTTTATCTTTCCAGAGCTCTAGCTTTGCCTATGGAGACGACAATGATGCTGCAGCAGTGCAGAGCTGCCGGCAAGGGAAGGAATTGAAGGCTTCAACAGAAGACACTGGACAGCACAAGAGCCCTTCCTTGAAGAAGAGCCCAAAGGAAGGCAGAAAGGTGGATGGAGCAGTGGTGTCAACAGTGGAGGAAGAAGAGGAGGCTGCTAAGGACAGGATGCAGCAGAACAGACCTCAGTCACAGCAACCAAGCACAGGTCCAGCTTCCAGGGCTGCTCATGGCAGCAGCACCTCCATTCCTTTCATTGACTGCAGTGATGTAGATAGCGAGTATGATCTCCTCAGAGGACAAATAACCCGGTCATATTCCCAAACAAATGACAATTATGAGGGTGATTTGACCAGTGGTGCCTATATTCACTATAGAGATGAAAATCGCAATAGAACTAGATACAGGGATTCCTCAGCCTCTATAAAGTCTTCCCAGTATCTCTCTGAAGAGTACCTAGATGATAACCCGGCTAATCTCTCCTTCTACACTGGGGGAAGCCCCAGAATGCCAAGGCACAGCTCACTGGTTGACGAAATGTTTAGAGGGCCAGGGAGCCGTAGTCCGCTGGCCTCTCCATTGCCTCCCAGTAGCAAAGGGTCAAGCCCTAACATGAGCCTGAGTAGAACTGGCTCTCAGGGTTATGTCTCAGAAAATGGGCATGACTGCAGGGTGAGGACTGGGGAGGAGGATAGCCATGCCAGTAGCTGCCACGGGTATGGCAGATATTCTCCAGGTTCTCAACGGCCTCGTGCACAGAAAATCCCAAATCTGTGCAATAAATCAGTTACAGATCCATTTATCCTAAGCCAGATATCCTCAACACCTAGGCAGGAGTATAGATCAGAGAGATATTGTAAAGGAGATGGGGTGGCTAAGATGGCTTCTCCAGAAGGCAAAATGATGGCCAACGGTATGCCAGCTGGGGCACAGTCAAAGCAGAGCCCAGTCATTCAGTCGCTGCATGCCAGTGGCGTGATGGATCACATGGCTGCAATCCAGATGATGGAGGGCTCCACCAGCAGTGGGACAGAATCTAGCGATTCTGACTCGGAAATCATTAACCCCTTCACTCACCCCCTGGTGTTTGGAAATCCCATTGTGCTGAGTTCCTCTCCCATGCCTAGGAATAAGTACTCCTTTGGAAGCCTTCAGCTTGATGAGGAGGTAGAGGAGGATGTGTCTGTTGGCCTCAGTGATGAAGATGGTGTGCAGGTCTTCAGCTGCTAGGAACTGGGGCATGTGAGACCAGTGGATATTGTGATTGCTCATTAGAGTGATTGCATCTTCTGGGGCTCATGAAGAGTGGCTGGTAATAATTTCAGCGCATGGACTATTTCAAATGTTATAATTGTACTGACCAGCCAGAGGGACAGGATGCTAGAAATACAGTAATAAGGATAAGTCTCAGTGAAGCTTAACAGTAATGCATCTCCTCTGAAAGGCAGGAGGAGAGGAAAATTATTACTAATTTAGGTACCTTTGTAAGACTTTATACACTCACCTGTTTTTTGTATAAAGTCATATTTTAGGTATATATTGTAGCTTCTTTGGCACTTGACTAGTTATTTTGACAAAACAAACAAAAATGAAATTAAGTAGGTACATTGTGCTCTTTTGTATGTCTATTACAATTTTTGTTCTCTCCCATATAAGGAGAGCAACTTATGAGTGCCTCAACAGAGTTAGGGATAAAAAATTAAACTTACAGCCAAATACAGGCAGCTTGACATTCAAGACCAAGACTTGTTAAAATCTTGAAATATGCTGGAAAATCTTTTCTTAGTGAGAATGTGTTTGGTGTACTCATCTTCATAACCCATTTTATAATCTTAACTGAGGATACAAATTAGGCATGTATACAGGAACAATGACAGTATTGGCTTTTTCTTCAGTGCATTCAACAGGCTGATTTGGTGATGGAGATTTTTAAAGTCCAAGCTCTTCCTTGGCAAGAAAGAGAACAAGATGAAAGATACAATTCAAGTGAAAAAAACTTAGATTGAAACAGCTCTAGTGAAGAGTGGTATGCGTATTACTTGCAAGGCAATCCTTTCTATCCTCTATCAGTGTGGTATAAAGATTAATTGGAAAGGATTTTTTTTCCCCCTTATTCTTTCAGTGGAATTATTCACAGAGACATCAAAGTTCTGTTGTGGGTGATATTTGGTGGGGGGTTTGGAGATGGTGGCTGTTTGATTTTGTTTTTTCCTTTGATCATGGAAAAAGTCTTTATCTGTACAGGATCCAATTATTCTGTCATAGGCTACTTTTTTTTAAGAGTGCTGCCTCATAAATTTTTCATCCCCTGACACAGAGAATGATGGGACTAATTGTGGTCCAGGCTGATTGTCTTCTGTACTGTACATAGAGTAGAGAGATTTTGGCACATGTGCAGAAGGACAGAAAGACTAAATCTTTGTAAACTTCCTTTTCACAGGCCACAAGTATTAAGAATTAAAGCTGTACACTAATAAAATCTGATTCTAGTTTCTCAGAGTTAATTAAGAAAATCCAGATGAAAGAGCTCCTGTATGGAAAGTGTCCTGCAGTTATTAGAGCTGGGAGACAAGATATGCTCTTTAACACTGGCCTTAATTTTAACTTTTATATATTTTTCTTGTGGGGGAAGGGAACTAAATTTGAGAATTTTAAGTGATGAAAAACAGCACTGACTGAACTGCAGGTCACTTGCAGTGATCCTGCATCATGCAGTACATGCATGCAGCAATGATGAATCCACCCACATAAGTACTGATGAACAAGTTACAGGACTTTGTAAATCTAGACAATATAAAATTTTCAAGATCATTTTTACAAAAATAATAAAATAAGAAGTCTTTTTAATTTTTCTAATGCCTTGGTCTATGCACATTTTAACGGAGTTTAATCTGAGTGATACCTACAGTAGTTAGGCATGTCTTGTTATATACTTTACTTTTTTGCAGTAAAATATATCTTTGTGTAAAAATCAGTTTTAACCTGCTCATCCCCTTTAGTGTGTTGGTTTTCTTAAAGATTAGAAACCTCATTTTTTAACAAGGATGGTTTATAGCATCTCTTTAGACAGTGATATTTTGGTGACAGGGAATGCTTTTGTTTGTTCCTGTAGTTTAAAGCATGAATCTAGAAACAGCAAGACTGACAATTAGGGAGAAGCTTGTTTGTATATTTTTCTAAAAGCAGGTGGTTTGTGTCTTGGATTTAGAATAGCTGTAAAATAATTGCCTTGAATTTCTCAATATTTAAGATGAAATGTAGCTAGTTGAAGCCTGCGTTAGCAGATAGCACGAGTATGGGGAGTGGGTGCATGATTCTCCTTTTGATTTTTTTGCTGCCTGTGCAACAAAAGTACCAGTAGTTATATTATACAGTAAAGTAATAGTGATCTGAACAGATGAATTAATTGCTTTAATAGCCAGCCAGCAAATTTACAGTTCAAGTAATGGATTTTCAACAAGAGGATTTGCAGTCATTTCCTCTACTTAAGAAAAGTGGATAGATTTCGTATTGTTTGGATTTAAGTGAATATAAAATTTCATAAGTGGTGTTTACTATTTTGCATCCTTTCAAATACAGTTTTCAGGCCTGATTTCTTCTCTTATATACCTACGAAGGTAATGGATTTATAATTTTACAAGAACAGACCTGCTGGTAGCTGGAGTTAGCTTAGTTGCTAATAAAGTATCTCAACAGCTTTTTCTCTTCCTTTTGAATATCATTCTCAAAAATGAAATACGAGGATTTCTCTCCAACTGTTTTCTATAATCTGGCATTTTTTCAACTTTAAATGTTTAAGGGGCTGTCGTTTTAACACGTGGAATTCTTCCAGCTTGAAGAAATAAACTTTGTAAATTACATAGGAAATAATTTCATTTAGGATGAATCATTTTTGCAGCATTCTTATGCCATTGAAGTTCAGTTTAATATCAGTAGACAAGCATTTAATTAAAAACAGTCTGTGGGCCAAATTCCTCCACCAGACATGTGGTTCATATCTGGGCACTTGCCAAGAATGGTAAGTGAGAGAGCAGTTTTAAATTGACATTTTCACATAGGATCAGGTTCCTCAGAATTCATCTGGGAGTTTGTTTCTGTGGGACAAATAGAGAAAGGCCTTGCACGAAAGAACAGAAACCTTTGGGCAAGACTGCAGATGAGATGAGATGAGATGGGGGAATTATTGTTATTTTAGTTCACAAAGCACACAGGGGAAGAGGAGCCTGTCAGTTCAAGTTAGTTGTTGCAAGCATGATCTGCGTACCCTGGTCAACGGCAGTGGTCTAAGCATACCCATGTCTCAAGTCTAACAGAGGTAGCTATAGACAAAGTAAAAGATTTGATTCTCCCACCAATTCCAGTAGATTTTGGAGTGTGACTGATGGTACTTTGATTCACCATTCTAAATTTTTTATTCACAAGAATGAACTTTTAAATCCCGTTCTCTTGAAGTGCCCAGATATCCTTAAGCAGTTGCTACAAACGAGGGAGCTGAATCTTTTTTTGCTATTCCAAGTACTTGACCATGTTCAGTCATCTGCTACAGTGAATGAGAAGTTATGTTAGGTGATTTTAAGTTTTCTCCAGCTCAGCAGCAAATCAAACTTACTGTGTCCAGTTGGGATCTTCTCCTGGAGGTGTTTTTTTCATATCAGCCTTTCCTAGAATCTAGTTTTCTTCAGTGACCTGGGATAGAAAATTTGGGAATAAATTTGGCTAGATGACAGAAACGTGGATAGTGGCAAGTTGATGTAGGAGCCAGGACCTATGTTAGGACGGTGCAGGTATGGAGTTTTGAATTATTGGCATCTGAGTGGCCTAGACTGCACTGGATTTGGTTTAAGTCTGTATCTCCTAGCAAACATATCCCTTGTACATGACCGAGGGGGGTGTTCTGTAAAGATGATTTGCACCTAGTGCTGCCGTTGTCTCAAATCACCCATAGCTCATAGGCCTGCCTAACACATACCATCCCATTAACCATTGTAGTGCACACTAAATACAAATTATATCAAATTAAAACTGGAAGAGAAATTACTGTAGCTGAAAAATGTCAACGTGTAACTGAAAGCTTTTATGTTTACTGTTTTTGCATGTACATTATGTGAGCTATATGGAGCTGACATCAGTTACGAAGAAGAAGGATGAGCATAATGAAAGAGTTACATGTTAATGATTTGAAAAATTAACTCAATCTACCAGTTTGCTTCAAGGTTAAAGGGCATGCAAAATTAGACAGTTTTCTTGACAGCGCAGCATTGGCAATGCTGAACATAATTATTAGAACTCAGCAAAGGGTGAAAAAACAATGGTTTGTGAATTAATTCAGTAAATGGGCCTAGTATTATTAGAGCAGACTGCTTTAGGACCTGGTTTTTCCCCCTTGAGTATTTGTAGGGCTGGTTTCTGTTTTGCACAGATGTTTGTTGAGCAGCTTTTATTAGTTAAAGCAGCTGTATTCATTCTGAAGCAGTAGCATTCATGAGAGAAGTTCCTCTCTGGTCTCTCTGTGCATGCCATTACTTGGTTGTGACTGGAGAAAGTCAAATGGAAAATGGGGTAGACAGATCTAAAACCTGTTTCTAGCTCCTCCTTTTCTTCACTAAGGAGCAGAGATGTTTTAAATTGTCTTCTGTCCCACGATAAATGCACACACGTGCAGAGTCACCATAGTCAACTAGAAATTTCTTCTGGGGGGCTTCAGGGTTGGGAAGAAAAAGGAAAGGAGAAGAATAGGAGATATCTTAGACATACTAAAAATGTCTAGCCTTATTTATTTACAGTTCCCTTTGGCATAGCATGCTTTCCACTCTTTTCCTGAGAGTATAAAGCCCCAGTAGTTTGTTAGGGTACTTGGAGAGCAGGAATTGTGTTGATCAGTTGAACTGATGAAGCAGACGTGATTTTGAATATCGAAAATGAGTGCTGCAGATCTCATCAGTATGATTTATATGCAATTAGCATGAATTGCGGCTATTTCTGGAACATGTCTTCCACAGAAGAAAAGATGTCTGACCTATAAATTGTGTCAAATATCATGTTTGTTTAACTAGTCACATTTGTCATAATGAGGCATTAGACTGCTGTCAGAGATGACTTTAGAATGAAATTTTAATTGCTGCAATTTAACTTCTAATGATGAAAAACAAATTAACAATCAAAGTTTTTCCTGACTTCCACACGTCTGTGAAGGATTTGGGTGTCACAGACCTTTGTGCTCAAGGATGTGGACCACTGGAGATCCGCCTCATTCAGCAGTGTGGTTGTTACTGGCTGGAAAGAACAGTGGGTTGGGTGTGAAGGAAAGAGGTTCTGTGTTCAGGCATGTATGAAGTGAAGGAAGCCAAAGTCCCTTTTAGTCTTCCAATAATGCTTCTCTCTCTGAACAGTGTAGTTTCTGAAGGTAGCTTCTATACCTTTTAGGGCATCTCTTTTCATTTAGGGGATCAGTCTTCTCCATATCAAATAAGAGAGACCTTAAATATATGAGGGAAATTGAATCTTCTGGAACAGTTTTTAATGTATGCACCTTTCTTTCGTTAATTGCTGTCAGACACAAGTGGTAGGAGAAGAGTCAGAAACCCAGTGGCTTGTTGCTGTCTCCTACTTCATGATGATGATTTGGGGGTTTCTGATTGTAAGTGGCTGATGCACAGTGTTAACATCAGGAGGTCCCAAAGATTAGACTGATGTGTAACTTTTCTCAAATGTGGGTAGCAACAGACTGGTTTCGGTCAAGCTACATTAGGAAAAATTTTTGCCCGTGCTGTCAGGTTCTGGAAAGGAAGGAAATTTAAATCCTAGGAAATTAAAATTAACAAAATCTTTCCTCTTCTATTTCAGTAGTTTCTAGAGTTGCTGAAATATACCTAGACAAGGGCACATATCTTATTTAATTATTTATAAGGGAAATCTTGTGCAACATGTGGATCCTGAACAAAGGCATCTTCTGCATTCCTCCCTGCGGTTAGGCTATGTGGTGCCATTGATATTTTAAAATACAGAACTTCTACTTAAAAATCAAAGGCATCATATGAATAAAAAGCCTAGTTTGGGTGGCATATAGCAATTCTTTAGAGTATTTTGTCTTCTGTTCTAATTCTGTGGTCTATAAAGAGCGTGTAGAATAAGCTTGGTTTTATGTTGTTTGATATTAAAAGCAGCGAGCACTTTGTTTTAAATATTATGAGATCTGGAAAGCCTGTGTGCCTGGCTGAGCTGTGTATTCACAGGCATGTTTTTCACAAGTATGAGTGTAAATAATGGTGGTGTTATTACAGTAAAGGGGGTAAAGACCTTAGGATCATAAATTTGCATGACATGATGGTAAATACGTAGTTTGCTCTAGAATGATTAAAGAACCATAAAAATCCACAGTTCCTACTGATAAAAATTAACTCTAAAGCCAGTAATGATACAGCTGTCACTGATTGAACATGGAAGGTTGAAGGAAAATGAATGCTTTCTGATTCAAGAGCTTTCAAGCTTGTTAAAATTAGATTAGATGTTTTCTTTAAAATGCTGCAAATCCTGTTTTGAGAAGAAAACAGGTTTTTGCCTTTGATGTTTTACAGGAAGATCAGAGGTAGGTCTCTCTTAGTTCAGTGAATGTTAAAGCTCATGCCTGTTGCTTTTCCATGAGGCACTTAAAAATCTTTGATTAGCTGAATCCTTATGTTCCCCCTTTTCTGCTAAAAAACTCACCTGGACCCACTAACAAAAGTTCATAAGCTTGGTAGTGTTTCACCTATCCAGCCCTTTCCTGATTTCTGTGTGTGCACATGCATAGATTTTTTTTAACAAATCTCAATAGTCAAAATTAATTTTTGAAATTGAAAATGCTGGGGACTTCATTCTCATTTTTGTCATTTGTTTAATACTGTTTAAAAAGAAACATTTTTTGTTTCATTGTATGCAGTGTTTTGTCAGCATGTACCTCTGGGAGAAAAAGCCTTTTCAATGTTCTGTCTATCCTCAAAGCATGGTGTATCTTCTGTTCCTTGCATTGTTTGGAGCACTGCCTCAATGTCCTTTTACTGCAGAAATACCTATTTGTATTGGGAGTACCTAATTCCTCTTATTACAGTGATCCTGTCTCATAGAGCACTCCTCACCTCAGAACTGGAGAAAACCCCCACCAGGTTGTGAGTCTCAAGTTGAGAAACCACACCATATTGAGGAGCAGAAGAGTGGAGGGAGGGGGGAAGGTCTGTTTTCCAGGACATTTGGGCTCCATTGAGCACAGTTGGATTGCCCTTCATTTCCTAATGAAGGCTGCACCCAACAATGATCAAGTCTGTCTGCCATAGCTCGTAAGCAGGATCACTGCAGTCTCGGGGAGATGTCTTGTTGAAATGGACAGTATCTGTGGCATAAACTTACAGGGGGACTAAAGGCTTTCAATTCCATTGTAGCACTGTCTCATGTTGGTTTAAAGACAAACAAACAAAAGCAAACCAACCCTAACCCTGGGTACAGTAGGGAATCCTTCTGTATGTTGCTCTATTTCTGTCTGGAAAGATCAAGGCTAGACAAAGGACTGATGCCCAGTGACCTTGTATTCTTCCCAGGCTGTAATGCTCACTCTTTGCTCTTGAGATGTGAGTATACCCTGATGTAGGCCAACAGCAGTTACTGTCTGATTTCACACTCACCGCTGTCTAATACTGCAGTATACCAATAAAGCATGGACCTTTACCAACTAAAGAGGTTGCTGGCTACTAAACCAACAGCAAGCTTGATGAGACTATAAGCATGTCAAGCCATTTAACTGTGTATGCATGGAATTAATTTTTTTTTATTATTATTTTTAGTTTTACCTGTACTGAAGGCTTTTACTCATTCTAACTGGTATTTTGCTGTAAAACTGTCACTGGTTTAATTGTTCTGTCCATTTGCTGGCTGATACTTTGTCCTAAATGTGAGGAAATTGGTTCATTGAGAAGGTGCACCATTCTCCCAAATCCTTGCCACTGATTGCCACTCATGCCATAGGCATGCGTTTTGAAGCTGTGAAGTCAAAGCGAACCTTTCTCCCTGGCGTGTTCCTCTTCAAGCCAGACCGAGTTACTGGTTATGTGTGACATAGGATCTCTTCCCGAATTGTTTTTTCTTCCTGTTCCTCCTCAAATTCTCTGATACTGCGTTCAGGGATGTTTGTACATAAATGAATGGTTGATGTATAACTACTTTTCAAGATCTTTAATTCTAACAAACTGTATCCAGCACTCCAGCTTGTTTTGTTTGATGAGGAAGAGGAGTGCAGCCTGATGAACTGGTCTCTGTCAAGCTTTCACAGAAGTCCGTGGGGGTTTGTTCTTGCTTTGAGGGAGAGCAAGCAGAATCTCCATCCCATATTTCTTTTGGCTCACCAGCATGACTGTGCCTGGTTCACAGCTGGGGAGAGAAGGGATGGACACCCTTATTAAACTCTTCTCCAATCTAAAATACTTAAGTCATCAGTGAAGTGCATATGAAAACTCCTGCCACTTCATCTGGTGCTGTCTGTCCCCCATGTAATTTTATATTATGTGTCTTTCTCTGGCCAAAACTTTTAGGTAGAAGTCAGAGGTATACAACCACTGTGACTATGGAAAATTAAGCTAGACCTAACTGTGTGCCCACAGCAGCAACAGCTCTGTCAAATGCTTTCTTATTAAAGACCCTTCATAAGTGATACGCTCAGTAATGCAAACGACAAAGGGGCAACAGCTTGGGTGTCACCTACCAGACTGGAGTTTAAAGAACACTGATCCACCCTTAAAGCAGAGTAACTGGGATCTAGATGTCACAAGCTTCCCCTGACTGCAAAGCAGTCTGTGAAGCAGGCCTAGGAGAGAATAAGCCCTGTAACATGCCAGGTATTGAGGAGGGTGTTTTTCTGGCTCTTAACACATTTTAATTTCTAATAATAAATCTATAAACCTTGAGAACAATATAACCCTCAACAGTTGAGTTAGTGAGCACTGTAGATGTACATGAAGTTTTCCAGCAGAATTTCAGTCACCTTCAGTAATGGTTCATGTTTCCTCTCAGTTTCCATTGAGTAATTTTCACTTCTTGGTGCTCCACAGAGGATGAACATACCCAGGGGCATCTTAACATGGCTGTACTGTTCCTTCCTGTTTAAAACACAGCGTGTAGGGATGGGAGCTGTTTCTTTTGAAGCAGATGCAGAACACTAAATGGCGTGAGTTTGTCAGCAGTTTCAGGAGGAAAGGAATAGAGGAGGAGTAACTTCAGGATACACTGAGTCCCATTTATCTTCCTCACAAAGAGGAGAGCCCTTCCTTGTTAGGTTAAAGTCTCTAAGGAGGGATTTCAGGTCATCTTATGCTGTCTATGTAGCCAGCAAAGAAAGAGGCAGCAGGCAGTTCAGCTCACCTGTGGTTTGAATTGACCTGTGGGATGGACTTTCTTCATCAACTGAAAGGTACTGATTTGAACGTTTTTTTCCCTGGTAGTGGGCTTGTTTTAAAGCAGCTCAGCCAGCCCAAGTCTCCATAGGTGCCAACCTCAACACCAGTCCCTATGGTGTAATGTCTGTGCATGACGGGAGTCTAGAGTAAAGCAGATACGGCTGGTGGGATGGATCACAGCTGGCCAGCCAAGTGCAGAGCCCAGCCTGCCCGCAGCTTGCCAGCACTCCCGTGCGTTCCCACCACCAAATTGCAGCAAGCAACTGTGACTGGACAGAGGTATAGCTATGAAGTATTTGATTTTAGCCACTAGCTTCATTTTACTTAGGATGTGGAACATGTATGTTGATGGGGGTGATTTGAGACACGTGTAAAGCTAGGGCGACAACCCATAGTTTCATGTCCTGTGGCCACGTAAAATGCCATTGTCATTTCGTAGATTTTTTTTGTCAAGTTAGCTTTCGATTGAGGTTTATTTTTTCTGTCACCTTCCCTACTGCAGTACCTTTTCCCAATGTCTGGAGAGTAAACTAGCTCAGTGGAACTAAGAATCACTCCAGGTATTTTGGCATTGATGGGCTAATCTGGCATACTATGGTAATGTGCATTCTCATTATTTGCCACTGTCATCAACTAACGTTTGTTTCTCTTCTTAAACCCAAGCTCAGAAAAGAATTGAAGCACATGCTTAATTCCTGCACACTCCACCAAGGATATCATTTTAATATGTGCTTAAGCAATCCTGAGATAAATATCCTTTTGTACCTGTCTCTTGGTTTGTGTGTATATAGCTGGCTCCATTATATTTGAAAGATGGCTCAAGTCTGAATCTAAATAAAAATCACTTCAAGTACAAGCAAAGACAATTCCATGTTACCAGCCACAAACCTTTTAGGCCTCTGATGTGCTGTGCAGTACCACTTGATATCTGGCAACTGACATGCTAATAATTGCCTGTCAATCAATGAATACTTTAGGGTAAAATGTGAGGAATTTCAGTACTTTGTAGATAAGATTGGTCTTCTCCCTTCTGCTTCTGTTTATGTTCTGCGGTATGTAGTTGATGAGTAGAGCCTGTATGAATATACTCTTCTGTGGCAGGGGGTCAGATGAAACACTGAGAAAAGACCATTTGGTTAATGCAGGTTATTTGTTTCTCATGTCCGTGAAAAAGAGAAAGTCACTTTGTAGCATTGCCATGACCCATCAGCATGACACATGTCCTGATTGATTTGCGATGGGGGAGAGAAGACCTTCCATATTCATTTCTTCATGACTTACTGACTTTCTCACGGCAGAACAAGTTTGTTTCCCACCTTTACCAGAACAACATCCAATGTGCTGATCTTTATTGCTGTGTTGGTTGTAATTAGGCCCCAGATGTGCTAACGTAATAGCATTTTGAGGCCCTTTTGTAATATAGCCACATTCTTAGACCTAGCTTTAATTTTCGCCTGTTCAGCATATTGGCGGATGGGGGTCTAACTGAGCTCTTGCTTGTAGGTGGTGGTAGTGGTTGGACTTTGTTACCGTTCACGTCCCCATTGATAACAAAAAGGAGGAAGTAGCATTTCAACTTGCTGCAAAATAACTTTTTGCAGCAAGAATGTCAGTGATGTATTGGTGTGCAAGTCTTTAATCAATGGGGTGTATACTCAATGCTGTGAGCCACCAGGCGCACTTTTTTGTGAGGCTTTCCGTAATGCTTTTCCCAAGTCGTGTCTTCCAAGTGCAGGTTAGGAAGTCTTTTTAATTCATTGTCCATTTGATATTTTATAGTTTGAAATACTTCTGATGTACTGGAATTTTTGCCAGTACAACTCAAGTTAGATCTAGGATTATAGATAGGTAGGTAGATATGTCGATATATCTATATCTATCTATCACAGATAGGTGCTATTTAACTTCTAGACTATAATGCCTGTGAACTTTTCACAGAGGTGCAAATCATTTATTTGCTGTCGTATGACAGGCATAGTGCCAGAATTTCTTTGTTTCCACGTTTGAGGTGATACCACTTTTCTTATGTCTTTTGTAATGTAGAGTTAAGTACTTTAAACCTTAAACCTTGCTATTAATCTGTTTCACTATTTCTCAATGATGAATTCCATTTCTTTTGAAAACACTGTATACAGTTGTGTGCTAGTGTCAATAAAATTGACATTTGTGTAACAAGCTGTGGCATTTTCTCAAATTTCACTGAACATTGATTTAGTGTGAAACTGTTGGTAAATCCTTTCTTGCTAGCTGTAATAATACAGACCTTTATTTCAGACAAATACTGTTTTGATTTTGATTTATAATAGGCTACATAACTGTCATGATTACGTAAACTGATAACTATTGGTTTTTTCCTTCTCTTTTCAAAGGAATGACATATAAACATGAACTGGTTTGGAATTGGAAAACATTCATGTTCTAGCAATAAATCTTGAATTCTTCCAGAAAATATATAGGTTTTACTACTGGCCTAATTATATTTATTGGTGCCTCTGTTTACTGGAGTATCTCAGCTGTGTTGTAGCAACAGGGACACTTACCTATCATAATCTAGGGAGGAAAAAAACACATGACAGTAAAATGTATTTGACTTAATTATATATGGCAATGTATGTGTTTTACATTTAATCCTAGACAGTCTATTAGCTGTGGTAATCAAGAGCTTGTCACATTTTTTTTGGTTGGATTTTAATGTATGATGCTAAAACGGTACAGACTGTAAACGTTCTTCCACATGACAGATCTATCTTCTAAAACAGGTTTAGATTTTCAGAGGTTTGGAGGAGGGGATAATTGGGAGAACACTGGGCATTTTTGGCAAACTCTTTCCTTTGTGCAGTCAGTAGTCTGGCTGCCTCCCAGAAGACAAAATGCTAATTTCAGTAATATTTAATGTAGTGTATGTGAATCCATGGAAGTGTAATTAATTGTCTAATTCTTTAATATTTTTAATCAAAAATTAAATGGGACTTTATATCTGTGATAATCTAAAGTTGTCATGCTTTGTGCATTAAAAGTATTGCTTTTCTTATGTAAATGTAATGCTAGCGTTTCCATCCCAAACAATCAGAGGAGCATGGAAAGACCTACAAGGTATAATATACATACTTGTGTTGTGTGTAGAAATTGGGGAACTAGTAGTTTTCTCCCTTCATGTTAGATCTGACTGGTCTTAGCAGCAACACTGCTGTAGAAAGTCATAGTTTCTTTTTCTCTAGACTTCCACTAGATAAATTTGTTCTAACTTGTATCCTGTAGCTCCCTGTAGTACTGATTTAAGTCCTTGAAGTTCTACTTTGCTAGAAAGAATGGCACTCCTAGGGCGACTCCCTTACTGTTGTATTTATTCTCTTTCATAGAGTGGATTACAATGGTGAAAAATTTGGTATTAATATGATGTTTAGCAGTAAATATTGCCTCTCAGTCATGTATGCCTTGATCCCTTCCCTACAGAGACACTAATTTCAGCCAGTTTCATCGGCTAAAAGAATGCTCCAGTCCCTTGGTTAATGCAAGTGGATGCAGTTGCTCTGGCTTCAAGTCCATTTGGACTAGCTTGAGGACCCTGATGGCTTTATCTTTTAGTGTAATTTCACATGCTGCAACTTAAGTTGTAACTCTTTTTTGGCACCTTCTAGAGAGAGCCTGTCCTAACTGATTTCTCTTTTACCATTATTTTAGCAGGTTCTCTGACTGGCAGCCCTCACCTTTCAGAGCTTTCCATCAATTCCCAAGGAGGACCATCAGTGGCAAATATGTCTTTATCTCCAAACTTGAGCCCTGATGCCAAGCAGTCATCTCCCTTGATCAGCCCTTTGCTGAATGACCCATCATGCGTCAGGACTGACGATGAAGAAGAGGTCAAAAGAAAGGTAAGGCAGAGGCAGTTTGCCTTGGCTCCCTTCTCCACATTGTGTTGCAACTAGTGCTGTTTGTCAAAGTGACTAATACCTAGACTCCCTGCAGCTTCCTCATCATAGATCCACATGGATAACTTGAGTTGGGTCACTTGGTATCTGCTGTCCTCAGTCCCAGTATGTCCAAAAGCATCCCTGTGCTCCTGAGGCCAAACTCAGTTTGTAGCAGGTCAGGCCAGAACCACAGAACTGCTGTAGCTGAGGGCTCAGTGCCCTGAATTCATCCTGCTGTACAGAGGTGCAGGAATTGGGGGCCCAAGCTACTCTTTTAGCAGCAGAGAGAAGATAGCTAGCTCTGTGTCCCTAAGGTTAATGTGACATAGATCTAGGCCAGTCCTGCTGGTTGTAACCTTAAGAGCTTATTTTCACCGGGTGTCCTGTAAATGTAGCTTGTTTTTAAGGAGTGGAGTTTGGTAGTTTGTTGTAACAAAAGAGTCAACTCCAATGTATTATCAGAGGGAGAATTTACAGGTGACAGAAGGAAAAGGAACAGCCTGTGCAAGACTGTCCAGCCCAGGCTCTCTGGTCTGTCTCTGCTGGCAGCACCACTGGGAGAATTTGGTTGTGGGAGTAGGAATGCTCTCTTTGAGCCACAGCCTGCAGCGTTCATCTGGGAGTGTTTGGCTCAGCCCCATCATTGCAGCAAAGCCGTAAAGGAGCATCACATCCAAAACTGCTTTTCAAAGACAGAAGTGATTCTGTCTGAGCCAGGGTGTTCTGGATGTCTGCTGGCTCGTTTCTGCTGTGCTGCAGGGCGAGAGGGGAGTTGCTCTTGTCCTTCTGTTGCCTACTTCTGAGCTGGGAGCATCTCAGGAGGAAAAAGGTAGGAACTCAGATGGCTTTGCTGGAAAGTGGGAGGATGTGTAAGGAAGATCTCTTTCCCCACTGCGCGTAGTTAGCAAGACATGTGAGAGAAATTTGAGAAGAAGAAAAGCCAAGAATCTGTTCATAGACTGATGATTCTCTGTGCCAGTCCAAGTTACAGCAGCCAGTGACTGCTGTAGCTTATACCAGCTGATGGTGGTTCCTGTGGGGTTGGAATCTCCCCTCGCAACCCTTTCTAGCACATCCTCTGCATTGCTGATCTTCAGGGAGGAAATGTAGAAGCAAAAGATTTATGGATGTTTTGGTCTTCCTTTTTACTTCCTGAGCAACACAGACCAAGATCACTTGGGATCCTTTGGCTCTTCAGAATTAAGAGGTCAAAACCACTTTTGTCTCTTGGATAACACGGGAGGATTTGGGTTTTTTTTCCTGAAATTTGAAATCGGTAGCTTACTCTAAAATTCTTCCCCTCTCCCACTGTTAGGTTGTCCAGCCGTGCTGGGAAAATCTTATGGATTTGATTTCTTTTTTGAGAGTGTTTTTATTGTGGATTCTTACCCTGACAATGAAACTTAGAATAATCAGACACTTATTTTTGTCATTTTGTCAAATTTGACATTCGGCAAATTTGATTCAAATAGTTATCTAGCCTGCAAAGGGTTTCATTGTGAACTTCAGAATATGTCCTACTCCAGATGTGTGGAATAAGCTGAAAGAAACATCAACACCCCAAAGCTGTAGAAATCACCTTGGCAGAAAAATGTCTCTCAAGAACCCACAGAAAGTGCTTGTTCTCTTGTGTTTGCAAGGAAGGATTGTTTTCAGGGCTTCAGGGCTTAGGAACATTCAAGCGTGAGTCACAGTAACCACAAGCAAGGGTCACTAGTTTGTAACTCTCTCGGTGATTGTTGTCTGCAGTTTTTTCCTACAGAAAGCAGCTCCATAAAAGCAGATGAAAACCTAATGTATTTGCATTTTGCAGAGATTCCCAACTGAGAAAGCTTACTTCATTGCTAAAGAAGTAGCAACAACAGAACGAACATACCTGAAGGACCTTGAAGTCATCACATCGGTATGTTTACTTGCGCATTACTCATGAAACGTGAAGCTCACGTCAGCAGTAGTATTTCATCTGCTCCATTTAACATCTTAGCTGTTCCGTGTTACTTTTATATTCTGCACTGTAGGTACTCTCTGCAGTGCACAGGAGTACAGCTCTAGGGAGGAAATAACACAAAAAGCAGAAAGTAGAGATTTGCACTGTGGTTAGAAACATGCACTACGAAACTGTATCAGGTTGAGGAACTTGGGACACACTTCAGTTATTTTTTTTTCTTGCTCTCATACTTTGTGGTTGTAATTACTAAAAATGCCATTGGGTTTTCAATGACTTCTCTTAAAACTGAAGTAGCTCCCTAGGGGGGCATATAAATGTTTTCTCCTGCATTAAATGCCCTCCATTTAACATGAAATATTGTGGAGTACCTATTTGAATGATTCTGATTTTTTAGTAAGAGAAACTGTCTGTTAAATGAGTCATTAATCTGTATCATCTCATCAGAGTGTGATTGTTAAAATCACCGAGGCAAATACATGCCTTCTTTGCACACACACCAACAGTCTTGTTTAACTTCCAAGAGTAATGTGCACAAGATTTGGCCTTAAATAACAATTGTCTGTAAAAGCACACTGGATCCAAAACCTCTCATGGTATTTCAGCAGGGCTGCCAGCTCCAGACCTCCCAGCTCTTTAATCACTCAGTGTGTGAAACTCTGTGAGGTGCATTGCCACCTCTTGCGTTGAGTGTTGTGGTAAGGAGGACGTGCTGCAGGGAAGAGTCTGTTGGTACCAGCTGGGAACTGGGGAGAGACACCTTCTCCCCAGCTTCTCATCTGTTCCAGGAGCCCACATGGCAGATGCAACTGATCTGGTGGCAACTTAGACATAGCCAATGTAGGCTGGAGCAGCATGGTTGTTACAGGCAGCAAGATAGCTGTGGTTCCACTGCCTACTTACCCTGGCTTTCTGGGAAGCCAGGCCAACGAGAGAAGAGGCTGGGTTCTGTGGGACAGTGGTCATTGCTGCAGTCGCAACACCAGATAGGCTGTTTTCATTTTCTGTTTCACCCAGTGGCTGCAGAAACAGAAAGTTTTAGCCCTTCAGAGCTAGACTGCATTTCCCACCCTGGCCTTTATTCTTGTGATGGGCAAATTTGAGTTTGCTGTTTCACCAAGAGGCATACAACTGGCTCTGAGCTAATCGTCAGGTCTATCAGTTTTGCCCCGTAGATGTCTGGCCCAGGAGGCCACTGAGAGTGAACAAGTAGCCAACATCATTGAAAAAGGTAGAAGGAACGAGTGTTGTGTGTGAATTTTGAGATTTGGTAGGTGTGCAGTTCTTCAGCCTTAACGCTGCTCAGTGCAGAGATAAAGCAGGGGAGAGGGAGGCTTGGAAGGGGTCTCTCTTTATCCCAGGTCTGGGTCAGCTCCAGCTGATGCACTGTCAATCAAGACTATGGTCCCAACAGCCTTCTAGGCACTGCTGGAAGTCAACCATAAATGGCTGAAACCCCTCAGGGCAGCAAGGAGGGAGCAGTGTTACCACGCTGAAGATAATAGTCTGTGCCACCATGGCAAGCCCCCTAGTCCCCTATGACTTTATGTCACCCATAGGTCTATTAGGGTGAAATAAAGAGAATATGGAGCAAAACTGAGCAGAAGCCTCTTGCAGTCTTAACAGTGCTTGGCACTGACCCTCCTATTTTCTGCCACTAGCATCTTGGAAGTGCAAATTACCATCCTTCTACTTGTTCGCTTTGCAAAGTGTGTGATGTTCTCTATGTGCACGCAGCAACGTGTGCTTGAGTGCTTACTGTACCAACTGCTATCAAAGGAAGTTCAGACAGAGCTCAGCACAAGAAAATGCGGAGCTTTTTTTTTTTTTTTTTTTTTTTTTGGAATGTTT
>VFFE01006643.1:32806-111922 GCA_008921705.1 Burhinus oedicnemus | reverse complement strand
TTTTTTTTTTTTTTTTTTTTTTTTTTTTTTTTTTTTCTCTTGTCCCACTGTCCCTTGCACAAGCAGAAAGCTTTTCAGAGGAGGGACACGTGCGGGTCCTGTGCCAGGGTGCAATCCTTGTTTCTGAGCAGAATTATCCTTCTGTAAGCCCATGTATTGTCATGGGATTTTTGTGTCGTCTTTTTTCTGAAGCCATTTCCAGCCTTCTTTCGTATGTTTAAAAATGCTAGCAATTTTCTTTAAAAGTCTAATCCTTCAGTTAAGTGCCTGCCCTCTCTGTTAGGAGTGCAAGCCAGGCTGGGTGAAAGGTGTGCTGTACCTGGGAATTATGTGTCCATCAAGAAGATTCCTCACATGCTCCCGAGCAAAGGAGCATGGGGGTCAGGATTTTAAAAGGAATGAGCTGTTGAGCTTCTTTCTGTGCTTGTAAGTGATTATGTGGTTTTATTGCATGACTGAAGTGTGTGATATTTCTGTTGCTGACAGGGAAGGCCGCTCTAATGCTCACGTTAAAGGAGATTACCAAAGAATCGGAGATATTATGCTAAAGAACATTCAGAGTATGAAGGTAGGCATGATCCTATAACTGTTAAGCTTTGACATGGATTAACATTAGCGTGCTTTTCATTTTCATATGATGTTGTCTCTTGTGCTGGTTTTTGCCAATTGTAATCAAGGCTTATGCTATAAAAGGTTCCTTTGATGAAGTAGCAAGTGTTTGGTGAGCCCTGAGGTTTCAGAATTGCAAGCTGATTTTTAAATTGTCCAGCCCCTTCCTCAGTTCAGTCTCCAAGTATAGGAACAATGAACACAGAAGTTCAGGAACATTTCATTTCCAGTTCTTTTTTTTTTTTTTCAAATAAGAAGGCATAACATCAGAATTTTTATGGCTTGAAGAGACTGTTCAAACGCTGAGCATGCCTACTTGTGCATGCAAATATAAGTGTTAAAATATTGCAGGAGTAGTGACCATAACCTGGATATTGATTTGATTTGGGAAACTTATATTTGTGCGCTATGGTGCCAAGTTAGGTGAAAGGTTTTTGAATAAATGGGAATAATTGTCTTTGATCCTTTTAAAGCTAAAAGCAAAAATACATGTATGAAGGTGTAATGTTCAGCAGACTTTGCATCTGTTCTTAGTCTGGCCAGAGTAGTATTTTTGATGCTCTGTGTTACTGCACAAACAGCATGGAAGGCAGGCACGGGAGCCTGGGGAAACCCTGCAGACTTTTACAGTACGGAGGGATAACACACAGCTCACCTTATTAACGTGGCTGTGCATCCAGGTCAGTGTGCGGCAAAACATGGCACTGCATCTTTGGCATGTAGATCTCAAAGTGCTTCTGAAACTATCCGATAAATCTTTCCGTGGTGATTGCCACTTTGGCATTCTGCAGTTAGTAAATGGAGCAGCCTTGAGTCCTTGGCTGTAGGAAAGGGCAGTTTAATCTTTACAGCTCTCCTGAGGTGTTAGTTAGTACTAGGCTTATTTTTCAGAAGGACAGAAAGAGATGCAGAGAAGTGAAGTGATGTACAAGTGATTGTACAGCAAATCAGAAAAAGAGAATGTAGAAATCTTAATTTGCAGCCCCCAGCACAGAAAGGCGGCCTTACCCTCTCTGCAGGAACTTAGCAGGAACTGCTTTTTCCCCTCAAGACACAATTCAGAGGCATTGGAAGGAGTGCAGGGGGGACTTTTCTATCTCCTTCTCAAGAAGTATGCACCTTTTCATAAACAGTTCATGGAATCTCGGCTTCTGACAGACTCTGCTTCTGCTCTTGATACCTTGCAACATTAAATTGTCTGTCCTTCACTGTCTGCAGGTCCTTCTGTGGCACTAGTTTAATGGCAGCGTCCAGTCCTCACTGTAACTTAGACCTGTCAGTGTGCTTTCACCTTCGCCATTCTCCCTTTCCCGTGAGAGGATTCTATTCCCTTTGCTTTGAGAACCACCACCACTGATAGACACAGATACATAGAGGAAAGAGGCAAAACCCAATTTGACTTAAAGAACTGCACAGGAAACAATGAAGTTAGTTAAAACTCCACATACTTATCATGAGACCGGTTAAAAGACCTGAAAACTGACACTCCTTGTTGAATTAACACAGGAAAGAAGTTAAGAGCAAGTAATTAATGGGCAGCCTCTGTAGTAGTTCAGAGGGTCTGGTGTGTCTTTGTCTGAGTTACAAGCTTGTAAAATGAATATGCAGTGTATGGAGGAAGCGGCTTGGCTGTAGGGAAGGTATATTTCTGGTAAGGAGGTCACAAATCACAGGAGAGGGGGAGGCAATTGGGAATGTGTCAAAAGGGACAAGCTTTAGAATAAGCCAAACTTTTGTCTCAAGTCCATTCAACATATGCATTCAATTTCTTTTTGTTACTGGTTAATATTTTGCCCGGGTACTGGGAGACCTTTTTTCACAGCTCAGTGAAGCTTTGTGCATCCTGAAGAACAAGTTTACCTTTTCCAAAACACAAACAAAACCCCTGCGTTAATTGTTAAAAAAAATACTGCTGAATTGTTTTAAATGGGACTCGTGAATGTCTGTGATACTAAGGCCTAAATGAGGTTACATATTTCATGCAAACCTCATTCACTTGCTGGTGCATAACTCTCCTGCTGCCAGTGGCATTACCTTAGGGACTGTGTGAAGGAGAAGAGGATGTAATCCAAGGATGAACAACTCTAACATACCCATTTCTATCAGACAACTCCTCTATTTTTGTGTTCGTTTGGATTCCCAGAAGATGCAACTTCTGATTAATAATAGGGGAGCAGAAGCTAGAAGTCCAGTTGCCTGCACCTCAGCTGCCCAAAAGCAGCTTGGGAACTGGGGCAACTAAATTGCTTCAGCCTCCTAGAAAGTCCCATTTTGTTTCCTAGCTCTTCATTTGTATTGTCTAGCTCTCCCTGTTGCACCTACACTTGCATGACCTATGTTCCTGTTATCTCCTTGCCTTTGGATTTCTCCCTGATAGGAGACTTAGTTTTGTTTACTCACGTACTTTTGTTTTACAGGGAATGCAGAGGGGGTGGGGGTGCGTACTTCAAACGAGTAATGCCATTTCTCCTTTTCAGCTGAATATCAGAACCATTGTGTTGTACAGTGGTTTTGTTTGCTGCATCTCAACTGCTGTGCTAGTTGGATTTTTTTACTGGAATAGGTTTGGGCTGAGTCATGTCTGACAGTGATTGCTAATAGCTCTACCACATGCTCTTTCTTTCTTTGTGCCTATAAGCAACTGACAGTTCACCTGTGGAAGCACAATGAGATTTTAATTGAGTTGGAGAACGGAATCAAGAACTCTCGCAAGCTGGAGACATTTTGCAGGGATTTTGAGCTACAGAAAGTCTGCTACTTGCCTCTCAATACCTTCCTCCTCAGACCTTTACACAGGCTTATGCACTACAAGCAGATAATGGAGAGGCTTTGCAAACACTACCCACCAAGCCACATAGACTTCAGGGATTCAAGAGGTAAGTAAGAGAAAAGACACCAGTTCCTGGAGCTGGGGAATGGCATCCAAATCCACTAGCGGTGTGTGGCTGGACAAAAAAAAAAAAATATTATTTTTTTTAAGCCTACATTGAAAGAGGATTGAGTTGCAAAATCCAGCACTCAGAATACCAGAAATGGTAGGATTAAGGTTGCTCTTGTATACACATTATGCCACAGTCTGGACAAGTACTTGGAAGAGAAACCTGCTGGGGGTTATGAAACACACAGAAATGACATGCAGTTCAGGAAGTCGCTTGAACTGAAAACAGTTGGGAGGTTGGGAGAGAGCACAGGGAAAGTACCATATGTGTTTGTCTTGTTCCTAGCTTTCCCTAGAGATCCGCTAGGAACACAGAATATTGCCCCAGGTGAACCCTTGGTCTGACCTAGCATGGCTGCTGTTGTTATGTCTTTAAGTGTTATTTGTCTTTATGTGTTATTTTACCAGATGTACAGTTTGTTCTATTACCATTTCCATGATTTGTTTCAGGAACTCAAAGCTACCAACGTTTTTTTTTTTTTTCCAAATGCGCAAGAAATTTTCCTCCTGTAGTCTCAACTCACTGCCTGCTCTTTCTTCTTGATGATCTGTTTTCCTCCTTTCTTCCTCCCGCCCCCCACCCTTGTTGTAAGCTATCTACATTTAAAGATAACAGTGTTATCTGTAGAGTTACCCCTCAGCACAGAAGGATTTGGGCAGGGAGCAATGCAATGCTCAGCATGACTGCTCCCAGCTGTAAGGTGTTAGCTGAGTTAGCTGGCTAACTTCCCTTAGATGCCGTGCAATGAGACCCACAGCAGACAACACACAAAATGCAGAGGTAACTTGACCTGTAGCAATAGGAAATGCCACAGAGGTCTGTGGCACCGAAGTGCTGCGTGACACAGATGTTTGCCTAAATGTAGCTACTGCCTGAGTGATCTCAAGGAATGCAGCGAGTAGTGCCTTTATTTCTTTTAGCCAGGGCTAGATGATGGGGATGGTGTGTCCATTCCCACCTCCCCAGAGAGCGTAGCAGCCATGAAGGTTTGATTCCTGCTCCACTTTTGAAATGGATACGAACACAGGATTCAGGCGTGAAAATAAGACAGCACGAGAAGGACAGTGTGACTCAGAGACACCATCACTCTGGGATCAGTCTCTTGCTAAGGTGTTTGCAGATTTTTGTTAAAGGTCAGAGTGTAAAGGAAGCAAAAAACCCAGGGAGATGTGGATGTGAATCCCAGCAGAGAGCACAGGTCTCCCACTAACAGGTGGATGAACTGTGCACCGAGCAATGATGTAAGAAGGAAGAAAGAAGCACTGTTACTGTTCCCTTGACTGTGTATTTTTTAACACAAATGGCTGTAAGTGCTCTTCTAGCACTCAAGTCATTCAGTGTGTTTGGTCCATCCAGAGACTGCCCAGCTGTTCAGGCGTATCAAGCTTGATGCTCACAGACACGATGGCACGGGGAGCCAGTCCCTGAGCTGGTCCCCCAGAAAGATCAAGTGGTGAAGTGGTTTTCAGCTTAGTTCTCCGAGTTGACTGACTGCATTGTTGGCACAGCAAAAAGACAAGACACGAGAAGCAGATCGGCAGCAGCCTGCACTTGATTTGGCTTCTGCTGCCACAGAGTGGGGCTTCATAGTGCCTGCTTCCTCCTGTATCCCACCTGATCCTTCTTCACACAGCAAAAATCCCCTTCGACAATGGAGATATTCCTTAGGAAAATCACTCCCAGGTGTTTGGTCAGTCGTTGTTGGTAGTGTCTTTGGAGAGAAGGAAGTAGAGCCGTGATGTAACTTGGCGACATGCAGCCCTTTTAGTTGTTCTCATTGCTGGGACTAAGGACAAAACCCCAAGGTTACTGTATTTACCATCTGAAATGACACAATAAATGACACTGCCGTTTCCTGGTGTTTTCAAATATGGACCTGATGCAGTGTGCTGCAGGCAGGGGGAAAAAAACATTTATTTTTTTTTTTTTAAGCATAAAGAAGGTCCCTAGATTAATTGCAGATGTAGGAAATTAAGTCCTTTAGGAGAACCCAGTCATTGGTGCTCTTAATTGATTCGAGTATTCCTACAAAGTTTCTGTGGCAAAAATAGAGCAAACTTTTGTTGAGGAAATAGACTGTCTTTTCATTACAACACTCCACCCTCTCTCCTCCACTCCATAAGATGATGTCCAGAGTTTGTGCATTTTTAGTCTGCCTGAGTAGGTTTACACTGTGAAGGAGAAGGGTAACATAAGAAGGGTGATGTTCATGAGCTGGGTGCTGCAGACAAGGGTATTTTTCTTTTTGAACATTCTTGTAAATTTTTAATAAGCATTTTATGGTTTTGTCTGTCTAGCTGCTTTGGCTGAGATTTCTGAAATGGTGGCTCAGCTCCATGGCAATATGATAAAGATGGAGAACTTCCAGAAGCTGCATGAACTCAAGAAAGACTTGATAGGCATAGACAATCTGGTGATCCCAGGAAGGGTAAGTAGCAGAGTTGTTATCAAGGTCTGATACAATTTCAAAGCATTACGTGTGTTTTAGAAACCTGTTTCTTAGGAGCAGCTGTGAAATTACATTTCCTTGTATAAACCTTTTTCTCTCACCAAAAACTATCAAATGTAAACATAATAATACCGTAGAAAACAGCAGCGTTTAAAGTGGGAAGAAGCAATCATCTTTATTATCTTTTTACTGATTTTATTAGGCTTATCTTACGTATAGATTTCAACCATTGTAGGCAATTCCAAGCATTTATTACAACAGAGGTGGTAAAAATGTAATATTTATCACAGTGTTCAGAACTTGAGCAGTTGCACATTTCCTCATTTCTTGCTGCCCTTAATTATTTTTTTCAACCCTCGATGCTAGAGCATAGCAGATTAAAGGAAAGCAAGATATTTGTGCTGGAGGACCTTCAGCCCTTTCACAATGCCTAGCTTTGAAACTCATGGCCCTGGGGACGAGCAGTCTCTTTAGCCTACATGTAATGTTAGGCAATAATTTTTGAGACAACGTTGCCTTAAGTAAACACTTTTAATTGTGTTATAAAAATGCCAACATCTCTTTCTTACTTGTCATGCTTTTTTAAAAATGGAGGCTTATTTCAGAATAAATGAGCCTCAGTGTAATATTTCTAGCCTTTTTTTACTCTTCTAGGTGCACGCGTCTGTGCGGGAGAACTTGAGAGTTGTCTGTTGTTGAAGTAATTTCCTCCCCACTCCCCTGATTTTTCTGTGTAATACACAAAAGCAGTACTTGCAGCAACTGAAATGCTGTGAGGAAAAATGCATCACTAGACTGGGATACAGTTTGGAAAAAAAGATGAGTTTTGCATTGAACTGCAAATACAGCAGCTCTTGGACTTGCCCAGCTGTCCAGCCCTGACGCACTCCTGCAGGATGACCGGACGACCGCTCAGCAAGAGCCGCAGCCTGGGGTCTGCTTGCCGGGCTATGTCCGTGTCTAGTGCCACAGCAGGGTCATGGCAGAGGGGCAGCCTGCTGAGATCTGTAGGGTCTAATCCATTTAAGGATTCAAACATTTAGAAAAAGGGGTTTGAAGGCGATGTGCCATTGGGAAGGCAGCACTGAGCATGGGTATTTCTCAATTTATGGCTGTTCCCTGCTTCCTCACTGTGCCCCTTGCTGTCTCCCAAGCAGCTGCCACAGCTCATGCCTCCGTCCAGTGATCCACAGGCCATTCACCTTCTTCACAAGCCCCTCAGGACATTTCACAGCCTGTGCATCTCTCTATAACATGAAATTAAACACTGTCATCGGGTGTTTCTGCTACCCTATTCTATTTAAAGACAGAGCAATCTTCCTCTCCTAGGAAGTTCAAGAAAAAGGCAGATGAGGCACAGAGGTTGTTTGCCTGCCAAGTCAAAAGACATTGGCCACCATGCTCTGGCGTATACCCAAGATGTCACTGCTTTGAGCACTCTTCTAGTTTCAGCTGAAGTCCCTGCCCCAGCGCAGGCTGGGCTGGGAGGCACATGCCACTGTCACCCATGGCTGGGTTTACCTGAAGGTGGCTGAACTCCACGTCTCGGAGGAGAAGTCTGATGTTAGGCTGGTGATTCAGCTGTGCTAAAGGGAGCTGTTGGTAACCCATCCTCTTCATGTTGCCCCAGTCTGGAGTCTCTGCTGCCACCAAGCTGGTTCCTGTATAGGACACTAAAACATCCCATGGTCAGCTGTGCTTGCAAATTGCAATGACCTACAGCCCTTGATTCATGTGTTCAAATGGCGCTTACCGTGGTGGTGCTAAGCCTGCTAGTCACCATTAGGTGGTACTGTATAAACAGTAATTATGATTAATATTCTTTGGTGGCCAACAACAGCTTCCAGTGGCCTCTCTGGTAACTTGAGCCTACCGTGATATAGGGGTAACCACCTCTAGCCACCTTTTCCGCCCCATAGCCCTTACGCGATGCAGGTACTGGACACCTCACAGCAACCCTAAGGCGACTGGAGTCTCTCTCTGCACAGATTAATCTTCAACAGCCAGTTTATTGCTAAGCTGCAGGTGATTCTGATGCTTTATATGCCTTTTACATGCACAATTATGAGTAGAATGACCTTTGAAAGACACTAATAAATAAATATAAACCTCTTGGCAGAAGCTGGAGGGAGTGACTGAAAAATGATATTTTCATGAGTTTCAGATAAGTGCAAGGGTGGGTTACGGTATAGTTCACAGTAAGCCCAGGAAATCCAGCATTTTGAAAGCTTCAGATGTGCTACTTTTCCTATAATTCCATCCCTAAACATTCTTAAACAGTTTGATCTGGATTAATCTACTGTGTTATACAACATGGATGGTACTAGTATAACTCACGCTGCCAGACAAATTTCCATCTTCTTCTGCTGATGATGGTGATGTTGATTTGTGTAGCTGATTCTACATCTCAGCGAAGAGCTGTGTGTGCCGTATGCACAACAGAAGCTTACCAGTGGCTAACCAATAACATACAGGCCAACTTATCATGAGTTTTTACATCATTTGTACCATGAAAAATAATCATTCAAAACTGATGAAAGAAGGAGCTGTCTGAAGGAATCAATGTTAGGCAAACAAAATTTTGTTTAGCTGAGTTTTCTTAGAATGAATGAAAGGCTATGGAGGCATATATCCTAAAGACTGTTATGAATGGAAAGAAATTATCCTATGAATAAGGTTTTTAACATATTTAATACAGAAAATAAGAAGTCTTGGTGAGTGATAGTCAAGTCAGTCCTATGACCAAGTAGTCATATTTATGTTTGCATAATAAATAATTGTCATCATTTTTGCATAAGATACATATTTGGTTTGTATTTGTTTCCCACAGGAGTTCATTAGACTGGGCAGTCTTAGTAAGTTGTCTGGAAAAGGCTTACAGCAACGGATGTTTTTTCTGGTAAGCAAGAAGACAGTTTTTCTTGATATAATGAAATGTATCTATAGGCAACTATTAGGCAAACTGTTAGACTTGAATTGTGAATTACAGTATTTTTAAACAGCCTTATTTAATTTAACATAATATATCACCTGTCTAGTTGGTTGTTAAGAACTTAGGTTTCTGTCCAAACCAAATATTCTCTTAGTAACTGCTTCTTACAAAGATAAAACTATTTAGTTTATATGACGCTCTGAATATCATGTTAAATAATGCCTCCTAGCACATTGTCTTAAATAAAAGCAGAATCATAAAATGAAAGGTGGCACCAGGGTTAGTGATCAAGTCCAGAAAAGAAGATGAAGAGTAACTCCTGGTGATATGAAAGATAATTCACGTAATGCTCTCAGGACACATTTACAGAACCAAGTTTCTCCACAAACCATCCAGTTTCAGCCCACAAGTGCCCAGCATGTTGATGGACCTGCCTTTAACTGGAGATACATTTTGTAGCTCTTGCACTAGGAAGGTTATCTCCTCCCACCATCACTCGCAGCATTTTCAGGTTATGGTGATCCCACTCAGTCTCTGATCCACAAGAGCCATCCAGATGGTTCCTTCTCTCTTTTCTTCCCGGCCAGCTGACTTGCTCCTAGGCTCCCCATCCTGCTGCTGCTCAGCCCTTGGTGCCGGGGCACTGGGATGCTCAGCAGAGTGCACAGATTTTCTAGTTCAGTGTTACAGGGCAAAACATTAAAGAGTCAGCGCAGTGTGGCAGAAAAATACTTCCGTGGCTTCTTGTACGCAAAAGGTGAAGACAGTGGGTGTGTAGAAAAGCGTTTGAGTGTGCCAGGTTTTCTGAGGTGTTTGACATTTAATCTTTCAAACGAGCCAAAGATATAAGCGCTAGTTCTGCCTGAGTAGGATTACCCTCTGCCTTCAAAGGCACTAAAGAAGCAGCCTAGTGAATATGGTGCATATTTTCTTGCAATTCTTGTTCCGAGATGGTATCTCGTTATCATACCTGTATAAAACATTAAAAAACTGAAACTAGACTCTCAAGCCAGTTCCACCATCAAAGAAGTCTTTGGTCTGTCTCAAGCAACAGAATCTTTTTGGAGATAAAATCCCAAGTCAGTATACTGGGAGTCTGAATACATGTGTAATCATTGGCAAAATTAAATCCCCCTCTAGTGGCTGATCCACATAGCTTCATGAATTATTGCTGTTAGGTTGTAGATGTCTTTGGGAGAGCTCTGTTTCACACCACAGAGTATGATTTTTCTTGGTGCAACTGCCTGGTTTGAGAAAAACATCCTTTGGCCCAGGTGGCACAGTGAAAATACACCATTCGTATTATAGCAACAAAATGCAGGTGGTCATTTGACATGCTTTTGACAACTGCTGTTACATGCAGGAAGCTCCACAAATTGAGATATTCGGTCTCTTCACCTTGATGTTTCTAACCTAAAGCCACCTACCTTAAAACATGTCTCCCAGCTTCCTTCTGAGTATGGGGAGTAATAGATAGCCACTTAGTAAGAGTTAAGTTGGACACACCTCTCTCGGGCATGCTTGCTTATCTCTCCGCACAAATCAGAAGAAAATACTGGTGAAAAACATTTACCTTCCGTAGCTTCAAAGTGCGACAGAGTGTGAAATGTACTACTTAGTTTCACTGCTGTTGTGGCTTGTTAGTTCTGACCCAGAGATCGCAAAGGGAATATTCGAAGGCATCGAAAGACATCCAGTGGAAAATTGTGGGAAGGTGCCTGAGACAAGCTGGGAAGGAAGGCAGGGAAAATAGCAGGTGCTAATACTGGGTACTGGAATATTGTGGAAGCCGGTATTTTGGAGTTGTGCATTAGGGCTGCCGTATAAGTAGTCAGCCAGTACTGGCAGCTTTCCCATATTTACCATTCTGACTTTTTCTTCTCCATATGTACATGCCGACATCATTCTAATAATGCTTATTCTTGCTTTTTAGTTTAACGATATTTTATTGTACACAAGTAGAGGCCTGACAGCATCAAATCAGTTTAAAGTCCACGGGCATCTTCCACTGTATGGCATGACAGTAAGTATTGTGAGAACTTAAGGAATTCATGCTTAAATGGCCATTTGTGGTCCCATCTTAATTGCTTGATTAATTTCTGCTGGACTGAAAGCAGCAGCAGAGGGCTGTTCTCTGGTTCAGGGAAGTTGTGGTTACATTCTGCAGTGCTTGATGGGGCTATGTCGGGTTCGGCATGAGTTCATGCAGCCTTCAACACAAAGGTCATTATACAGCAAAAGTAGGAGGAATAAAAAGGCATTTTGCCTCATAGTGCAGACCTCTCGTGAGATGGGTTCTTTATTTTTTTAAAACCATAAATCTAACCATGATTCTTACAAGTAATTCATCACCAATTTGTTATAGACACACTGTGCAAGGCAAGTAAACAATAGCAACAATCTAATTTCTATAAAAAAAAATCTCCTAATGTTTTCAGCTCGGTATCTTAAAGCCAAAGTAGTGGGATTGTTGCAATTCTGGAAAACAGCTAAATCGAGCCAATAGCACCTAGTTACCTCTTCGGTTTTTTGCTAGTTTCAAAATGCTTTCATTCTTCCCATTATTTTCATTGGAACTTCTCATAGGTTTGTATCTATTTCGTACTGGTTTCCTGAGAATTGAATTAGGGAGTCCCTACCACAGTAACTGAATTTGTCTAAACACCTGCGAAGCTTCAAGTTTTATCTAGTGTTTCTAGGAACCTACTCAATTATTGATGCCCATTTGGTGTGCACTTGTTCACAACAGAACTGTGTTATGCTGCAGTGTCCAGAGCAGTCCCAGCCTTTAACATATCCTTTTGTACAATGACTCACTCTTTCAATAAAAATACCACTATTTTCCCTTTTTTTTTTTTTGACACAAAGCAGGCAAAGCCATGCTTTTGGTTTAAGAGGTTATTGCAGAACTAACTTACTGTTTTTCCAACTTGTAAGCCACCATTTTTTTTGCTATACCTAGCTTGAAATTGCTGTTTGTGAACATTTCTCTTTGTTTTCTTTTCCGCAATGGCAAGAGTTTGTTCACTCCAGTGTTTCTCTTTAAGAAATGCGTACTTCCTGCAATCTGACTGAATTTGGGCTTTTATCTCTCAGATAGAAGAAAGTGAAGAGGAATGGGGGGTTCCTCATTGTCTAACACTACGAGGTCAACACCAGTCCATCGTTGTTGCTGCAAGGTAATTCAGTGGAAACGACATGCACATGTAAGCTGTATTTCTCTGCAGCTTTCACAGTGGGACAGATAGAAAAACAGGGAGGCATCATTTTGTTTGGATTTGCTCCTAAAAGAATTTCAAAGGTGTATTCTTTTGTGAAAGCCACTTGCGGAGGGGGGGGAAGGTGACAGGAACAAAATAGAGTGGCAACCAAAACTAAGGTATTAGGAAAAAAAAACCTAGCATCTTGTGTCTGAATTTATTTATGTAAATTAAAAGTAAGCTTAGCTTGTAACTATTTGTTAGAGTTCACAGAATCACAGGGGTTCGAAGGGACCTTGGAGATCATCTACTCCAACCCCCCTGCCAGAGCAGGGTCACCTACAGCAGGTTGCACAGGATGGCGTCCAGGCAGGTTTTGAATGTCTCCAGAGTCGGAGACTCCACCACCTCTCTGGGCAGCCTCTTCCAGTGCTCTGCCACCCTCAGAGTAAAGAAGTTCCTGCTCGAGTTTAGATGCCTGTATGAATGTGAATAAAACCTGAATTTTCATTGTTAGTACCCGTGCTGAAATGGACAAATGGACTGAGGACATTCAGATGGCAATAGACCTGGCAGAGAAAAGCAGTGGCCCTGCCCCAGAGTTACTGGCTAGCAGCCCACCTGACAACAGTAAGTAAACGCTCAACAGTAGGTCTTATTCACTTTCATCAGTACGATTGGTGATTGTTTCTAAGCAAAGTGGTGAAAAATGCTGGCCACAGGTCAAACTGGTACATTCGAAGTTGATATTTATATATATATATATATATACATATTTTTATATGTGCCATTTTAATGTTCTTGTTGACGTTAGCAGAAAGTTTCACTGAATAGAGAAGTGACTTAAGCATAACGATTCCAGGAACTATTTAACCAGATTTGGGCAGTGCCTGTCCTTGGAAGGTATTAAAAGCACCAACAAAGCACAGTAGTTAATCTTTGATTCTAACACTTGCAGAAACACATTAAAAAAAAAAAAATCTACTTAACATCTGCACAAAATTATTTCTAAAAGTGTGTTTTAAAATTAGTTCACAATATTATGGCCAGAATTGATTTGTTTAATTTTTCCAGTTATGTATGTTGTTGCATAGAGGAAGAAAGATGCTTTTTCCCTGCATTTCATAGAGTCTCCTGATGAAACTACTGTAGACCAGGAATCTGAGGACGACCTCAGTGCATCCCGCACCTCACTCGAACGTCAGTCACCACACCGTGGCAACACTACGGTGCACGTCTGCTGGCACAGAAATACCAGTGTTTCAATGATCGACTTTAGTATTGCTGTGGAGGTATCTGCCTCAGAACGATCTGAACTGCAGCTCCAGACTCGCTCTTGAACGACAATTTCCTTTTTGCTCCTCCTTAATAAGTGCACTGTTCCGTTGTCTCCTTCTGTGGAAGTTTCAGGCACACCTATTAAACTGACTCCCATATCCTCAAATGATGGCATAAACCATCAATGAAGAAACACGTATTCCCTCCCTTGGTGCATCTTTGTAAAATCAGTTAGAGCAGTAATTTTCATAGAAGTAACTGTCCAAAAAAAAAATGCTGATACCCTTTAAAATTTAAAGCAGGTCAAACTGTCTTAATGCTTTGAGTTACGGAGGCATTAAGTCATTGCTTGAGCTGAAAGGATATTGTCTTTAGCTGCTGCAGCCAGAGTTTTAATTATGTGTATTACTAACGCACTTTCTTTACCTAGCCATCTTTTCTGGAACCTTGTCTCATTGCTCAGTCTCATCTGCTTTTCCTTTATTTGCATTTTCCACCTCAAAATAAAAATCTTTTTTCCCCTCTGATCACAGCTAAGCCAATTTGATACACATTCGTCAGTTCTGTACTCAACAGGCGAGATGCAGACATTGACTTTTCAAAGATTAAAATGAAAGACTTGTAGTTCAGTGTAGGTTTTAGGATGAGGTGGTAAGCCTGCTAGATGTTCTTCCTTCACCCAAGAGAGTCTCCAGGGAGCTCCGAGTTCTTTATCACAGTCCTCATCAAATGGAAAGTTATGCTCAATGAAAAGGGTAAAAGGAATCTTAAAGCTGAATTGACTTGTGCTCGCAAGGCAGCCCTCAGACATGAGGCCAGCGTTGCTCTAGAGAAGCCATACTGATGCAGAACATAGAGATGCAAGGACAGACCATATTCATAGTTTGTGTAACTGCCTCTGTTTAAAAAAAAGAAAAAAAAATAGAAGGTGAGTTTGTTGCTGAAATATGACAAAGAAGTTTATTCTGTACAAGAAAACACTTGACTGTAGAGCCTCATCTCGGTCCCATGCAGGTGGATTTTCTGCTCTTTATACCCTTATATCCTGCGAGGGAGGAATAGTTCAGCACGGAACAAGGTCTCATATTTTTCCCTAAAGCAGAGGGCTTATTACAAATAGAAAACTTAAACCAGTGACTAATTCTACCGATTAAAAAATTTAGATAGGCAAATCTTTTGGTCTGAGATCAGTGCTCACTGTTCCTTATTTTTGTTCCTCCCCATGCCTCAAATGAATGCAAACAAAGCAGCGAAGACCAAACACACCCTGGAGACATACCTTGTTCTGTGAAAACATCTTCAGCTCCACTGCTGTTCCATGCGTGGCAGGTTACACTCATGCTCACATCATTCTGTTGGTGCCTCTCACTTCAGCATTATCGTTTATTTTCTTTGTGTCTCTCCCTCCTTTCTGTCTCTCTCGTGGTAGAAGATCCTCTCTCTGTCAGTGACTGTACTTCCCTACCTGCTGGACTGATCAGTGATCAGCGGCCTGTTTCCATTTCATATGTCTGCTGGTACCGAATGCAAAGCCTGTCCTTTTATGATATCCTCCAGAGTAACGAGGTAACAGAAATTAAGGAGTACACCTGTAACTTAGGGCAAGGAGGCAGCAGTCCAGATATCAGAGAATGGGATGATTTAAAGCAAAGGCTTTAGTGTATACCCGAGACTGGTGAAAACAGAACATTTTCAAGAACATTTACTTTGTAGCAGATAAACCAGGACCACCAGACTTTGAGTATTAAGCTTTAGAGATTAAGTTCTTAGCGTCTGCATTATGTAAAGAGAATGATGTAAACAGCTATTTTGATCCAGGTGAGAGGCCTTACAGTCAACAAGGAATGGGAAGTAATTAATGATTCACTGAGACCTCCCCTTCATTTGCAAGGCACAATGATGCTGGACTTTACATCTTCACGATGTGAAGAGCAGCCAAGAATAAGGTTAAGAGTCCTTGCTTTTGAAATCTTTGCAAAGTTACCGTGTGAACTCACTGGGTGTTGAGAGCTCAATCTCTAGCTGCAATTCTAAAGTATGTCATAATTTTCCTTTACATCACAAATTCATGTCAGACTTTCTGTTTCCATTGCTCTATTTAAGTATCATTTAAAACCAACACAGACAGACTAGGGTAACAAGACTGATTGATGTTTGATAATACATTACTGAAAGCTGCCTAAATTAAAAAAAAAAAAAAAAGTATAGTGGCTTGAAGCTTTTGGAAGTACCCAGCTACAAACAAAAACATATGCGCCATAAAGTACTACTTTATGTAGTAGAAAAGTGCAGAAGAAAAGTACGACCATTCAACCAAAACATTTTCACATCCAAGGTCACATAGAACCAGATAAAAGCAGATAATTTTTCTTACAATAATTAAACTTGCAGGTACCTTTCACTGTTTTACTTGGCTACTTTTGATCTGTTTCAGAACCAGCTGTCTGGAAATCTCCTAAGAAAATTCAAGAACAGCAATGGGTGGCAGAAGCTTTGGGTGGTGTTCACCAACTTCTGTATGTTCTTCTATAAATCGCACCAGGTAACAGACTGCACCAGTGTGTGTGGCTGGAGAAGACCTTTTGTTTTTTTCAAAGCAGTAGCAGAGAGAAAGGAAGGCGGACATCAGTCACGGATGCTGTAGGCGAGAGAAGCAGGTGCACTGGTCATGGCTACACAGCCTTTACTGCTGCTGGAACGTGGAACAGAGCCTGCTCTCAGTCTGCTCGCTTGTCAATTGAAGCACGCGTGCTTGTTTCCCGAAACTTTGAACAGTCACAGTACATATCATCCCTAAAAGTACAACAGATATCACTACTGTTCAGAAATTGCGGGGCACGTTTAAACAAGAGTTTTCTCTTGTACAAATTCTGAGACTATTACAACTTAAAACTTAATACTGACTTATAAATTTTGTTTACAATTACTGACACTGAAGTCAAACAAGAGAGAACAGCGGCCAGTGGTTAATCCATCTGAGCAAACATCCCACTGCAAAACTTAGGGGGGTTTCTGTTTAGAATCTGTTGGACTTTCGAATCTCTGTGTTCGAGCAGGGCATAAGCACAAAATAATTCCAGTTGCTACCTTGTGCTTTCATTGCTATAGAAATCCTTAACGATAGAGTTTCTGCACTATTAAAAAAGAAAAGAATGAATTGTAGGATATTCTACACATAAGCAGGATAAAGAAACGATTCGTTCATATATGCCATGCCATGAAGTGAAAGGACTTAAGCAACAAATTCTGCAGGGTGTCTGGGACATTTCTAAAGGAGTGGTATTTGCAAGCCTAGGATGAACACGCATGGTGCTCTGCCGATGCCAAATGATGGAGCTTTATGTTCGTCAGTTTGAAAGTAGTGAAAGTCCAAGATTTCAGACAACTTTCTTACGAGGAAATACTGACAGGATCAGCCTGCAGCAGATCCTTATGAGAAGGATCCATAACGATGGGCAAGCTGAGACTGCCATTGTAGAAAGCTGGTATTTTTTCCACGCACATATGGAAACGCCATGATGAGCTTTAAATGAGTGTGTATCTGTCTTCCATTTTACCTATGTACTCTATTTCCTTAATGGCGGTTGATCTCACAGCATTTTCCATCATTTCTTTTCAGGACAATCATCCTTTAGCCAGCCTTCCTCTATTGGGATACTCACTTACCATTCCTTCTGAATCTGAAAACATTCACAAAGATTTTGTGTTCAAACTGCATTTCAAATCCCACGTGTACTACTTCAGGGCTGAAAGTGAATACACATTTGAAAGGTAAGTCTGTCTTCTGTGAGAGGGAATTTTGTAAAATTCCAGTTGTTTTTTCTGAACAGGGTTAGTAGATGCGAAGTTCAGTAAATTGATTCAAATACAGGCAAGCAGTTCAGCACAACTAGAGAAAGAACCCTTTAAAATTTTAAAAGAAATTTTAAACCTGATAATGCTAGAACCGAGTGGTTGTTTTTGATAACGTGGTAGCTGTTACAGTAATCACTACAAAACCTGCATTATGTGCAGGAATTATCCAGTCAAAATTCATCAGGCTGGCTTTACAGGGAGCTCTAGGTATCAGACTTCCGGAAGCATGTAAACAGATCACAGGACTTTTCAGTGGCTCTTCAGAATAACTTCACTCCCTCTAGTACAACTGGATGGAAAACCCGCACCTGAAATAAAATTCTAATTATTCAAAGAAGGGGCTGTTCTTACTATGTATTTCTGCCACTTCAGCATGTAATTTTTACACCTCCCACTGAATTTCAGATACATGGAGCGCCAGGAAACAGGCACTACTCCTCCTAAATTGTGGTTTGAGCTTGTTCATTCTGGGAATTAATTTAGCTCTTTTATATGAAGCATTAACATGTCAAAAATCTTAATGTCCTCTCTTATTCAAGAAAGCTATTATTAAGTCTTAGCCATGTCAGTCTAAAACTATAAATTGTGGGAAAGAGGTGATCAAATAAATGAGTACAATTGGAAAAAACACGAAAGCCCTTTCTCAGTTCTAGGGAGAAGTAGCAGCAACCACAGCTAAATTACGTTTTTTCACTCTAGTGGTTGGTCTCCAACTGCTCATCACTTGGACCATCTGGCGTGGGGGAATGGGAAATGAGAGAGATTTGGTGTCTGCAGAACAACTAAAACCATTACTGAGTTTGTGAATTTTGGGTCCCGTCCCCCCTCTTTATTCTCTCTATATCTCTTTTCACATATGCATTTGGCAGTCCTTTGGCTCTAGAGCCTCTTGACTTCAGACAGACTTAGGAGTAAATAAAACTGTGTGCAACTGGGAGCGCCGACTGTGTCTTTCAAGAAATCCTTCCTTAGGAATTGACTGTTCTTTCATTCGTGTCTCTCCTTGTGCCTCCCCACAGATGGATGGAAGTGATCCGAAGTGCCACCAGCTCTGCCTCACGCACTCGAGCTCTGAGTCATAAAGAGCCTCATGCCTATTGACGGCTGAACAAGCCGCCGTGTTGATTGTCCAGCAGCTGCTGATTTTCTAGAGGACTTTTGAAACTTTTCTCCCTCCAAGTTTAGTAAAACTTACAATTTGGTAAAAGAAAAGAAAAAAATCAGTATGGTTTTGCAGAAACTTTCACAATTCCTCAGCAAAACTGTTTAAGTTCTCCATATGTTCAAACTAGCTTACCATCATCCAAGTGGCTGCGGTTTGTTTCATGTCTTGTATTTTGTCATTCTGTGCTGTTTTTAGCTTGTGCCAGTATTAAAATATTGTCCTTATTAGAGTGCCAAATGCCAAAAGACATTTTGTTGCCTCAAAGATTGCACCTAAAAAAAAAAAAAGACGACTTCACAATCTGAAAACTTTCTTCTCTGAGGCAAACACTATTTCTTCTCTTTTCATAAAAATATATTATTTTTTTTTACCATGTTAATCTGTAGACTGCTGGATTTTTAAACGTAGACGGACTTTCACAGTATAGAATATAATTATATATACATCAAGCGGTCTAACAGGAGATAACTTTCAGATTTCATTTTTTTTCCCAGTCTTTCTACATTTAATCGGCAAGGAATTACTAATTTTCTATCTTTAACAAAGAAACAGTTTACAGCTCATTCTCATTTCCCTTTGGGGTTACAAATCCATGTGGTATAAATAAAGTATAGGATTCTTATCTAACCATTTTCTTGGTGCAAGTTGACCAAATTGTTCATCTGTTGGCTTTGAAAAGTGAATACTACTTGCAAGATGAAAATTTTTTAAAATAATCCAGTGCAATATTATTTGGGCTGTTAATGTACTGTGAATGGTATGTGCAAGAAGAAATTAAAGGCTGTGGTGACATTCTGCTGTTTGTTTTACAAACTTGAAAGAAAACCTGTATGCTACGAGAACCGCAGCTATTTGTGATTAATTTGTAGAGTCTTTCAGTAACTAAATTGCTATAGGCTGGGGAAGCCCCAAGTTTTCGTCCTGCCTGCTACACATCCTAGCCCCACTTTCAGTTTCTTGTTGGAATTTCAGTCTCTCCCTCTTTTCCCCCAGAGAGCAACAGATACAACCAGCAGCGGAAATACCCATTTCGTATACCTGGCTTTAACGTGAGCTAACACTGTAATTTGGATAAGTTGTTGGCCCCCTCAGAAGGGTGGCAGCGCTAAGTCTACAATGCTTGGATGCTTTTCCTTATGTTTTAAGAAACATTTCAGCACGAGGGTGATGTAAAACTTCCATTAACAGAAGTTCAGCGTGCTGGAAACACATCTATGGCTATTAAGGGCCTTTGAGGAAACACAGGCAGAGGGGGCCTGAATCGAGATACGGGAAATGAAGCCAGGACCATTCTACCGCCCATTTTTTCTTTCTGTAGCTATTCACTTTGTTAACGGCTTACCTATGTGCGATGTACAAAATGGCTTACAGCTTTGCTCACAACAAAAGGGAATAAAATACCTCACAATACTGTCATATATATTGCTGTTTCAAGGCAGTAAAGCCTTCTTTCTATTCCCCCCATCCCAAACAAAGGTAGATAAATATATGTTTCCCTCCATCCAAAAAGAGGATGGGCTCCTAACCCCTTAGGACAAGCAGCAGTCCCCATGGCCAAATGGGAGCCACCCTATCAAAGGGAAACAAGTATTTCAGTGTATTTCCTGCAGCTCTGTGGAAACCTTCAAGCCCCCAGGCAGGTAACTCATTGCAGTTACTCTTTTCATAGAATCATAGAATGGTTTGGGTTGGAAGGGACCTTAAAGATCATCTAGTTCCAACCCCCTTGCCATGGGCAGGGATACCTGCCACTAGACCTGGTTGCTTAAAGCCCCATCCAACCTGGCCTTGAACACTTCCAGGGATGGGATGGGGCCTCCACAGCTTCTCTGGGCAACCTGTTCCAGTGTCTCACCACCCTCACGGTAAAGAATTTCTTCCTGAGATCTAATCCAAATCTACCCTCTTCCAGCTTGAAGCTGTTACCCGTCATCCTATCACCACATGCCCTTGTAAAAAGTCCCTCTCCAACTTTCTTGGAGGCCCCTTTCAGACATTGGAAGGCTGCTCTAAGGTCTCCCCCCGGAGCCTTCTCCAGGCTGAATGACCCCAGCTCTCTCAGCCTGTCCTCATAGCAGAGGTGCTCTAACGCTCTGATCATCTCCATGACCCTCTGATCATCTTCATGGCCCTCCTCTGGACCTGCTCCAACAGGATTGGAGCTTTTCCTTAGCTATTTCCCCTGAATATCAGTGTGGATATAATAATCACATCTCTCCTACAGCATGGTCTCAGCAATTTATGACATGATGAAGGACAAACTTAGGAAGTAGATAGGAAAATCCGAAGAACTTTTTCCCAGTGGCAGGTCCTGCTGGCTTGTCCACTCCAAGCCTGTGACCCTGCCCTGCAGGGTCAAAGCAAGTGAATTCAACAACCTCAGTGAACCAGTAACGTACAGGAACTGTAGCGCTTCAAGACTGACCAGGAACATCAACAACAACGAAAAGGGAATAACTCGGCACAGATGAACAGCAGCCTGCAGGCTTGGGAAAACAAAGCTGAAGAAGCAACAACACAGGATGGTGCTATCAAGTGCAGTAACGGGGTACAGACTTTACCCCCCCCCAAAAAAAAAAAATTTAAAAAGTCATGACTGAGCCGTAAAACAGTATCTGCAAAACCTTACAAGCTCTACTCCAGCGTCAGAACAGTAAGGAAGCCCAAGCCACCATTAATGTACTACTTCAGAAACATTAATAGGGCCACTCTCCAATTTTAAGATTATATGCAACTATGTAAATATTTCTGTAATTCCTAGCCAAACTCCCCTCCCAAGCCATGCTAAGATGCGCTGTTATTTTGGGGTTGTTTTTAGGGGAGGCAAGGGAAACAGGACAACTGCTGGCTACTGAATATGCATTTTTACATACAGGAGAGCTTTTCTCTGAAATGAACTAGAGAAAAGGTGGGGAATACATAAATATTACATCATCTAGTGCAGGAGCCTATGCGACATAGTGCTAGGATTTCAACTACAAATGACTGTTAGGTCCCCATGGTGTCGTTTGCAATTGTTAACTGTAACAGGAAAAAGCTTTTTTTTAAGTGGAAACTATATTGAGGGTCATGCCCTTAATTCGGCGAAAACTGAATTTTATTTTAGATCATTGCAGCTTGTAGGATACAATCTTTATTTAGCTGCTGTAGTAGTATATTCTGAGCTCTCAAAAGAAAGGCTTTTATTGACATGCCTGAAACCCAGTAACACCTTTTCTAGGTACGTTTCACTTTGCATGAGACCCAGCTAGGCTGTGGATGCAACTTCAGCCTATCCAACTAATTCATCGTACAGCGTTTTCATCTTTTTTGTGTTTTTTTTTTTTTTTCTACAGAAAAGAGATTTAAGATAAGATTTTTTTTTCCCTCTTTACCAGTATGATTTTTTTTTTTTTTTGGGTTCATGGAACAGGTAAAACTGCTGTCATTTAAACAGATGTCAGCTTCTTTCTAATTCTTTATTCCTAAGGTTAACCCTGTGGATTTTTATCTCCATCATTTCTCTGCTGTCTGACTGTCTTTCATTAAGACATGAGTTTTATTAATCTACTCAGGCCTACCTATTTTCACAACATTTTAATTAAACCCTGTTGAGATCTCGATCCCTTTGTAAATTCAGCTGAAACCAGCCAAAAGTGACAGACTGAAAGACAAGTGAGCCAGTAGTGAAGCACACGCTGTGATTGCAGAACTCTTGATAAAGGTGTCCGACTAGAGAAAAGAGGTCTCGCAGGGAAAACTCGTTTCAGAGACAAAACCCGGGGCAATATCCCACCAGTCCATCAGCTAAGAATGAAAAACAGAAACGAGCAGGACCCAAAAAGCCTGGTTTTGACCATGTTTCCTTTTTACACAGGACCAATTATGTGGTCTCCCTGGGAAAAAAAAACAAACCACAACCACCCAACCATCTAGCACAATTATGGATGTGCAGATAGGCAGCGCCAGTTGCTAGAGCATGCAAGCATTCCCCCCCAGGCAGGGGCACAGAAAAGTTTTGGTAAAGAAAAGAAAAAAGTTGGCAGTGTGGTACATGTATGTGTTTGAACAGGAGAAAGTAGTAACGGAACGACAGGAGTGCAGCTGTCACACAGTGTGTCACCCGTTATACGGGTAATGACGGACGCGATGTTTGGGGTTAAGCTAACGCCACCTGATGTGAGCAGCTCATCGGCTTCTCTGGGCCGGCAGGACTGGGAACACGAAGCAGGTTTTACATGGTTGCCATCTGTAAGTTGGCACATTGCCTTACCAGAGGACAGACTGTTGTACAGAACTGCACATACTTAACCAAACAAGTACAAGAGCAATCACTTGTATGTGTAGATTAAAAAAACCTTTAATCAAGAGAAGAACTAAACTTCCCACACAGTTAAGCCATCTGGGAGACAGAAGCTTACTAAGTTCTCCAACAGAAAAAAATATTCTTAACATTCTCACTTAGAAAGCGCTGTTTGAGTCTAAGCAAGAGTTTTGTACAAATTCTGAAGTAACAAACTGAACACTGATTTATAAACTTTCTGCTTACCATTACTGACACGTGGGCAATAACTGAGCTAGGAACCCACAAGAGCATCCCCTCCCAGGAGGAGGAGACCCCCGAATCTCCTCTTATTGACCACTCAGATGGCAAAATTTCATTAAACTTTTCCTTCTTTATTTCTAGGTCATGTAGTTTACAAGGAGTTTTATTATGTTGGTGTAGAATGACAAAAGTAAAACTTAAATACACAGTTATAAACAGGCAGCAATATTACAGAAAACAAGATATACACTTTAATTGTCCTCTGTAATCATGCTTTAAAAGAAGGCAGAAAACCATTACATACCATTTGCCTACTGCATATGCTCAGTGCAATTACTAGCACATCTGCAAAATACAGTGAAAAAGAGCAAGCTTGCAGATTTGTGCTATACTTTAAGCGCCTCCCCAGCAACTTACAAAAATAATTTGCGATTTTACTGACCCTTGCATTATACCTGTGCTTATCAGCACTTCCGATAGTCTTCGGATGGTGATGTTTTTGAAGGCAAAACTACGTTTCCTTAGAAGTAAGGCTAATGGAAAACCATTACAAATGGGTACCGCGTTGTTTACAAAATAATAGAGACCACCACATAAAGTAGCAAGAGCTCAACGAGACATTTCACAAGTACAGTAAGAGCACAGGCAGATGAAGGAGTTACGGTGGATGAAGCAGGATGAAGCCAGGTGCCAAAGCGCACACTCTGACCCTCCCCCTGCGCCCACCCCTCCCGCAGCGCGAGGGCAGGGCACCACAGTTAAATCCGTCTGCAGTGACCCGTTCCTCTGCCCACGCCCGCATGGACACATACAAAACATCTGGAGCCGCAAAGGAACCACGGCACTCCAGAGAAAGCGCGGCTTTGTTATTACACCAAAAGCATTGAGTCTATATGATTCTATGCTCGTGCCATCATCCTTTAGTAAACTGGGGATCAACTACTAAGTGCAACTGCAAGGAAAAGTAAGTTAAAAAAATAGATTACACATCTGATACTTACAAAAAGCAAGCCTTCAGTTCAAATGGCTGATTTTATTATATTTTTTTAAACAGTGAGTTTATGTACTGCCTAATCTTGAAATCCCTGACATATAAGCAGTTCCACTAATTTAAATGTTTGCATAAATAGGGATAGCTCGTCGCTTAGTATATTCAAGACTGAGTGAAGAAGTACTACCTGCACAGAAAATTCATCAGTGCAACATTATAACAAGACATGTTTTTAGCATGAAACAACCTCTCAAAAAATATCAATACACTTCCTTTACTTTCAGAAGCTGAGGCCATACTTCTTTCAAAGGAAGCTGCTCTTCTGTTCCCAACTGAGATCTGATTTTTAAAGCATCAATACTTTTCAATAGCAAATGACTGTAATTTTACATTCAAGATACAGCACGCTTTTTTTCAGTGAATCTCAGTTTAAGATAATCTATATTTAAATAATCTCTATATTACATATAAAAATACACATCTCTACCATAAATGAGGTCTTGTCTTTTTCTAAATGTCCTAGCCTTTTGGCCAATTGCCCTTCCTGTAGGTCTGACCCATCTTAAGCTCCTAAACCAAGGGACGCATTCACCAAGCAAATTCTGCCACAATCTACTCAGAGAAGTATTTCCTCAACATAGAGTCCTGCAACACAACTAAAATGCAACTCAAAAAAACTGTATGTATAACTTTTTGAATGATTGCTCAAAAATAGCGTACCTTAGACCTTCATTTCATTTTCTGATTGAGAAATTCTTGAGATTCCAGCCAACTCCATAAATTTAACTTCCCCACTAAATCTCTGAGTTCTGTGCATCTCCAAGTAAGCTCGCTTTAATTTCAAGTCCTTATATTAACAGATGACTGGAGAAGAGCTTCCATTAATCTATTTATGTTTCAAATGCAAACATATCTGTTCACTTCCACATGCTGTCACAACACGTATTTATTGAATGGCTGAACGTTCAAACGCTGAGATGTCAACAGTGACTTCCCCATTGCGCTGGATTCAGATGCACGTTTCACAATAGCAGAACTGAATTTGTTTCCTCAAGGGTCAGCTTATCCTTCATGGTTAAGAGCACACAAAACAACATATTTAGAGATACTAATCAAAGAGGAGTTATAAACCATTGCTCAAACTTATGCATTGTTCAATTTACCTTAAAGTCACTTAGCCACAAAGCAAAGCCATTATCTCATTATGCTGGCAAACGTGTTGTGTCTAAGAATATGGCTACAAGAATGAGGGCACATTCTTTCAACTGTTGTTTCAACCCGGTCAGAAGTTTCAGAGCTCTGTTAGCACGACAGTGTCCTCTAACTGTTAAATTATTAAATCGATAATTAAGGCTATTAATATGCATAGAATAAGGCTACCATGGTGATATGAGGTCCTGCAAGGGGACCTCACCAGCTTCCAGAATGGTTAGAGAACCTGGGTCTTTTTGTACCAAGCCAGGTAGCTATACCTATACTTTTAAAATTTTAATCCTTTTTCTGTTCCAAAACTCCTATCTTTTTTTTTTTTTTTTTTAAATTAAACAGATAAGTTACCTCACTGTCAGGCAAAACAAAATCATCAATTTCTTCATTAAAAACATGGCAAAAATGCTCTCTTAGCTACCATAGTAAGAAGTGGCTGAATATAGCCTTGGTAAAAAAACCCACAGTAATCCTCAGAGTAATACTGTGGGGAAAAAAAAAACCCACCACCTGATCAACCCTGTGTGTAACTAACGTTACTATTTCCAAGAACTATAAAACCATAAGTCAGCTATCTAGGAGCGCCCACAGGAACAGTGGAAGTTTCAGAATTCAGAATTTTCAAGAAGTAACTTTTTTCTGGGGAGACCAGTAATAGGACATAGCATACAACACTCACGCTCAGTTTTGGTCTTTCTGGCTAACGTCTATCACTCTCAGTAAAGAGATGCACAGATTTAGGCAGCAAGACCAAATATTGAATCTATGAATAATTTTTCTTTTACGCTGCAAGACGTTCTTTTTAATAATAAAAATAGGCATGATGAAGAAATACTTGCCATTGTCTCAGAGCCAACATCTTAATGAGATATTTCAGAATAAATGTAGATAATAAAGATTTATTTGTGGGAGCATTCAAACATGTTTAAGTGAAAAAAAGATTGTATCTGAAATTCAGTACAAGCTTCACAAATATCTATTACTAAAATTGAACAAATACATAGGGTCCAGAATTTGCATTGGCACAATTTAAAACTGAAAATATGAAAGAGCTCATTCTTTAGGAAAAACAATAATTTAAATTTAAAGCTTTGAGAGACTAATTTAAAACGACTAGAATTAATATCATAATTAGAAGGTCAGGCTCAGAATATAGATAAAAAGGAAGAAATACTGGAGAAACAGAATAAAATTGTGTCTTTGCTGAGGTACTAATAGAAGGTTCCGTAGTACAGGATTAACTCTTTCAATGGCAAATCCTTCACATACAAAAATCAAACCAAGATTCACTTATCACATAATTCAAAATTTACACGTAATAAAGGCAAGGCAATACTCAGTTATGGCCTGTCAAATATTTACCCCACTAACATTATCTACAGAAGCACTTTACCATTTTGTACACAGTGATTCCTTATGCACGTTGAAAGGCTTTCAGTTAAAAAAAGACATTATATACATATCTGTACACAATTCCAACAAACGTACTCCATCTCCCAGTGGAATTCTTAAAGCAAGATACCTGAGGTTTCTCAATATCTTCAATTTCTCTATCACAAACCTAAATATACATTTCAGATTTTACAAAAAGACACCTCCCTGGAATATGTGCATTATCATAAAAAAAAAAAGTTATAGCTTTAAGATGCTGAAAAAGACTGCCTCCATCCGAGAGACTTCATTTTCACTCTTGCACATTTAGGAACGTCCTTCCACCAAGGGGCATTCCAGTGACTGAGGGGCAGAACAACATTAGGGTGAGCGCCTTCAATGCAGACACTGCAGGGTCTCTGTTGTCTTCAAAACGTCAGGAACAGCCGGTCAGTAGGATGAAGTACTTCCTCCAGCTAGTGAATATCTGAAGAGGAAAAGAAATAGTTATCGCTGTGACCTTTGGAACAGTGTTCTGCAACAAGCAGCAACTAAAAGTTATTCCATTTCACGCTATTGAAGTTCCAGCCTTTTTCCTTGCAGAATGACACCCACCACTGCTGTCACACTTCCAAGACAGAAGCCATGGATGTGAACAACACATAAAATACACCCTATTAGAATATCGCTGCTTTTCTAACAAATAGTAACAACCTGCATTCAAGTGTGTTACTGAAGTATATGATGATGTAAGAATTCTGTATACTGCGGGCAACATTTAGTGTTTCCAGCTTTCCTACTTCGCAAGCTTACATCATAATCTTTCCAAAATATTACTGGGGCAGGAAACCTGGATTTCTTAGTCTAAGCTGATTCTTAAATTATGGAAGAAAGAAGCACACATTTTAATCATGTTAAGCTTTCAGTAAACTTTAAAAATCTTTGAACTTTCAATAAACTTTATAAAACATCAAAGATCAAAAGCGGAGGGGGAAGGGTAAATGGATTCACTCAAGTTATTGGGCAGATCTTTCTGAGGGTCTCAACTAATTCATTCACACAAACTTGGGAAATCCAGTTTTAACCAGTCACAAGAGGAATGAAAAATCTCATCAGAAACATGTTGTTGAAAAGCCATCTTCAGTGGTTAGCTATCAAATTGAGAGGATATTGTAAGCAGATACAATGAATGACTTAATGATGTCACAGAGCATATTTCTTGTAATATTCAAACAAGAAGGAAATATCTTTTCACAAGCTGACTAGCTACAAAAATAGCTTTATCCATGAGGGATATCTACTAAGCTACAGAATGGTTCAAACTCCTTTTTAGGAGGAGGATCCTACCATTCATTTCTTTCACTCACTTTCTGGAAGGAGTGCTAGTCATCACCACATACTAGCTGAATATCATCCCTGGATTAAGAGAAAGTTCACCCAGATGTAACCCATCAACAAACATTCCCTGTGATTATTTCTTTCTCTCCTTCAAAGAAAATGAAGTGCCTGCCTTTACTGTTACAATAAGACATTATGAATGAGAAAAACCACAACAGTTCAAGGAAGCAGAACAGAAGGAAAACAAAACGCTAAATAGGTATATAAAGGGTTCTGAAATCTATCTCCTAGGACAAAAATGATGACTGTTGCTGTCGTGACAGGAACAAGTATGATCATCTCCAGCACCCACAAAGTGCCCAGTGGAAAGCCTGTCTCCACGTAGTCATTTTCAGCTTCAATTGCAGCATCAAAAGTCTTTGAGGTTCTCACTTCCAGGAAGGCTCTGCACCAGGCTGATAGAAACTTGTCACTGAAATACTGAGCTGATGAAAGACTGGGATCAGTTTTGGAACCCCTAATGGAAACAAACTGAGATGGAAGCTCCAGAAACTCTTTCAAGCCTGCCAGGATCAACTAAAAGGAGAATCAGGACATCTGGCATCAAGGAGTGACCTTTTAGCACTAGAGATGCTGACTGGGCTTCATGCTTAACAGCCCAGCAAGCAAGAAACACAACTGCTTGCAGATTTCCTGGCACTGATCTTTACTGAATGACAAAGCATCAGCCTGGCAATCCTCTGCTTTAACTTCAGAGATGTGAATTCTTAAACTTTACCAAGCCGTGGTTAGAGACAGTACAATGGACACACCTGCTCAGTGATCTTTTTCAAGGTAGCAGTCCATGATTAATCATTGCCATGAGCTTTTTCTAGTACCAAGCAATCCAACCTGGACAGTGTAGACTCACAACAGCTGTGGACTCCTGGATTCAAGGTTGCATTTAATGCCTCTTCAAGCAGTAATTCTGAAATTCATACCCCTGATCTTTTCTTCTGCAGTACTTCAAAGAACAGCAAATTGAGTGTTTGTTAAGAATATATTCCTAACCTAGGCAGTTAGAAAATCTCATATGAAATTTGGCCTTTTGAAGTAATACAAAACGTTGGTTTCGGAGGTGCCACCAAGAAGCCATACAGACTATCTTTAATGAATGAACAAGGAACCACTTACTATGTGACTGAAAGAAACACAAACTAACTGAACAATCCATTTATCAAAGTGGGTAAAAGAAATTTAGAGTGACACAGGACATCCTCTGCAACATATACCCAGACATTAAGAAAGCGTCAATGTCCCCTACAGGAACTGCAAAGGGAAAAGGCTGTCCAGTCCCATTTGACACACAATATGCACACCAACAGGATGAATGTACATCTGGGCTATCACCTGAAGCTAGAACTGCTGATATGATTAGGGGTTTTTTTCACTAAGCAAAGACAATTATACAAACTGTAAGCACAGGTGGTTTTTTCCTCTACTGTAAACAGAAATCATTTCTTTCAATTTAACACTAGTTAAATATTGTAGAATCAGATCTGCAATTTTCTGTAACCCTTACTGAAATAGTCTCCTTACCTCTCAAGCCTATGCACAAGGTGTGACACCATGTTATCTGCAATGCCTGGACAAGCCTCTTCAGCTAAATAAATAGCCTTTCTCAGTTCTTCTATGGAATCTGTGTTACCACCACACACTTCACTCTTCTCTTTCAACTGAAAGAAAAACCAGAAGAGATGTATTAATAAGACATTAATAAATATTTCTATAAACACTATAATGCAAAAGCTTGTTAGGAAGTGACTACCAGCGTTCACAACATCAGGATTTGACTTTCATTATACACCCTCACATCCCAAAGACTTTTTTCATCCTGAAGTTAGTCTTCGAAGTAGTTATCAGGATGTCATTCATCTTCACAAGTCTTCAATCATTCACATATCCTTTTCAGAGTGCTCACATTCAAACATTACAACAAAGTATCCCAAGAAAGATGCACTATTTACCTGTAGCTGTTCGGTTTCAAGATGTGCTGCTTATACATACTCACTTTAGTATACATACTTGTACACCTACAGCTTATGCGTATACACTGCAGGTGCACTTGTGCAAGCACTGTTAGAAAATATTTTCACTCTGTCAACTCTATCAACAGAGTACCCTGAGCACTCTCTCATCTCCTCCCTGAAGCAAAGGATCCCATGATGAGGCAGGAACTGAGGGCTCAGAGGGAAGGTCTCAGTGCTTTGCTTATGTAGGAGCTGGTATAACATGCCGAATACAGATGATAAAATGCTCTCTTTCTCAGAACTCACTAAAGAACATTCAAAAATCTTAGCAGGGTCTGGGCTTCCTTAGAAAAAACTGTCATGTTACTAGTAGTAATGGGTGAATGAAGACATGGCTTTCTTTCAGGGACTGGACTTTCCCCAGCAGGCTGGATGTCTGCATTTGCAAGTTTCTCTCCGCATGTATCTATACAGCTGTTGTCAAGAGCTGCTTTGCAGCATCCTCTTAAGAACCATGGAATCAAAGTCTTTTCTCAGGAGAAAAAAAAAAAAAAAAAAAATACACTGGTGAAAAAAATACTCCAGTTGGAAGCTGACTGGGCTTACCAGTGCTTTGGACTGAAGAGTTTGAGCTGTTTACACAGAACTGAAGATCAGTGAAATATTTTTCTACATATTTCTCTACAAATTACTCAATTAATTTAAGAGTCGCCTCTGAAAGCTGGACTTATAGCCACTCTGCCTTTACGACCAGCAATGAAGAAAGCTTAGCTTGAACAAATCAAAAGGTTGTACCACTTTCTGGGATATAATGTGGGCATACATACACTTTGAGCCCTACTGAAGTATAGCACAGGGGATCCGTCACGTGGGGTAAGCACGATCCCCAGAAAGCAGAATTAGTAGATTAAGACAATTTTGAGTTCAGCGTAGTACAAGACATTCTGGAGGGGAAAAAAGCAGCAATTAATTTCTTCAGAGATGTCCAAGCACTAAAGTGGCCTTTCAGAACTTTCTGAAGTGGACTTTCAACAGCTGTCAGGAACTACAGCTCAAGAGTTGCCATCAGCATTGAGGAAAGGTTTTTCTTTAAAAAAGAATCTGAGTCTTGCAAGGGAGAACATAAACAGATCATAGAATGGTTGGAGTTGGAAGGGACCTTGAAGACCATCTAGTTCCAACCCCCTGCCACGGGCAAGGACACCTTCCACTAGACCAGGTTACTCAAAGCCCCATCCAACATGACCGTGAAAACTTGCAATGATGGGACATCCACAGCTTCTTTGGGCAACATGTTCCAGTGTCTCATCACCCTCACAGTGAAGAATTTCTTCCTAATATCTAATATAAATCTACACTCTTTCAGTTTAAAACCGGTACCCCTCATCCTATTACTACACCTCCTGATAAAGAGTCCCTCCCCACCTTTCCTGTAAGCCCCCTTGAGGTACTGGAAGGCCACTTTAAGGTGGAGCCTTCTTTTCTCCAGGTTGAACAGCTCCAACTCTCTCAGCCCATCCTCATAGGAGAGGTGCTCCAGCCCTCTGATCATCTTCGTGGCCCTCCTCCAAACTCGCTCCAGAGGAAATAATCATTGTTTTAGTTCCACATCTAGTGATGGCTTATAGGCATGTTAGGGCACTCTCCTGAGAGTAACTCAGGTCTCAACAAAGGGAAATCAAGAGGACTCTGTGTGTCCAACAGCTGAGGTACGACCACAGCAGTAGGAAGGCTTCTGTACTCTTTGTTGGCTGCTGCCTGTGTTCTCTTTTCATTACATCCAGGATGCTCAAGAGTAACATCTTGCATACAAAGCACAGGTAACAGGAAGACACAAATGGCTTTTCTTTACCCAGTAATAATTAAGCCTTTCTTAGTCTAAACTGGGAAGTAACAGCTTGAGGATAAGATGACAGAAGTAGACAATAGTGGGAACATTACAACAAAGGACACCTCTGGATCTCCTGCCTTCAAAAAGGATCCCAGAATGAGTCACTGCACATGGTACTCAGCCACTGTCCTCTGATAAGGAAAAACAAACCACATCAGGGTGGTAGCTGGCCACCAAAGATCACAAATAACTGACAAGCATGACAACTTTGTTCATTTTCAGGGTGTGTTTTGTTTTCTGTTGTTTGGGGGTTTTATTTTGTTTGGGATTGGGTGTTTGATTTGTTTTTTCTTTTAATTGCTTTGCTGAAGCACACCAAGCTTCAGACCACCATCAGCAACACAGAACAGCAGGGCCCCAGAGCTGAGCATGCCTCTTCAGCCAAGGCTCCTAAGTTGTATTAGAGTTCAACTGAAGAAGGATGCAGAGTGCAGTAAGATTACTTGGGGACAGCAGTTGGGTTTTACATCTGCCTTCTGTGCCAAAAGCTTTGAAGCCTCCATGATGACAAAAAGCTCTGAATGGCCAGGCTTTGTTCTTTTTGGAGGAGTTCCATGGAGCAACTCCCTAATTTAGATAACAATAATCCCTGAAGGTGCAGATAACCTGTGGTTTGAACGCCAAACAAATGGAACACTGAAAATGTAACATAAGGCTTCCTCCAAACAGCAGAGACAGTAGCCATGCCCATAAGAAAAATGAAACCTTGCAATGAGATTCTAGAACAGTTTGGGAAAGTTGTGGCTATCCACCAGAAGTTGCATGGAAGAGGAGTCTAAAGCATGAACCAAACAGCAGATACCAGACCAAGAATCTTCTCCCATAGCATGAAAAAATACAACAAACAAGTGTGTGAGGAAAAATTTTTCTGTAGTCTCTACATGCTATAGAGAGGAAAGTAAATGGCAGTCTTAAGACTGCAGTGAAAAATGTTTGCATTGCTGCAGAAGTGCTATGGGAATCATATACCCACAGGGATCAGCCAGTGGCAATTAAAAGAATGGCCTTGAAAACAAAAATGGGAAGCAAGGAAGGCAAAGAATGACACGGCAACTAGTTAGCAATAGCATGGGAAGGAAGAACACAGAGCAAGATATATCCAGAAGACAGGTAATAAAGGGCATGGTGGAGAGAAAATGAAAAATAAAGAAAGGATAAAAATGGAAGATGGATTGTGGAAGAGGGTGGATGCAGGACCTGTATCACGCTTGGTATTGGAAAAGGTAAAGGAAGACCTAAAGGAGATGCACAGCAACCAGAAAAATGTTTGGGAGATGGAAGAGTTGGGAATCGAAAGAAAATTCTCAGAGGCGAGCAAGTGGGTAATACAGAAAGAACTGCGATGGAAAATGCCAAAAAAAAACCCCTGTTTAAAGTGTTTCTCCACCTTACAAAGGAGAATGACAGGCTGACTTAATACTGGAGTCTGAATAACCAATACAGAGGTCATCCCCTTTAAAATAAGTTTAATGGCTTTATTGCACTCAATATTCTTATTGAGCAGCATGCAAAATTCTATGATAATCTCTGAAATAGGGCTTTATTCATTAGAACGAAACTAAGACAACATCCTTTTATTAGAACAATTCCTCTAACTTTATTTCTGTAACAGTTACAATGGGTGAAATCATTATTTAAATAAAAAATTTTCACATCAAAGCTAGGGTGAGAGGGAAGTTTTTGTTTCTTAGAGTTCTATCAGCTTTTTAAAATAATTACATCTTCATAAACATCTGGCTTCCCCTTCATACGATTTTTAAGTCGTTTAAGTATTTGGAAAAAAACAAATATAAAAAATATAAAATTCAGAATGGGAACAAAACAGAGTTTTCAACATTGAAATTCAAAAGTTAAGTTCTTGCTGATCTGGTCCACAGCCATATCTTGGAACACTGAAGAACTTTAAATTTGTAACACATGAAATGGCAGATGAAGTGCTGAAGCAATGTCAAAAAAATGGAATGCCGCAATGCAAACACTTACATACCTTTTTGCTTTTCATGTTTATTGCTTTAGGCTAGCATGGTTGATGTTGCTACCATGCATATGAAGTATTGTTAGAAGCAAAACAAAGATCTCAAAAGCAGACATGCTGAAAGCAAAGGGTACAACTAAAACCGTAACATATCAAGTTCCAAATGAGTTGTAGACACCTTAGGTGTCTTTCATCATGTTCTTCTATTCTTCAGAGACATAAATCCTGTAATTGCTAAGTTTTAAAGCAATAACTTACCTCTGCAAATAAAGGGGATATAACTGTTGACAGGCATTGGGATAAAGGCCTCTTTGGGATACCCTTTTCCTTTAAAGAAAACAAAATTCTGAGCGATTTTATTTCTAAAAAAAAAGCATCCTCATTGTATTCTGCTTCTAGTTAAAGAAAAAAATAGTTCCAACGTCACACTTTATGAAAAAAAAAAATTTGTTTCTATGTACATACAAAGATGTAAAATGTTCTACAACACATTATTCTAAAGCACTGTGGAAAACGGAGGCTGAATTAAAATTTGAGGCTGTGGCACCTCAAATACACGCAAGCTCAATATTTAAAAAAAAAAAACAAAAAACAAACAAACAAACAAAAAACACATCCCACAACACAAAAAAAACCCCACACCACAAAAAAAGTCCCAAAACCCCACAATCCTACTGAGCATGTACTAAACCACAGACATGCTGATATTTACTAGCTTCCTCCCAGATGATACAGTATTTTTCTTATATTTCTCCAGTTCTGATAAGAGCGTACACACAGAATTTTCAGAGCCAGGGTAGCAACCACTTGCCCTAGCCACACAGGCTGCAGAAAATAGGATGCAGTAGCTCCCTAAACTTCCCTTATTCTGGTTGGCGGTTTTTTTGACATATGCACATTCTATTCTTTGCTACATTGTAGTCTTTTTCCTAAAAGACCAAAATGCCTTCTCCAAAACCCCAGCCTAGCTTTGTACTTTACTGGTTTAAATTTACTTTACAGAAGGAAGATTTTTAAAATAAAATATTGCCTGGTCTTCCTCCAGTGGTAATATTTCACAAACTACAGAAATATTTTGGTACATATTTCACTAACTACAGAAAAAGGACACATTTACAGAATACCCAAACTTCAAGACTTACTCAAAATATTTTATGAAAGGCAACTGTAGAATATATTTTTTTGCAAAAGTTCTGAAAGTTTTACAATTTAAATGCTTTTAAAGGTATGAAATACAAAATCATCCCACTAAATTATTAAACCAAGAATTATCTCCTATAATACATTCAATATTTTGAGCACCTTATTTCTTTGCAACTCCAAAGGTTGGGCTGCTCCATTCTCTAGATTCTTGGGGTCTTTTTCTCTTATTGTAAAGATCCACTCTTCTGAATCACTCCCACCTGAAGCCTGGCCATCTGGTTCACTTCAAGGGAGGGGAAAAAAGAAAAGTTTTGTTACCTACACCTTATCATCCATGTTCATTCAACATAGATGCTAAACATACAATCTACAGTCAAGATCAAAATCAGGATTCTATTGTGCAAGCCAGTAAGTATAAAGACAGGTATGAAAAGTAATGTAATGTCATTTATCTTTTGGGGAAATTAAAGAAATGAAACCAAGATACTTCACTAAATGCTAAATTAACTTCAAAAAGAGAGGCATTACAGATTGAAAACATTTTCCCAAGTTACACAAACAAGTAACATGAAGTGTTTTATTGCCATCTGAAAACTGGCCTTTGCAGAGTACCTCAAGTCATTAGGGAAGGGGAAAAAATAAGAAGACTTAACTCATTTTGGCTAGAAAAACAGCTAAGACACTGGCTTAGAATACTTTTGAGGAAGACAGTTCACCCCCAGCCCATTAGCAAGGTAAATTTCCCAGTTCAAAAAAATTGGCTAAAAAAGTACAGACATAGCATGGCTTTAACAAACTACATCACCATAAATCAATCTTTTGCCTCATTTTTTGTGGATGGCATAGTATTTTTTTTCCTATAACTCCTGCTAAGTTAAAAGAACAAAAATATTTATGCTGACAGTAATCAGTCACTGCATTACATGTCTCGTCTCTCTACCGTAAATATCCTTCTCTAAGTTCATTTCTTTCTGATCTGTGAATTTCTGATCTGTGATTTGCAAGAAAACCACCAATTAAAAGGGCATCTATTGGCCATTGTACAAAAAGTATTTACTGCAGCCTACCAAGTCAAAAAGCACGTGATAAGCTTAAGAAAATTCTCCAAGATTTCTGCTTGAAGTCACACAGAACTTCTGGCTGTCACTGAAAGAGGTAGGTCTACCTTCCTTGTATGCATTAGCTCTAGCAAGTTGATCCAACAGAAAAATATCTGTCAATTTGGAACGTTAGTATTCCAGCATGCCAAATCAACTCACCCTTTTATCACCTCTAATACAAGGGCTGCTGTGGAAGCAGAGGGGAAAAGCAGGCTTAGACATAATGTTGAATTGTCTCACAAGCGCTCAATAACCATTCCAGTTCCACTACTCTCCTATGCCAAGCTATCAAAGCTGGTCTGATATTCCACAGGAACAATGAACTGTAACCTCAAAGTTCAGTTAGATCTGAGACCAGTTTTAGGACTAGTAATTTACCCTTCAAATCAGAGCTGGTTTTTGGCTGGAACTGTGATCACTGGAACGCATGAAACCATTAATAATGTAGGAGAAATACACAGCTGTAATGGCAGCCAAGGAATCATAAGCAACCTGATGCTTGCCATTAGCACACAGAATGGAATAGCAAAGAACAGTTGTGTTTTCTTTACTATGAGGAATTTGATCCATTTGTGAATAAATTGTGGCAATCCCTTCACTTGATTTTCAAAAGCGTGTAATCTGATGATATCCACTATTTTCAAAATTACTTTTAGACTAACGAAGTTAACTTTTTAGTTGAGTCATAAATATTTGTAACTTGGTCTCCTAAGGAAACCAACTCATGAACCTATTGAACAATTCCATAAAAATTTCACGGAGAGAGTAAAAATTGGAAAGGAAAGAAATCTGGAAGCATTTACAAAACTTCTCCTTTTTGAATAAATAATTTGACATTTCCTAACTGTCATGATGCAATGGCCCAACCTTACCCGAAGGTTAGGAAAAAAACCAAACCCTCTCATAAAAAAACCTACGTAATATGGTTTGTACTCCAAAACTCCATTATCACAGAAGCATTGTCCACTAACCCTCTCTTATATGCAAGTATATGCTTCTGCCTGTTTACTGAGATAGCCAAAATGAGGGACAACCCACCACCAAGGAAACAACTCCTCTCCTTAGGTGGCCAGGTGTGCACACAGCACAGTGCATGTGCACACTGCTACCTGGCCATGCAAGGTGAAGCCTACCTTCTGCCTGCACAACAGGAGTAACAGTTGGCCTTATGTCTAGGAAGGACCCTAGACCCTACATAAAAGAGAAGGTAGTATAGAGTGGGCCAGAAGAATTGTTCTTGGTGACTGTTACTTCCATGAAATCCCTTGCAACACTGAAATCAAGATTTCATTAGTTTATCAAGGCTGCTAAGCTGAAAAGCTGTAAATAACAAACCAGAGGAAAATACGTGCTAAAAATAACTACTCGGCTCCTATATTTACAAAGGATATTTTACAAACTCATCAAACTTACGTATCTGAGTCATCAGAACTGGAGTCGTCATGACTTTGTTCAGACTTCCATCTCTTGTGCCTATCAATAAGGTCAATCAGATAGGAAGTTTTCTTTGAGTTTCGTAAAATAAATTTGTGCTTCAAGAGCTCTTTTGCAGTAGGTCTCTAAAAAAAAAAAAAATTAAAATTTTTTTACTTTGAGTGCGTTAAGTAACTCACGATAAAAAGAACCAGACTTCAGTCTTGATACAAATGAGATTTTATATACAGTATCAAAAAAAAAAAAAAAAAAAAAAAAAAAAAGAGATGCTGGCAAATATGTTGCCCCGTATTAGAAAAGATGAACTTCACTTATTCATGTAATTCATGTAAACCAGTCAAGTTCTCTACTATACATTGACAAACAGATGAAACTCACAAAGCTTGGGTCCTTGTTTAAGCAGGCCTCAACAAATTCTTTGAGGGATTTACTGAAGTTTCCTTCCAGTGTTGGTGGATTGTTCTTAGGAATGAGGAACAAAACCTTCATTGGATGTAATTCTGAATGAGGTGGTTCTCCCTTTGCAAGTTCTATAGCTGTTATGCCTAATGACCAGATATCTGCCTGTAAGAAACAATGCTTTCAAGATTAGGTTGGAGAAAGAAGAAACAGTGTTGCCTGCAAAAGTAGATTTTAAATCTTTACTGTAAATCATTTATATGTAAACTGTTCTTGTTAACATGATCTGGTTTATGTGGTTAACCACATAAAGTACACAGAGTTCCCTGGTTGTTTTAACTCTACTAAGTAGAACTGCTTTATGCTGCAGAGTTTTAAAACTTTTTAAAATCAATACTATTACACCAGCAGCTATAACTGATCTTGAAACACAAATATTTTTAAACAGTAATGGTAGAGTTGTTACAAACTAGGATTTTATCCACTATATTCAAGTACACTATGTAAATATGGGCAAGTCTCAAATATTGGCATAAAGGAAAATGTTATAACATGCACAAGATTTTTCCTCAACAAGCATCAGCTTGTACAACCATCAGAGATTTAATACATTAGAATATAATTTTCCTGGGGTTTAACGTTGTCTTATATATCATTCTTATTCACAGACTAGAGAAATGCAGTCTACAATGGTATTACTCAACTTTTTCAACCCAAGATCTCAACCAGTTAAGTATTAGGTCCAAGTAGCTTCTGAAATATTGACAGCACTTTTCTACCTGATCTGCTTTGTAGACCTTCTCCTGTGAGCCATGTCTGGTAGGCCAAGAAGGCCTAATATAAATCAAACTTCTCTAAATCATGCCTATACAAGATGCAGATCCAAAGGCTCACTGCCAAGTTAGAGGGACAAATCAAGCAATGCAGCAGAGACCAGTGCTATATCCACTACCATTTCATTTAATTGATGGGCTGGATTCACATTGTTACTGGATGCCACAACACACATATTGGTTTTTTAGGGAAGATTATTTAAATATATTTGTTTCAAAGGTTTTCATCATCAAAACGTGCTACTCGTTCTAGGGAACTGTCTCCCTAGATCCAAATCCTACTCCCAAATCTGCCTGAGGAAATGTAAAGTAATGCATCATAATTCTCTATGTTCTGCTGAAATAACAGACCTAAAAGTAAAAAGAATGAATAAACCCCTCAGAAAGGTGGAAGAAAAAAAAAATTCACAGAAACGTCTGTTCCGAAGGACAAGATATCAATTAAAAATATTTATGTTCTGTTTTTTCTGTTTCTTTTGAAGTGAAAGCAGAATAAAGACTTATTTCTCAGGAAAACAGGAAAGATTGAAGTGAGCTGTCTGATTTTACTCCCAAACAGAGCATTTGGAACTTTGCTATGCTGTAAACAGATCTATTTCCAGGTACTGGATAGAGCAGAGATTTCATTTATTACTGCTGTCCTTACTCAGCATCCCTCTAATCCATCTGTCTCTGCCCTGCTGATGTGCTAGGTTATCTTTGACTAACTCATACAGGACTACAGGCTGATAGCTGCAACATACGCATCCGTTCCACCATCATAGCTACATTGCATAACTGAAAACAAGCTCCTCCTTCCTTGTTCAGACGGTATTCTACTGTTAAGAGCTTAGTTGCTTAATTTTGCAAGTTAAGTATGGAAAAAAAAACCCTGAGCCAATTAGCATACCATCAGATTTATGAAATGTTTTGTTAACCCATGTTACAGGACTGCCATCTCACACTGAGCATGGAGCACTATGTAAGTATATGAGCTCTGAGTTTCATTTATCTTAATAACAGTATTACCAGCTAAGCTCTCCTCAAGTCTGAGTATAATTGTAAGTTCCCTCTAGCAGGAAAGCTTTTCTTGGTTATGAAAGAAAAATGACACCTGCAAAGATGAGCCTTCATGTTAATAACTGAGCATTATTATTATTTCCAATTTATTCTGAATTTCAGTTTCTCAAAAGGAATGTGTTAAAGCCATATAAATGGGTAGATCTTCTGCCAGACTTTCAGTCACAGATGGAGCATGTATATATGTAAGCATAAAAATAAAATGTATATGCAACTGTGTGCATAGATACCCACATGCGCACACACGCATATATAAATACTTCCTTTTCCCCCCTCATATATTTATAACTTTATACTGCTAGTGACCTGCCTCCACAAAAAAGGAATGAAAGAGTCCAAAAATCAGGGCTGCACACTGAACTCTGAAGTCCAAGATGGGTTTTGGAAGCCCATTCCTGATGGAAGCATCAAGAATAAAACACCCAAATTCCTCTGTAATTGTAACCTCTCCTTTCACAGATAAGTAAGAATCTCAAAACAGGTATGTGAGTACCGATTGCATGTGTATCCAACTAGGCATTTCTAGGATGCGCTTGTCTGTGACAGTGAAACTCCAGAACATGCGTAAATCAATCCTCCAAATGGGGAGGGAGAAGCATGACCTTAAGAAGTGATGACACTGTACCATCATCAAGTTTTACGACGTTATGATTTTTATACTTTCAAGTCTTCAACAAAAATTATTCTTCCAAGTTCAGATGAAAGTCAGCAAATCACTGGTAACTACTATTTACTGCAGTACTGCCATAAGCCTTTCCTTTTCCATTGTAATGAGTAAAATTTAGTCTGACTTTGAAGCTCCTGCACATCAAAGAAAACAGGCTAAGTGCAAGAGGAAAACATTTTAAAATTAAACATTTATTTTTCTATTAGAAGTTACAGAGTAGAAAGGACAGATAACTAGATATGGGAAAACTCAAGTAGATAAGAAAAGAGGCTGACTTTCAGATAAAAAAAAGGAGTCAAAACAGAAGGAATAAGTAAGAACTATTGACAAAATAACAGAAATTAGAAAGAAAGGAAAGATCCTACAAGGACATTATATCAAGGAACAAATAGCTTGGAGAGAAGGAAATAAATGGTATGGGAGAAGATAAATAAAAAAGGAAAAAGAAGTTTAAAAAAGAGGTGGTAGCTTTAATATAACCATTACAGTCATGTTTTGACATTTCACTATTTTTCCCCATATCATGGCTGATAGTTTCTTCAGCAACTAGATTTTATTACCACCATGGATTACTTGGACTTCAAAAATAACTACAAGGAAAAATGAAAAATAAAAGTTGAAATTTTTGCTATCAACTATGCCTCTCAGATTAGCTAGTGACCACATTAAAATGCAAATGTTATAGGTAACTTACTCTCTTCACATAAGCCATCTGGAAATCCTATGTTCTCAAATGTATCAGCCTGAATTATTATATACAAAAGTCCCACAGAAGCTGTTGAAATTTCACTGTCTATGCCAAAAATCACATATCTTGGTTATTTTTTAGGCAATAAAGACAAGTGTTGGAATGCTTTGTAAATATACCTTGCAATATATGGCCTGAGGAAGAATAATAAGAATATCTTAAGGACACAAAACAGTTTGGGAATGGGACTGAATAAAACAAGAATGGAATGGGCAAATTCTTTATGGCAGTTAAGGAATACACAGCTCACGTACACAAAGCAGTCCAAAAAGCCTCATGTAATCTTGAGAGGACAGTATCAGGAATATAAATTGGCACTTGGCTTGACATTGTTAAGTTTCATGTATTTTAAAAGAAAAAATACACAAAATGTATGCATTTGTCAAAACCTGAATTAGAACAGCATTTTTCAAAAATGACATTTTTTTATGTATGAAAAATGTGCTTCTCTACCTTAACAAAAGATAGAAGATATTATATACATACACCATAACATGCATTTGGGAAAAAAAAATTAAGACTATATTAAAAATCAACATCTTATGTTAAGTATGTATTACTTTTACACAATCTTAGGAGACATTAACTTGAATGTTAAAAATGTTACAAAGTAATGCAAAGATAATAAAGATATACTGTTTTAACCAAAAGCCTTTTAAGTGATTTACACAAGGGAATTGCCCAAAAGTTTGTCTCTGAAATCTGTGTTTGACAGAATGGTTAACCCAGAAGCATATCTGAATTCAGTAGAGGCGTAACTATATCTTAATATCCAAAACTGCTTAAAGTGGAAATCAATATACTGGAATAATAGTTCTTGCATTCATTAAGTTGATAATACAGTGTAAGCCATGGTCAGGAAATCCACCAACTGCCCATAATATTAAGGCAAGTGATTATAATGCTGAATCAACAGGAGACCTTAAGCCTTACAGCAATAACCAGCAATGTTAGACCTCAGGATACCTCTGCCTTCCTTTAGCATGATTAGTAGTTTTATGTCATAACTTAGGTTTTGCTTTGCCTTTCACAGTTGTGCTGTTTCAACAGTCAGCATGAACAAAGATCAATCCAATAAGAAATGGAGCAATACAAAATTTAACAGTTAGTGTGAGACATACAGTGAATAAGGAAGTATGCAGACGAACTGCGCCCAAGGTGTTGTTACAGAGTACTTTCAAGCTTTTATCAGGAACTCATTAGCATGCGAGAAGTAAGCGGATTCGACAAGGCAAAGAACAAAACTGAGTCACATAGCAACTACGTAATGAAAATTGCTTGCACCTCACTGAGAGCAGGCTATGAAGTGGACAGTCCTGCGTAACACCTCTCAAGCATGGCCAGCTTACGGACGGAAAACGAGGATAGCTTTGCATGTCTGTGTTCTCACATATGCATAAGACTATCTTAAAATAAACAGGCCTTCTCAAGTGGCTGTTGTGCAACAACAGCAAAACTATTGCACGTACAATTTAGTCTGGTCTCTAAGTGCCAAAAGGCTCACAGATGCAAGTAAGTATCTAGTTCATTCAAAGTTTGAGCTCCAGCATTCTAGGGAACTGATCAAGTATCAAAGACCTGTTTATGTCCACATGACATTATAGACCAAAACAGCCAGAATTCAAAATCTGAGGACTGAATCATGCTCTGTCCAAGTGAAAATCATTCCCAGAAGCCAAACCTCAAAAAAACCCCAACCACCAACATCCCAAAACCAAAACCAACCAAACCAAGCAAAAAACACCATCCACAACAAAAATGGGTTTACTCACCCTTCAAATTGGGAATTTGGGGTCATTTGAGCTTCTAGAGGCTCTACAGAGCTCTGCTAGTTATTTTTAACTAGCTTCTCTACAGAAAGATATCAAATAGGGAAGGAAGTAATACCACAAACAATCTAGGCCAGAGTCAGTATCGGCAAGTTCCTTACATGGATGAGGGTGGAAGCATGCCAACCTGTCATACTGCATGGAGATGTGACTAATCAACAAATCCCTACAAGGGATGAGAGGAAATGGGCAAGAAAGATGAGTTCAGGGAAGAACATAAGGAATGACTGCTAATTATCATAAAGAAAGCTGAACTTAACACAAGTCGGACTTGAGGGTGACCTTCATTTCAGATATACAGCTGCATCAGCAGGTCACCAGGTTGCACCAACAGCCTTCCCCGATATAACAAGTAAAGCAATGTCTTACTGAGCTAGCCAAACCAGCATGGTTGGAAGGCAGCAAGGAGGTATATATGTAGCTCAGCCTAATAGAAGTACAAAAACTGAGTAACCAACAAAATGAACTTCGAAAAGAGCAATGGGCTTGAGCTGGCTTCCATGCATGTATTCCTTCCTGGCAACTGGGGACACCCAGTGCCATGCTAGTGAGCCTATCAAGACCAGTAACGTGAATCACATTTCTGTTGTGATTCAACTGCACATTACAATTGATATATTGTGCTTGTGTTGTGATTTCAGTACCCTGCTGTACCAACTCTGCTAAATCAAAAACCTGTGTAATGTAAATATCTACAAATAAGTAAATTTGATATTAAACATTAAACTCTCCCCTGCATGGCATAAAAGAACATGGTCAGAGAGTAGCATAGACCTATGCAGCACATTCTTCCACATATGAATAACAGCACTTTCAAATAACACCCACCAAATCCATATTCTTACACAGTGCTGCTGTCTATTTTTTTCTGAACTCAAGTGGAAGCATATTACCATGATATATATATTTGCTCTCTTCTACTTTTAAACAACCATCAAAAATACTCATCAATAGAGTGGGATAAAAGGTGACAGGAGGTACTTGTCAATATTGTAATAATTCTTGCAATCTGGATGGGCTTAACACACCAGGAAACTTAAGGTTTGGAGATACAAATTAGGAAAGCTTCTTTCCTTGTCATAGAATCATAGAATCTTTTAGGTTGGAAAAAACCTTTAAGATCATCTAGTCCAACCATTGACCCTAGTCTACCAGGTCTGCCACTAAACCATGTCTCTAAGCACCACATCTACACGACTTTTAAACACATCTAGGGACAGCGACTCAACCACCTCCCTGGGCAGCCTGTTCCAATGTTTGATAACTCTTTCAGTGAAAAATTTTTTCCTAATGTCCAGCGTAAACCTCCCCTGGCGCAACTTGAACCCATTTCCTCTTGTCCTATCGCTAGTTACTTGGGAGAAGAGATCAGCTCCCATCTCACTACAGCCTCCTTTCAGGTAGTTGTAGAGAGTGATAAGGTCTCCCCTCAGCCTTCTCTTCTCCAGACTAAACAATCCTAATTCCTTCAGCCGCTCCTCATAAGACTTGTGCTCAAGACCCCTCACCAGCTTTGTTGCCCTTCTCTGGACACGCTCCAGCACCTCAGTGCCTTTCTTGTAGTGAGGGGCCCAAAACTGAACGCAGTATTTGAGGTGGGGCCTCACCAGTGCCGAGTACAGGGGGATGATCGCTTCCCTACTCCTGCCGGCCATACCGTTCCTGATACAGGCCAGGACACTGTTGGTCTTCTTGGCCACCTGGGCACACTGCTGGCTCATATTCAGCTGACTGTCAACCAACACCCCCAGGTCCTTTTCCTCTGGGCAGCTTTCCAGCTGCTCCTCCCCAAGCCTGTAGCGTTGCCTGGGGTTGTTGTGACTCAAGTGCAGAACCCAGCACTTGGCCTTGTTAAACCTCATGCAGTTGGCTTCAGCCCATCGATCCAGTCTGTCCAGATCTCTCTGCAGAGCCTTCCTACCCTCAAGCACTCCCGCTTAATTTGGTGTCATCTGCAAACTTACTGAGGGTGCACTCAATCCCTCGTCCAGATCATCAACAAAGATGTTAAACAAGGCTGGCCCCAAAACTGAGCCCTGAGGAACACCGCTTGAGACCTGCCGCCAGCTGGATTTAACGCCATTCACCACAACTCTCTGGGCTTGGCCATCCAGCCAGTTTTTAATCCAGCGAAGAATACGCGTGTCTAAGCCATGGGCTGCCGGTTTCTCTAGCAGAGCGCTGTGGGAAACTGTCGAAAGCCTTACTAAAGTCCAAGTAGACAACAACCACAGCCTCTCTTTCATCCACCAGGTGGGTCACCTGGTCATAAAAGGAGATCAGGTTGGTCAAACAGGACCCGCCTTTCATGAACCCATGCTGGCTGGGCCTGATCCCCTGGTTGTCCTTCACATGCCACGTGATGGCACTCAGGATGAACCATTCCATGATCTCTCCTGGCGCTGAGGTCAGGCTGACAGGCCTATAGTTGCCTGGATCCTCCTTCCGGCCCTTCTTGTAGATGGGTGTCACACTGGCAAGCCTCCAGTCATCTGGGACCTCCCCTGTTGACCAAGGCCACTGATAAATGATGGAGAGTGGCTTGGCAAGCTCCTCTGCCAGCTCCCTCAGCACTCTCGGGTGGATCCCATCTGGGCCCATAGACTTGTGGCTGTCCAGTTGGTGTAGCAGGTCACTAACTGCTTCCTCTTGGATTACAGGGGGTTTATTCTGCTCTTCATCCCTGTCTTCCAGCTCAGGGGGCTGAATACACTGAGGATGCCTGGTCTTACTATCAAAGGCTGAGGCAAAGAAGGCATTAAGTACCTCAGCCTTCTCCTCATCCTTGTTGACAATCTTCCCCTCCACATCCAATAAGGGGTGGAGATTCTCCCTGGCTCTCTTTTTGTTGTTAATGTATTTGCAAAAACCTTTTTTTGTTATCTCTTACGACAGTGGCCAGATTAAGTTCTAGCTGTTCCTTCACCTTTCTGATATTTTTTCTGCAAGACCTAACTAGAACCCTATACTCTTCTTGTGTTGCCTGCCCCTTCTGCCAAAGGTGGTAAACTCTCCTTTTTTCCGTGAGTCCCAGCAAGAGCTCCCTGTTCAGTGAGGCCGGTCGTCAATAGCTTTTAGCTGCTAACATACTCATCTACACACAGCCAAAGTTATTAGCTACATTCTGAAGACCAACCTATGTAATTCAAGTTTAAAAAGGAAGGGACTTTGGCTAATGCCTTGAAATACTTTACCTTCGAATCATATGCTGACTGCTTTATTACTTCAGGTGCCATCCAAAATGGTGTTCCCACAAAGGTATTCCTCTTTATCTGCGTATCTGTTAGTTGTCCTGCTACTCCAAAATCTGCTAGTTTTACTTCTCCTTGTTCAGATAGCAATACATTAGCAGCTGGAGTAAAGAAGAGTAAATAATGGAAATTAAGACATTTGACACTGTAAGGGTGTTCATTTATACTGCATGAGCTCCTCTAATATTGTTACAATACAAATAAAAAACAATTTACCTTTAATATCTCTGTGGATTTTCTTTTCTGAATGCAAGTAATCAAGTCCTTTGAGTATTTCCCTCAATATCGTAGCAATCTGCGTTTCATCAAGTGAGCCAGGTTCTAACTAAGAGACACAAGAAATATTTTTACATTTTTATGTGCGTGTATACATATATATATATATATATAAAAGGAGAAACAGAGAGAACAGAAGTAACACTGTGACTATAAGAAGCAATTGCTCCTTCTGTCACACCTCAAAACTTCCAATTTGCTAACTTTGTAACACAAAGTTACAACCCAGAATATTCTTAAAAAAAATACATAGTCCTAAACTAAGTGGTCTTATGAACAACAGGCAAAGAAATACTTCATTTATCTAAAACACTTAAAAGTTTGTTAAAGGCTCCATAAAGACAGAGTTTCAAGTTATTGCTTTGTGGTCAGGTCATTTGCCTTTGAAAAGCATCTATACTGTACTCTGATTATTAACTTTACACTGAACTTAGATGTGCAACTCTACAGGCCCTATATGGACCCAAATCTCAAAGTCCAAGACAGAAATTAAGGCATATAAGGTACCACATCAATCACATATCCTATTACTATATACCGCACAGGATTTTGTGAAGCACTGTGAAACACAAGTCAAACTGCTAGGCCGACAGAGCACTGCATATAAAAAAACGTTAACTTCTTTCATATAAAATTGAAGGTATAAATCTGCAAATTGTTAAAGTTCCAAGTAATTTAATTCTTATGAGAAGAAACAGCAGTGCTGGAAGATCTCAGGCTCTCTACATCTGATAGAGATTCTAAAAGTGAGTATGGCATCACTAAATCTAAAGGGACAGAGGAAAGGTCACTACCTAGAGAGGCTTCTTAACCAATAAGGGCATTTCGAGAGAGACTCTGAAACTCTGTGGACAATAATTAATATTGGAAATATTCCAATATTCTAGTTTACTCCACAATAGCAGTCACTGAAACACAATCAAAGAGTTACATCTCTGAAGCTTCACTCTGAGAGAAAGCAAGCATTTCAGATAAAAATTTTCAGATAAAAATTAAAATATTACATGCCTCAGAAAGCTTCAGCTAATAGGTAGGAATAGAGGTAAGATTTCATGTAATGCAGACAACATATTTGTTTTACCTTTGTAGCTTTACTTACAATCTGTTTTGCTTTTCTTTAGCTTTGATAATATACATGATATTGCCACTCCCCGAAACCCACTGCGACATTCTCAAGGCTTTGCTCCAGCTAGGCTGCAAGCGCCAGTTCAAGACTTGGCAACATGATAGAGCAGATCTAATAGGTGAAAACCTCTTCTGTCAGATGTTAGCTCACCTTAGTGAGAAGGATGTTAGTGAAAACAGACTAAGGCTGAGAATATCGGCACCTGTACCTCAGCCACAAACCTAAATTATACTCAAGGTTGAATAACAACATACATGTAATTGCATTAAATGTACTTTCTCTTGTGAGGCGTGATTTTCAAAAAAGCCACTGCATATTCAAGTACAGAAAACACCAGACTAACACGACATGTATACACTTCAAACATGGAATTCAAGGTTCCCATTCAGTCTTGCCTTGAGTATGGAAATGTGATAAAGTGTGCCAGTTGTCGCACCAGATTCCAGTTAAGAACCATAATGTGCATGGTGGAACTAGGAAAACATGCAGCAGAACATAAACGGAAAGTGAATGAAGCACACACAAGGTGCTTAATATACACATACATGATGATTTCAGTTCTGTGGCGCAATTTCTTCAGTAACATTTTAGGATGTGACCAAAGACTTTGTACTATTTCTAGGCAACAAACCTGGGGAATAAACATGTGGTCACCACAGAAGTGAAATGTGTGCAATTAAAAAAAAAAAAAAGATAACATCTGTTTTCTTTCTGCTCTTTTATACCTTTTTGAAGCACAAAAGTAGTAATAATTAATTTATAAAAGCAAACCCAGTTTCTAATTGCTCCTCTGTCAGGAAAAAAATATCACAACAATAAACAAACTTTTTTTAGCAGATCTTTATAGGAAACATTATGAATTTCTATACAGCCACAGAACTTCTAACAGGATGTGGAAACTAAAGATATAAGTAGGTTCCAAAAGGTAATTACAGTTAAAATGTGGCAGCACAACTGCAGGAAGTCCACATTTACTACCCCCTCCTGTCTTATGGATGTCACCAGCAGAATCCCTCTACACTGGCCTTTTTCCTTTCACTCCTTCCTCAAGCATTTATTAGTTGTCCCAGTTGAGAAGAGCAAACTATGCTACAGAGACGTTCTGTCTCAAGCAGTATGACAATTTTCACATACTTAAAACATCCATTTTTATTTCTATACTAGTATTTTTAAAATCCACAATAAATATAAGATGGTGTGTGATTTTGTTTGGTTCCAGTCACAGAAAACATAATCTGCACTGAACCTTTTGAATTATGATTCAAAACTGGGTACTCTGTCCCAGTTGCAGAATGCTGCACTTGCTTTGGTTAAGTTTCACATGGTTGGTGATTGCTCAGCTCTCTAGTCTGCCCAGGTCTCTCTGTAAGGCCCCTCTACCCTTGAGAGAGTCCACAGCTCTTCCTATTTCTTTGAACTATATTTTTTAATACCAGCCTAAATTGTGTTTCTGTCTAGACATCAGTGAGACTTCAAACAGGGAAACTTTTGTTTGTTTGTTTGCCTGAGGGTGGTGATGGTGGGGGAAGATACATTAAAATGTATACACTAAAAGGAGTTGTGGTGGCAGGATTAACAGACAGAAAAAAAAAAAAAAAACAAACCAAAACTATTTGCAGCCACTAGTGCTCTCTGGCTGACTGAAGATTAGCATTCCAAGATGTTTATATCCTGTTTCCAATATTATGTTGCTTAGTTCCCTTCCATCTATACAAATAATCAGTCTTGCCTCATGGAAAATAACATTTTTCTGGCATTTACAAATACTTTTTCTCCTTTACTGGAACCAAAAAATGTTCATAGCCAAATGATATATTATAGTTTCCAGAGTTGTAAGATAGGAAAATAATTATATGAGGTAAAATAACAAAAACCATACATAATTTACTTACTAGATCAAGGGCAGAACCTCCACCCAGATATTCCATTATTATCCATAATTTTGTATCCTGAAAAACAAAACCAACAAAAATTGTATTAAGTTTAAAAAAAAATTCAATCATTTCTTAAATTAGTGGGACTTGTTCCATTCTTTTTGCTGAAGAAAGAATCTACAGTTTTGAAACACCACTGATGTTTAGCTGTTCCTCCAAAATATCTTTGGATTATTCTTCAAGAGACATTATTCTTAGTCCCATCTGACAAGAAATAAATTTAGTCTGCCACAAGCTATTTACACAATTGTGTGTGTTCAAGAAAACTTAATTCTGTTCCTCTAAATTAACAAGAGGAAAGCTACTTCACATTTACCAGTGGGCAAGAGCACAGACATCAGAAATTCATTACTTCCAAATAATTGGTGCATATTCTTAATGACACTCAAGCTCATTTCATGGTACCTCTTTTTTGTACTGATACTAATACTACTAGGATATAGACAGTATCCAGGAAAAAAGAAACTTCTCTTTAATTCCTACCAAAGAGTCAAGTAGCAGAAGGAAAGCTCTTGCCTTTATGCCAACTAGAACTGGGCAAGTATTCTGAGCCTGAGTTCACCAGCATATTAACTCCCAAAAGCCACCCATCTACTTATCACACTCCTTAGCATATTTTGCAAAAGAATCTTCTGAGACAAGAGACAGACAGGGGCCACGAAATGAAAATGGAAGATGAAGAAATGGAAAATGGAAAATGAAGAACTTACATTTTAAAACTCTGATTACAGACATTCATAATACCAAATAATAATTACATTACATAAAATATATTTCCTTTCCTTCGAAAAAAATGTCTTGATTTTGTTGATTATCGTTATTTGTACAGATATTCCAAAATATTTTCTTTAATAGGCCTGACTCCTGTCTGAGTTGAATTTAATTTAAAATTTCTTCTTTGCATCTCTGTTTTTCCATTTTCTTGAATAATCATCTGTCTCTGACCTAAGGAAGAATACCAGTAAGTTTTCTGCACTAATGCTTATGCAACTGATATATGGTATAGAATTTTGGACAACCATATTAAAGAAAGATGAAGCAAGCTAGCAATAGATTACTTAAGATTACTATAGCAGCTTGCTAGCTTTAGCTAGTAAAATAAAAGCTAACAACATCAACAAAAAATAATCAAGCTACTACATTCTCAAGGGAAAGCTTGATACATATTATAGGAATGTTCAACACAAGGTATACAGTACAGTATGCCAAGAAAGAGACTGGACCAAGTAATCTCTTTCCGCTGTTTGCAGCGTCTTATTCCCAAATACACTAAGAGAAGCAGTTAGCCCACCTTTTCCTTGCAGTAGCAGCCTTCAAACATGTTTTAAAGCAAGGTCACAAATCTACCAGATAGATATCCAAGTGAAATCGCTGCATGGAACATATGGTGGGTTTTCTTTTAGTTTTTATGATTATCAAGTTACATTATGGTTTGTTAGTTTTAACTCTATGTACCAAACATTCACAAGACTTATCGCATAAAAACACAAGGGTGTCTCAGAGCAAGGAGCACATGAATAGCAACAATATTCATTTACTTTATCCTGCAAAATAAAACTTAATGTAAAAATAACAGCTCATAGCCAGGGCAGGTAAGACTCTGAATACTCATCTATAAAGACAGATTAAAATTTTTAGAAAAGTGATAAATATATTGCAGAACATAACTTTTTCTAAATCCCCTTAGGGATTTGAAAATTTTAGCCCCTAGTACTCACTTAAGCCTTTTAGTCATTATTATAGCTGTAGTTCCACCTGCATCTGTCCCCTCTCTGGTCTCAGGATGCACCTTCTCTAGGTAAATGCACACAGCCCTCCCCAGCTGCCTTCAGTTACACAAATTGTACTATTTTTAGGTAAGACCCTGGATTAGAGTTCCTTCATCATCCACTATTTTTAACACACAGATCCAGCTAAGTTTAGATACCTTTCTTCAGGAGTCAATTAATATTATTTGACAAACACAATCTTGTTAAGAATATTTTAAAAGAGCCGGAACACATTTTTTAGGAGAAAAAGTAATTTTAAAATATAATTTCTCTTAGTATCTACATACAGCATTTTGATAATGCTTACTTTCTGCAGACACCACAGATATTCCAAGAATTACTCCTCATCCCGAGAGAGTCCCTTATAGTACTGAAATACTTATTTTGCTCCTAAGAGTTTCTCAGATTTTGCCTGTCACTTCAAGGCTCCATGTCCTAACAGTTCCAGAAGTATGCATCTAAGAGGTGTCTTATAGTAAGTCATTTCAACTTCAGAAATCTTCCTAAACTCCATCAAAATCTTATATACATATTTTGCTTCAGCCTGATAACACGTCTTTTAAAGCTGCATGATATTCCCTGAATATTCAAATTTTGTGTGCCTGTAAAATTTACATTTAATTTTAATAGTAATTTAAACACAAACTTGTAAACTATACTACTACTTTTTATTTCAATGGAAATGCCTGAGTGGGAAAGAACAAGGTAGGGCAAACAAACCCCGTGATCCTCTCAAAAATAGAAAAAAACAACCAAACAAACAAATAAAACTCCACACCAAGAAGTCAGTAAGAGATGCACCTTCCCTCTTCTATCTTGCTTACCAAGTGGATTTAAAAAAATCAAACAACTTGACATAAGATACAGTTTCCCAAAAGAGAGATTCTCCATAAAACCAACTACTAAATTCTCCAGCTGAAAATTAGAAATTCGAGGTAGCAGAAAATAACTAAACAAAATTTTAAGAACATCGTTTTAATTACATAGTTACACAATCGTGTAGCACAATTACACAACTACAATCTACAAAATTGATAGTCTTAAAATCATCATTTGTCCTTTTCAGTTCTTATCCTGGTCTGCTCAGTCTTTGCTCCTGAAACTTTCATCATCAGCTTCCTGAGGCCAAATGTCTGAATTTACAATGTAAAAGCCATGGATCCAGTAAACTCAGTAAAATACTATATTTTAAAATAAGTAAAGTATGGAGACGCAGTTAGGGAACACACATAACTGTATCTGTATGCCAGCATGAAGCTAACCAATAGCAGTCTATTACAATTATGGCATCTTTATATCTGTAGCCCTAGATTCAAAGTGTTTTTTTTTAAATTCCCTATGGTTCCCCCTCCCCCTTGCCACAGAAACATTACCCAACTTCATGGATGTTTTGGATTTTTTTTTTCTTCAAGTTTTCATCATTCATATGAAGTATCTGAACAGATGCAATTACTATTGTAGAGAATCTTACTGTCACCTTTAACTAATTCTTGCTGGAAATTGTTTTTAGCTTTCTTATTTAAGATCTGCATACATTGCTTAACAAGAAAATGCAAAGAAATGCTTTTGGTGAGAGAGTTTTAATGAATTGCTTAATATATAGTCTACCTCAGAGCCAGTAACGTACATATACTTCCTTTAAGCCTTGTAAGAACACCACAAGGCAAGTAGAGCGCTAGTATCAGTTGACTCTGGTATCAACAGAGCAACATGCCTTCTTTCCTTCCTTTCCAAGTATCTCTGGCAAGCTTCACATTCCCTAACACCTACCGTCACTTTCCTTTTTAAAGCTGCCCAAATTCTTTTTTTGCCTTTACTTCTCACATTCTTCTGTATATATTCCCCACTTTTCCTCTCAAACAGAACACCAAAAGCACTAAATTTTCTTCCATAGCCTAGATTAGTAATTACATATTACATGTAATCACTTGTATTTTCAAGAAGATACTACACTTATGCTGAGACTAGCAACATTCAGCACTCCATTTTAGGATCTGAAATAAGACCAGTTTTCTTCTTTTAAGCATCAGTCACAACACAGCATTGAATTTTCTTCCAAATACAGTGAAGCCTGGCAAGTCATCAATCCAAACTTAGGAATATTATTTCTCTATAAACATGGATGAGCACATTAATGAGGGCAAGATGGAACATTTCCTTTTTCACAGTGGGAACAAGATGGTTTCCTCTGATGCCACGAAACTGAGGAAAGGAACACTTTGGAATCTAAAAGAAGCTCTGTTACAGAAAGACAGAGTTTCTGTAAATCCTTTCCAAACTAGTTTGCTCTTCTTGAGGTCTGACTTCTGATTTTAATTCTGGAATCACATAAAAACCTTACAATAGCAGGTTTACCTCTAATGACATATTCTCCGTTAAGTCACTGTTATACCAGGAAAATATTTGTAAAATAAGTACAGTTACATCAGGTAAAGAACTTCTAATATGTAAAAATCAAGGACTATACACTGAAAAAAAAAAAAAAAAATCCACCAAAACACTCCTCTGGAGTCTGAGACGCACATTTTAACTGAAATCAGAAGAGTATAGAAGACATATACAGAAACAAGTAATCAAGATTCAAATATTTGTTTATAAGTCCTTACAAAGTTAATAAAACATCTGAATAAACAAAGCCTATCTTTAGAGATGCTTTGTATTTACCTTTTTTTAAAACAAGAACTTACTCACACATTTCTTAGCACCATTATATTGTTCAGGAGAGACTGACCTTAAAGCAATCAAGCCACAGTATGCATTGATCAAAACGTTTCTAAATCGCTTTTCTTGAGGGAAGGAGAGGTTGCAGAGCAAAACGTAACACAGAGCCATGAAAGACATGGACTAGAAGGACTTGGAAGTAAGAGCACCAAGTGACCTGTACAGTAATTTAGAATTTAACTAAAAGTCTTAAAAGAAGGAAGTCAACTAATGCAATTTGAAAACAGCAGTACAACAGTGAGCACCTGTTTGTTTCTAAGTGAAATAAAATCCCCCCCAATCTATTGTGAGAAAGAGAATTTCTCACCTTAAATTTACTGTGAGAAAGGGTATTTCCCACCTTAAATTTATGGTACACAATTAGCAGCAGAATAGAGAGTATTTATAAATATGTACAAAAGACTTGTTTAGTTCTGGAGAAAAGCCATCTCCAAATTCCACTTAGAATCTATATTTACAAGCACTTTAACTTATGTCAACAATCAGAAGCTAGAAATTACATATTTGATTGCAACAATGCAACAATTTGCTAATAAAAATAAGAACTAGCTTAAGTTGATCTATATACTAAAAGTTTTACCATCACCAGATCAGCAGAAAAATCTGCAATATTGAAAAACAGAAACGGAATACCTTGGACTGAACCTCAACTAATCTGAAAAGAACAAACTAGTTCCAAAACTGATACACACTGCATGATGTGTGATATTTTGTTCAATAAAAATTTCAGTTCAACTGGTATATATGTCAAAGTAATATGGGCCAGAAAGAGAGACTTATATTTCAATATTGGTATAAATTTAGTATTAATGTTCATACTGATTCTCCAGCATAAGAAATCAGACTAAAAGAACCTTGAGATACACAATGTATGCAACAGGATAACCTTCCTAAGTTGCATTCCTGCTACAGGTTGTTACTTCTCCTCATGGACATTTGTCTTCTGTTAACCTCATATATAAAAAACACCCAGGGAAGTTTGAAAGCTGTAGCAGCCAGAAGCTTCTTAAATACTTGCACGCTGATTCTTAAATGCCTGCCTTCAGAAATATGATGCAGAGATCACGGAAGTTTTTTTCTCTACTGTAAGCAATCTTGCCCACTGATTCCCTGTTTTGGAAGGAAAGAAGGATTTTTTTCAGGATTTCTTCACACTTCGGCTTTTAACTATGCATCTGAATCCCATGCTGCTCAAAGCCACCAGGTGGCAGAATCACATAATGCCAAAGATGCTCTCTCACCACCCTCCCAACAAAGAAGGTCTGGCCCCAAAAGCACCTGTGCAACCCACTGAAGACAGAAGCATAAAACCACCTGTTTAAAATGAATCTAAAACCATTTATCACTCTGACACCCTTCATAAAAAGAGGAAGAAATGATTAACCAAAGATAAATACACCTGAAGGAATACAATTGCTCATACATCTGAATTCTTCAAAACGCTTTCCTTTCCTCATAATCATCAAGTTCAGCTTCAGGCACTACTTTATTTATTCACCATCCCCTTTGAACACCAAGTCACAACAGTAGTTGCTGTCTTATTATACAGGATGAAGAATAGGCACACTCTGGCATTTGAGATCTCATTATTTATTAACTCACATGGACATCTGTGAACTTATACACAGAGATAAGATACAGATCAGTGAGAAAAAATTAAGTTTTGTACGATGCCATAAAAGATGCATTGAGGTAGTCACAGGAAATGGCATTTATGTATTTGTGGTTCTTGCTCCTCTTAGACAGGCTCAAACCCTTCCACAGCAACACTAAACTTTGCCAACTGTCTCAAATCCGAAAGCATGCATCAAGAAGTATCAAGAACTCAAAAATATTTTAAGTGCCCTTCCCCTGGAGCTTATCCTTTCATAAAAAAAGAATACATACACAAGAAAATTATTATTTTTAGACTTTAGAGAAAAGGCACCTATGACTTGATGTATTACCACTAGGTCCTTGAAACTCATCAGGGTTTGCAAACTTTCCAGTTGTTAGTTGACTGTTCGATTTCTAGACCCAAAGATTAGTATTAGAACAGATCCATTTGCCACAAGTGAGTTCTTTAACAGTACAAGGTGGCTATTACTGTTACTCAGCAAATGCATAGCTTTGGCAAGGAATACATACAGCTCTACCTCATGGCCTCAATTCTTGTCACTTCTTGACTAGTTATAAATATTACCTATGTATATTATTGGTTCAATTTAAATCTAATCAGAACTAGATCCAGTGCTGCCATGTTAACCATGCAAAATGAATAGCATACCACTACCTGTTTTCATTGCATTCTTCCCAGTACGCAATCCTTGGACAGAGAAGGTAAGCAACACACCCTTGAAATTCAAACAGCCTATCCAGATGCCAGTTGGATTGCTCAATGTCTCTTTTGACAGACAAAAGGGACAGACAAAGGATAGAGTTACCGGTTGCAAAAGAAAGTTATTTACACTGCAGTTTCTCCAAAATTTGAACACCATGGGTACCCAATTCTGTTAGTATAAATAGTAAATAATCAAGTCCTTTCCATTGAAAATGGACAAACTGATTCTATCACTCCATATCTAGGGTCCTATGACTGTTTAAGCGCTATCAAGAAAGGCTATAATGTTTTTACAAGCTTTTGGAACTGTCTTCACAGAAGACAAAGTCAGAAGAAAAATATATCTTTCAGTACCAATTCACACCACCTTTCTAAGTTTGTTCTTAAAGGTAACCTCAGTGAGCAATACTATTTTTCACCCGTATCTGATGGACAAAAAGTTCTTGAGCCTCATTAAAAGAAATAATGAATGCCACCATCATTCCAACACTTCCTAGGATGCATATTGAGTTCCGTCATGCAGTTAATCCTTCATTTGAACTTTTATTTGACAATCTATAAAACTGCTAATGTTCTTCCATCTGTTTCCACCTATGACTACAATAAAAGCTTGTATAGGCTGATGTATCATTTTATAAGGGAGGAAGCTATTTGTTTATGTCATTACAGATTTTATTAAATAAAACCAAACTGTAGCATTTCCTAAAGACGTTTATTTCAGAGCACCTGAAAGTCAGATGGCATGACAAGACAACTGTTGGCTTTGAAGAACAGGAGAAACTATTTTATGAGAGAACAAGGCTAAAGACACCAAGGTTGCCTTAGCTACCAAAGACATCCTCTGGATAAATCGTCCTCTTCCTCCCCCTTCCCCCTCTCCCATCCTGTCACAACTAACAGTCCATGTTTGAGAGCAGAGTCTTCAAGTACTGTCCAGGGTTCTTAGAAAGGTGAAAAATAACTGAAACACCAACAGCTGCAGCGAACAGTGAATTAGCCATCTTTAACCTTGGAAATTAATATCCTGCTTTGGGGTTTTGGAGTATAATAGGAGCAAAAGCAGATGTTCTGAAATACACATTATGACAATCTATTCATCAAGAAAGTATGAGCAAAAATCTAGCCATGCTGAAGTAGATAATCTGGTATACTGCCAAACAGAACAGTTAAAATTGATTTTGCTTCTTAAATGAATGATTGAATTTTACTATCAATTTCTCCAAAGAGAAAGAATATTGCTTTGAATATCAGTTCCCTCCAGGAAAAATCGATGAAGCAATAACTAGACTTATCTTTGAAAGGAATTCTTTAAGTATTTCATGAATTCCAGAGCTTCCAAATAATGTAATACTTCCCACCTATAGCTAGGTCTCATTTTATCTGAATGTATGTCCATCAACAGACATTTTATTTTAGACTAGAAAGAACTCTAGCAATTCTCAGCCCTGTTTCTATTCTTTCTTGCTGAATTCCTAGAGAAGTAAGCATAAGACCAAATTTACTTAAAAAAAAAAAAAAAAACAAAACAAACACAATAAAACAAAACAAAAAGACATCCACTTTCACCAACATTAAAGGCCACTCGAAGGAAATAAAAGATGCCTGTTTCCTTCTTGTCTGCTCACAGGGGAGGGCAATCCACTAATAAAAATAAACTATATTTGTGATTTAGCTTGTCTTACAGGAACAGAATGAACCTGGTAAGATTTACACAAGCTGCAGTGTGCTACTGCTCATTTTGGCACATTCAGTAATACCTTGTAGAGATAAAAAAGAAGTGTATTCTAACACTTCTTTTTTCCCAGAATTCCCAGAAAAAGATTTGCAGTTTTCTGAAAGTTTCCTTCTTTGTTGAATTACTTTTTTTTTTTTTTTGCCTCTTTTAACACCAGAAGGAGTATAGAAAGAACACATCATGGAAAGACTATATATTAAGAAAAAAATCCAAACTCCTACAGCTGAACGACATATAAAGTGTAGAAGATTACAAAAGAACATTTTCCAATGAAACTAAGGAAGCTGACTACTGTAAAAGATATCTCAGCATTTGGGGAAAACAAACACAAAACCAAACAGACAAACAAACCTCAAACCCATAAAAAGCAACAACAATAACCAAACATCTGAAGAAGTTAAGCAAAACCCAAGCTAATTTAATCTATCGACATAGACAGGACCTGTAAACATAAGTCTGGAGGATCTGCAAGTTGTTAATAATATCCATAGGTAAATCTTAGGAATTAGGTGGGATATTATTTTATAGCATGATATACTACTTTACTACCTCAACATATTTAAGTTACAGTCTACAGAACCTTTGTATTTATATGGTAGAGCCCAATAAGAAGCCTAGCTAGATGACAGTTATTAGAAGTACTTTACAGTCAGAAAGATCTTACTTACGTTTAAAGAAGTCAAACTAAATTAAATAATACACTCTCATTATAAATGGAAAAAACAAGGCAAAAGTTGTTAAACAGGGTACCTGCAGTCATACAGGACTTAGTAATAGATATAGCTTAAACGATCTGAGTGCCAACAACACACTCCAAATCCACACCCTTATGGGAAAAAAAAAAAAAAAATCTGTTCAGCAAACCTATAACTCATATACTCATATCTACTAATGATCTACTACAGTCCCAAATATTTCCATTTAAAAAAAAAAAAAAAAACAAACACAAAAAAACCCCACACAACAAAAAACCAGAAAGTTCTTCCTTATGTTTCCAGTTACATTCTTAGCGGGTTTCACATAATATTTATTGGAATAAGAACAAGAAAAGCAAGATCTATAGTTGAGTACTCATACAAGTGACCTGAAGGTGGGTGGGGAAGGGGTGAAAGTCACCTCTGAAAAGTCTACTTTTATTAAAAAAATAAAAATAAATAAAGAAGCTAACATGGGAATTTTGTGTTTAAATTTCTGATGTCAAGGTAAACTTCTGTTTATTTTAAATTGCTCTTTCTACTAAATAATTATTCCATAGGCATTTGGAAGACAAACAGCTGTGCTGCATCTAGGTGGCATCTCTAACAAGAAAAAAAATCCTAAGGATGTATTTCCTTCCAGGAGAATGCAATAATTTGTTTTGTAGAAACTTTTCTGGGATAATGCTCACTCGAAATTTAAATACAGAAGGAATTAGGTGGAAATCATCTGGATATTAAGGAATCATTCAGAGATCCGTTTACAAAAAAAAAAAAAAAGCCTTTTAAAACTGTGTGGAGCAAGCAGGGCTTAGGGGTTTTTTTTACCCTTTGTCCTTAAGGATCATGAACTGATAAAAGCTCAAGTTTGAACCTCATCCAAAATATGAAAAACCAAATAAGGGAAGGACAGGAGCATATGTCTAAGTACAAACCCAGGAAGAATAAAATGTCTTTTTCCCTTACACTGGGGGCACATTCTTAAGCAAATGGACAAGGATTACTGACAGCAACGGACATCTCCATGAATCTTAAGGGCAAGCAGCTGGTGAGGCCTCACAGAGTTCTCAAAAAGTATTCATGAAGGAGCCATAAACAGAAACATTTAGGAGATGGCAATCCTGTACTAAAGAATATTACCACGCTGGAGTGCAGGACTGATGAGAAGTACTTTGTCTGGGGAGCATTTCTGAGGCGCTTACCTCCTTTGAAGTCTCTTGGCGTCAGGATGAATGCTAGCTGTCCTCGGGCTGCCATCCCTTTGAGGGGAGGGAGATACAGATGAGCCCAAAGGTTCTCTTCTAAACACAAGTCCTTACTGCAAGCTGGCCAAAAGGTCCCTGCAATCAAAGAAATCATTGTGGTTTTGCATGTGGCGCATTTATGTCCTTTAATCAAGGTTTGTCAGCCATCTAATATGTTCAACCACAAAGAAAAAAGTAAATGCACTTGCTGGGTAGCCAATGCAGAACAGAGACTAAGGAAAGAGAAGAATTGTTCATTCCAGTTTGGACACTATAAACTCCAGGAAAAATACAGGCAACATTATTTTTCAGACGAAGCAAAACCACCTCAGTATACAGTATTTTATGCATGTATATCTATGTATTAAAAAAAAGCTATTTGCCTTTGGAATCATTTTCCAACACTTTGAAACTCCTGCCTTCTTCAGATCTCAAGAAAAAAATACCACATTTTCATGTCTAGACATACATACTAGTCAATGTATTCTACTATCTAATGCAGCAGTCACTCTTCAACAATTACCTCTTGCAATTACCACAGCAGTATACAATCAATCCTTAAATGTATTCTTTTTGCAATAAGCTAGTTATAACAGAGCTTGCAGAGCCACTTGCTAGGAAAAAAAAACACAATGAAAGTTCTGTCACAGTACTGATAAAAGATTCTTTCTGTAGACCACTCAGCAGACTTTTGTGTTTGCAGGCCAACATGCTAGAGCCACAAGCTCCATGTTTTCCTCAGTGTGAGTCATCTCTAACAGTGTCCATATTCACAGCATCTTTGGCACGTTTCCTGGACACATGGCCTTCCACCATAGAAATGAATCTTTATAGCCCAGCTGTCACAAGCCTAGGCATGTCATATTAAGCACATGATTTCCCAGCACTCCAAACTAATGGGCAATCTTGGTTTATAACTCTTCTACCAAAGTATATTATAGTAGAAGTAAACAGACGTATTTCTTGTATCGGCTGCAAAACCAGTTCCTACCTAGTAAACACAAGAACCTCATACAGTAACTGAAGAACTGTATACATTTCACTTCCTAAAGGACTCAGTAACCACTTCTTTGGAACAGTAAGTGTATGCAAGTACATACTCTTCCTCTTCCCACCTGCCTACAGCCATTTTCCCTGTTCTCACTTCAAAAAGCAGTGGTGGGAGAGTAAAAAAATCCTGTACCTTACAACTATGCTTTTAACTGATAAGTTTTTTATGACCTAGTGGGGCTGACAATAGTCACCCCTTCCCTTCCTCCCTGCTCCCCATCTCCAGCGAATAACTACTTCATAACCACACCTATCCAGTGGCTACCTTACGGGAGGGGGAAACTAACTACAATCTGTGGCAGATCTTTTCCCAGGAAGTCCATTTAAAGAGGCACATGAAGATGAATGAGTGACTTACATGGTTTTAGGACAATCCCAACATTTCGTCTACTCATCTCTCACAGATAGTCACCGAGGAGGCAAAAAACACAAAAATGTAACCCATAATCAAAGCTCCATATGGAACTGAATTTTACTGAGATATATCAAATGGTTACTAATAAACTGTACAAAGTCCCAAAATGGGAAATTGGAAGCAAAAGGAAATCAGCATTAGTTTACAGAATTAATTCGTCCAGATAAATTGCGTTACAACAAAACTATAACTAACAAATGAACCTTGCATCTGATAAATACTGAGATTAATTAATTTTTTCTTCAACAAAACGTCACCTTACTTGCACCTATGTATCTTAAACCTATTTCACTGGAGTAGTTCACATCAATAACACTCAGGGGTTTTATGAATTGCTCCCCTATCTAGACCAGAAACAAACTTCCAACAGCGAATATGAGGCACAAGAACCTTTTCACCTCCATTGTCCAGAAACAACTGACCTAATGCTTAAATCTGTTCCTGTTTACCCATTACATCAAATTAAATTTAAAAATAAAAGGTACAACTCAAATTTACTTCTTTGCACAAATACCAATTCAACTCCGACTTCTGCCAAGCTCATCGCTCCAATCCCTGTAAAATTCTTCTGCAAACCTCTTATTATTTTCCACTTTTTCTGTTTACAACTCTTCCCCAACCTCTAATTACCGCTAAAAACACCTTCTATTCACATCGATCCCTTCCATTCTGCCTTCCCCCCCTATATTTTTGTTTCCTTCTTACAAATTGCTGTTTCAAAGGAACTGCTGAAGAAAGCAGAGAGAAAGCTTCAGTACCTCCAAATGATGATTTTTATCCCAACTTTCATGCAACAAATCTGGTAGCATAATGAAAACACTAGTTGGAAAGAACCTTAAGAATTTGGTTGAAAACACTGGCTCATGAATACAAGAACTGCAAAGTTTTAGAACTAATACAGTCCATAAGCCTATTCATCATGGAACTTTCCTTTTGAAGTTCAATATATTTTGAGTCTAACCAACTTTTTCCAAATAATTTCTGAACATTCTACATTGTGATGGTGCAACCCCACCCCACCCCCCGCCACTCTCAGGCCTCTTGATATTTGCCATGATTCCCTCCCCATCTGGGCTACATAATAATACCATGACCAGAACAATACATAATGGTCTAACATGAAAGGAAGAAAGGGTGGAGAGCAATGGACTAGAACACTACAGCAACCCCTTAGTGTACCTGGTTCTCATAGTTCCTACCGTTTGAAGATAATAACTATAATTGAGCATTCCCGACAACATATGGATCGTGGCCACGGGGGTGGGGGTGGGGAGGTGGTACCAGGATCACAAGTTCTAATGAGTCCTGGGCTTGCGTAACCAATGGAAAGTACTGGACTATTCCATTGTCCAAGCTGGGCTGGAGTGGAAAAGTACCTGATGAAAGTCAATTATCTCAGATCCTATACGGAGCGATTCTAGTGAAGACCCTTTGAGCTCTTCTGGATCGCAGCAGGCTGTGGCCAGTACCTCCCCTGAGTCGGGACGCTGTCTCAGGCAAACTTCGTGAAGACTAAGGACCAGGGTGAGACAATCCTTCTCGAGCCTCAATTACTGCCCATTGAGGAATGCCGATGCATTGTATTTACTCTAACTCAGAAGGGAAATTTTAATTATAGGCTAGCCTCTCTTTCATCCACCTCTTCATTTTTCTATGTTTGTATGCATTAGCCTTATGGATGTGGATGTCCTTCCATTTTCGGTGCACATGTAAGAGTTAAAAGCGGTACCCGCCAACTCAATAAAGTGGCGCGATATTAAGAGATCATTGATCTCAGTGGTTATAAACTGTGGTGTGTGCGTGTTTGTGCGCTCATATGCTTTGTTTATATGTATATACATTAATCTGAGATCTGTGCTTTGCTCTCATATCTATACGTATTGGTTTGGGATACCTTATAGTAAGTTAGTGTGAATCTTGTCATCTTTGAATCTGTAATCAAGTCACTGTTCATTTATTTAGTTAAATCACTTTGCAAATCTTTAAATCAGTTAATGATTAAGCGCTGCTAAAACTCAATCTCTCGATCTGCCTCAAATCACAAATAAAACTGAACTGCTGCTAAATCATAACTGTGTCTGATACTTCCATCCCACAACATACATTCAACCATCTTAATATGCTTATTAACATGCTCTGAAACATGCCATAAGATAGTTGTATAAAAGCAGAAAAGTCACATTCTTTACATATATAAGGGAATACTATCTCCATACAGACAATACAAAGACCTAGAAGAATTCATTTGACCCAAAGAACTGTAAAAGTGCCAAAGTATATTGAAGTAAAAGAAAGTTAACTGAACAATACAAACTACCTAATGTTCACATAAAGATATGGCACAAATATAGTAACTATGTAAGAACAGAAGATTAGGACAGACGTATGTAAAGAAAGAAGTTTCCAATCAAAAAGCCAAATGTTTTAAAGGTTCAAGAAAACATTGTCTCAACAGACTGGTAGCCACCTGATAGTGCCATTGGTCACATTCCAGCTGAAAAGCCTTGTGCCAGGAAGCCTATTTCGGCAACAAGATGGGGAACCAGCCCATGGAACTACTCCACCTAAACCTGGGCACAAACACATATGCTTTTTTCAGCATTACTGTCGGCTGATCAAAAATGTTGTATAAACAATGGTTTCACAGTGTGCTCCCACAGAACTTTAGACCAATCTGAACCATCAGTGTACAATCCCTCCCATCCTTTCACTGATCACTTCACTGAAAGTTTAAATAGCCCCCACTGCTAGGATGAGGAAGCGGCCAGTCGCAAGGCAGAGTTGGACTTCCCCTTTCAGCAGCAGCGGAAAAAAGTTTGCACCTAGATGCCACACTACTACTCCCTTTTCAGATATCTCACAGGCCTGCAGCAACAAGTGCAGCAGTTAACACACAAGATACAGAAGGACATTTGACATAAACAATATTACATACTGTTAGAAAGCAACGCTATGTCATCCTGATCTGCATGGCCAAACTAAATACAAGGCTTCATGTTACAGCTAATCTGGAAGCAAGTCGTTACCAAAAACAGTGGTCCTTCCCTCTCCCCCACCTCCCAGTTTTGGGGCCACTGACTCCACCTTTTTTTTTTTCTTTCCTTTCCAACAGACCTTGGAATTTTTAAGCCACAGGTCTGAACTGGCTAATCTGTAAGGGTCTGGGGTTTGCTCTTTTCAAGAGCCAGGTTATTTTTAGAAGGGGCAGGAGAAGGCATTGGGGAAACATTTTTCCCAGGTGAACCAAGTCATTCTGCAGTCAACAGATCCAATACAAGTAAAATGGTAGGAACATAAAAGCAGGATGAGGAACAAGATACTGTTGCTCCCTATTTCAGCAGCAGCTACCTGTTGGATCTGCCTAAAGGCAAGTACCAAGACGTGAAATTATGCATAGAGTATTTCATACCATACAGAAGCCAGCAATCGGAGCAGTGCAGAGGCGGCTTTTAAGGCCATCGCAACAAGCACAACACAAACTTATTACCTCCAAGAAATTATATTTTATATTGAGCTTTCTAAATTTTGATTTTAAACAAGATCAGAATAACATGACACGGTTAAGTACCTTAACATTAGGTAATATGAAATATAGTTATTACGAACTCTCAGGTTTTTTTGATATATACTAGTGATGCTTCCCAATCTTGATACACTCATACAGTAAGAATTATTTAGCCATAAACTGACTACACTGGTAAACAGTAAACAATGGTTGCTTCAAGAATTTTCCTTGGTAGGTTTTGCCACAGATTCAGAGAAATATGACAATACGATGCACATTCCAGAAAGTGACAATAATCCCTTGGACTGCTAAGGGAAAGTAGTGGAATAAAAAGTTTCTAAAGTCACATTCAAAACAATAGCTTTGAATAAAGACAACACAAACAAGGGACTCCTTTCTCATTAAAGAGCACAGCAAATGGCTACAGGGAAAGACAAAAGTAGTAAAGACTATGGGCAGCAAAGGTTGAGTTGCAAGGTAACCATCTCTGAAATACGAATGGACCAAGCTATTTTAAATATGAAAACAGGGCCTCACAGCAAAACCATCTGTGCTAGAAATAGACGGAGTTCATGGGTTCTTTCACAACCTTTTAACCTTGGTCTTATTTATGGCCGTTAGGGACTGTATCAATGGAAGCTTTCAACTTGTTCTTTAAATCAGTAGACCGACTAGATCTAAAAGCCTAGCAGAACATGACAGAAACTCTCTTGCTACTTCTTTCAGAACTGTCCAGCCAGATGTCAGTTTCATGTTTACTGTGGACAAACGAAGGCAACACCTGTTCAACTCCTCTGGAGGCTAGTGCTGCCTGGTGAGAACAGAGGGGATTACCAGGGGCATCAGAAGAAAAGTAAGCATACCAGAATAGCGACTGCCTCACAAGAACCTATGCCTCATTTTTTTCCTAACACTGTTGCAGTAAGAGAGAATTTGCAGTCCCAGCCCCCTTCTCATTTCAGCTGCAGGAATTCCTACAGGACAAGGCAATTCCATCTGGCTTTGGTCAAGACAACAGAGAAGGCATGTCATTGCCTCAACTCCTCACAAAATGCAATAATGACAAGATGGCTGCAATTGTAGCAGGCAAAGTGAGAGATGGTTACAGTTTTTTTTCATTGAAGCGTGCCTAACCCCAATCCAAAGTTCAGTGACTGTAGTTTGCGAAAGTCAAGCCTGAAAGGGCACTAGCTGCTGCTGTGGCACTGGGCACACAATACAAGTGATAGATCATCAAGAAACTACTCCTACTACTGCAACTGAAGCAGTCCCTGTTACAGTGGATTCTACAGTCCTAACATTAAGCAGGAAAATCTCCGTTCTGCTCTCCCACACTGACAAACACGATGTAACCTGCCACAGGCTGCCTGGTATACCAAATGAGAACAGAATGCACGAAGTCCATTAACTTCTGGCTGACTCACAGCGTACGTTTAAGTCACATCAGTTCAGACATGCTCATAAATGTTAAAGTAAACCAGCTGAACCTGTAAAGCAAAAGGACATTGACTTAAAACTTACTGAAGTCATGTATAAACACCTAAATTCAAATTTACGTTACCTAGATTGTTGTGGCAAGAATATTCAATATATCCACATTAATGTCCTTGAGTTTCCTAAGGTGTGGAAGCTTAGACTTCTTTAACTTTAGCAAATATTGATTTAAAAAATAATTGCAAGTGACATAAAATCCACCTCATCTAAACTTTTCCAATGTTTAAGCTATCTTTCCTTTAAAAAAGTGTGTGTGATTACTGGATGAAATTTGCTTAGCTTGACCACTCAGAAATTACATCTGCACTGATCTATCAGCACTTAAACATGGAAAAGTTTTCATATATACACAGTAAGTCACTTTCAAACCTTCTCTTCAATAAATAAAATCAAGCCTGAACTTCAGTCTTTCACTGGAATACAGGCTCTCCAAACCTCAAACTGTTCCTGAAGCTCTTTACTGAATCCATTACAGTTTTCTAGCCACACTGTGAACTGGCCGTCTTATTCCAAGAATAAGATGTCACGCACCCCAAAGCCCTAGCCAATATGAGATTTATTTTGGCTTAGCCACAGCATTACTTACCAACCTCATGTTCATCTGATAACCTAAAATAAACTATACATTAATTTCAAAACCACTGCTTTTCAAAAATAAATCTTTATTTCTAGACTTCATTTGCCTGAACTTGTTGTTCTACAGAGCTCAGTTAATCAAACTTCATAGAAGTGGCATGGGTTTTTTCATGAGGGTATATCCTGTCATTCATAAAATTTAACCAGAAGCTACCTTTTGTTTTCTTGCAGTCTGTATAAACATCAGCTTGACGCACAGCAGCAGGTATATTATATCCTAGACATGAAATATAAACCCATACAGGTATAAAGACTAAAATTAAAATTACCAGCAGCTATCCTTTATGAACCTTACTAGCAACAGGTCTTCTTATAAACTTTTTTTTTTTTAAATTCTTAAAATACTTTTACAGAACAGGAAGCTGCCTGGGTAAAAGAAGGTGGGAAATAAACCAGAAGTCTCATTCTCATTGGGTCAAGAAGTTTAAACAGTTCTCAAAAAACTATAAAGTGTGCTAGAAAAATACATCTGAAGGATAGAGAAACATGAAATTAGAGACAGTAATATTTTTTTAAAATACATACAAGACTAGCTCAATACCAGTTCAATATCACTTGTACCTCGTTATATTGGAGGGTGAAACTACTTAGTGATCATTTGCTCTACCATTATATTTGTATGTATAGAAGTCCAAAACAGGGAATTTAAAGACTTCTTAATTCATATGTATATAACACACTGATCTCAACTTCTGTCCATACACATACATTAACCTCAGCTTTGAGTGACACACTCTCATACATGCAAAAAAAGCCAAGAAACTTTATTCTTCAACCATTTAGATAGACAAATTGTTTCCTCTTACGTATTTCTAAAAAATAATCCAAGATCAAAGAAATATGAAAACGTTGTGAAGTTATAATAAAGCAGTAATTAAAGTTATTAGCAAAACTGAAGAAACATTATCAGAGAGGCATCCGAATTTCAGAAATAAAACAGATTTGAAACAGCTTGGCCTAAAAAGGACACGAGAACAACTTCAGAATCAAATATAACTAAGCTCTTGAAAAATTGGTAAGGCAGAGTAAGATGCAAAAAGCAGAGCTGACAAGCTCCTAGATAGAAAAACTTTTAGAACAAATACCACAGCAATACTGTTAAAGAGTTATAGTATGGCAAAACTCAGAGACACCAAACAACTTTAGACAATTTTATAGGAAAGATAAAAAAATACATCTAACAAGAAACACAAAGAATCCCTATTCCATTACAAAGGAGGCAGTGGATGCTGCTACCTAAAAGCTAAAGTAGTAAACAGACTGAGAATTTTCACGAATGAATTTTATAAGGATCTAAAAAGAACTATAATCCTCGTACCCATGGAGCATTTAATCAGATCATAAGTGGAACAGATGAACCTTGCATTTGGAAGACAGCAAGGAAAGATAAGGTTGCCAGAGCAGAGAGATGACAGAGTCACTACCTATTTTGCCAAGCCTACTTCATTAAGCAACATCGATACAGGTTTTTAACACACCATGGCAGATAAGGAACGGCGATCCCTCTAAATATATGCACCCATGTAAACCATGTTGCTGCAGTATGCTTTATGAGCCACATTCTAGTTACTTACTACCTCCTACCGTAGATAAAAGCCATTTGTCCCAATAGAACGGGAATATAAAGACATCATATTTTATAATGTGGCTTTAGAAAGGAGTATTTGCACTTCTGTTTTATGTAAAGACCTGAGAGTTTCTGACAAAAAGATGTTCCACAAATTAGTTTATATTCAGGATGACAACCTAAACTGGTACCTGTTTCACTACTGCTGATTTGAATGAATTCTGGCCACCACAATTATACATAAACCTCCGACAACAGACAAAGAACAAAGTCTAGAGGGAATGGAAGACTTGCTTTATGCAAGCAATTAGCTGCTTTTTATTTAAGGCTCACTGTGTTAAAGCAGTAGTACCTCACACAGATACAGCTTCGTCTCTCGGTATGAAAAAAAAAATTGCTATAAAGCAAACACATTTCTGAAAAAGATGAAGTTGGGATATAAAAAAAAAATATTTTAGAGTAAGAAAATTTAACAAGGCATTTGAGTATGTCATCCTACTCTAAAAAGTAGCTAAAAATTTACATTTTTTAAAAATACTAATTTCTAGAAGTAACTGCCATGAACTCATTAAATGATAATACTCATTTCAAGTTCCACCTCCATGTACATCATGCAGTAGACACCAAGTGCTTGACAAGCTATTCTCACAAACATCATCTGAAGACAGCAAGAGACCTCAGGCAAGTACAGCAGTATTATACAATTCTTCTAAAATTTCAAGCAACAGGTCCCTTAACACACTGGCATGTGTAATCATGTAGCTTGACTGAAGCAGGTGTGGAATAACAGAGAATGAAGAACAGTACAAGGATTTCTCAAAGACAGATGATGCAGATGTTTTTAAAAAAATAAAATAAAAAAACCACACCACCAACAACCCCAAAACATTCTGGCTACCTAAAAAATCTTCAAAAATATAAAAGTCTTCACGGCAATGCCCATCAACCTGAAAACACAGAATGCCTCTTAAAGTCTGTCAAATATTTCAAAGGATGTCACAGCAGGTATTCAGCACTTACACAAACTTGTTCGAGAAAGGGAAATGAAATATTAATCATCAGGTCTGCAGTGTCTCAAATGAGATGGAAGTTTTTCTTTCCCAGTATCTTGAAGCTTGTTATAACAAAATAAATACCAAAAAGTTCTCATAAAAGATACTTACTCCTACTTAACAACTGCCATGGGAGTACTTAGGAAAAAAGTTATTAAATAATAAGAGACCTCTTCAGCTCACAAAAGTATATGCATGAAACCTAGGGAAACAAAGATCGATCTAGAGCTAGAAGGAAAAAAATGAGAGAGATTGAAATTGTTATTGTAATTTCTACTTGTCTGCCAAAAATAATTTAGAGAAAAATCAATTACTTTAAGAGTTCTCTATAAACAGCACCTCTTTCTATCCAAGATCCAACGACACATGGTCAGCACACATCCTGCTGCACAGGCTTTAGAGAATAATCATCACTGCAATGGCTAGCAATATAATGTAATTCTATCATTTTCCCACTTGTGTACTTCAAAGAAGTTCATTCTGTGAGAAAAATTAGTATCTTTCTTGTAATTAGAGTTAAACTGTCCAATCATGGAAGAAATCATGTCATCTAACCACGCAAGATGTGGAAAATTAATGTGTTGAACATTCTTGGTGAGGGATTACAACATTGTCAGAAATAGAGTTAAAAGATGGTGAGACCCTTAGAACTACATACGGCAGTCCTAGCTTGCAAATACAACAAAGATCTACAGCAAATAAACCTAGATTCTTAGCCAAGAATACTAACCAATTCATTTAAACATCACTATGGTCCTTTTTAAGAGTGTGTGTGTATACATATATATAATATGACACATTATTACTATCCAATAACAAAACCTGACCCTCACTTTAGAAAGCTAATAGAACTGCAAAATGTTTCCTTTGCAAAGATTCTGTCACTTTAGCATCACCTAATAACCACCACATATTAAATTTTAACCGCATAAAGAAATGAGGTTTTTTGTTTTGAAGACCAAAGTATCCTGCAAAACAACATACATTCACAAAGAACTGAAGTAATGAATAAACACGAGTGGCTGTACATTCTACTGGCTGTAGAAAGAGCTGTACTTTCCTCCAAAAGTAACTGAGTCATACATAGCCACTCTTAGTGCAGTATCTTGGAAAACCGACACAAGTTGGTAAATTCACAGGCTACCGCACTTGACAGAAGTAATGCAGAAGGTACAAGTATTTTCAGAAGGTTCTCCTCACCACAACAAGCACAAACATCACTAATGACACATCCACCCAAACCCATTCAGGCTACCAAGCCCTACAGTCTCCTCTCTCCTTCAATCAGGAAAAGCAACAGTGGCCATACAACCTCCACAAAATGTTGACATTTACTCAGTTCAAATTTGGACACTGGATGCTCATTTTCAGACACATTGCTATCATACATTTCAAAAACTACTACGTGGCATTCCCAAACTTCTATTTTTTTCTCATATTCTATTTCACTTATCCTATAAGGTCTTACTGTTCCTTCTCTAAAATGAACAGATTTGAAGCAGAGAGATAGTCCAGGAGAGAAATACCACTTTTGCCTTTTTGCCATACTTAACTACCAAACCTAGACCGAGAAATTTCAAAAGCAGTAATAAAAGCCATGATGACAAATTTATCCAATTTACGGTGCGGAATTCTGTGCCTCCTGATGTTTCTGAGATCTAAAATATACGTAACTTCTAAGTCCAGTACTGGCAACAGGTTACCAGCCTGAAACCATTCACAAAGCCTTCAGTGATAAGATGTTCAAGCAAACTGGTTCAGAGCACAAGGAAGAAAGGAAAAATTGTCTGTCCCTTCAGTAATGCATCTCCTGGATTCAGAAAAAGTCCTTTTCTCCTTGGAAACTAACTGGCGAGCTCAGAAATACAGAGAAAAAGCAGGGTCCCCCTTTCAGAACCTTCATGTCTTTGCTGATAAACAGAACACTTCCACAAGAGAAAAAGCAGATTGAAAATTAATTTTAAAGTATTTTCTGCCTACTTGTAACTTCAAACCCTCTAAAGAGAACAATCTCTTATCTAGATTGCCATCTCACGGTCATAAAAGAAAGAGCTATCCAGATGAGGACAAAGTCTGAGCAAAGAAATACAGTAGTACCAAAAGCTTCCAGACACTTTCATTGCCTTCTAGAGATAATAAATCATTATATCCATCCCATTAAAAAAAAAAAAATTAAAAACACAACCCCACACACACAAGGAAAAACACACCTCTCTCTGGCACATTTAAAACTCAACCTGAAATTAATTAATATGGCAGGGGGAGGGAAGGGAAACAGATTCAGAGGGTAGTTAATGGAAACCCCTCCTATTAGCTTCATTTACGGCTATTGTGCTGTTTGCTAATGTGCAAACTTTTAAATTAACTTCTAGATTTTAATTTTTAAACCACTCAGATCAAGGCTAGGTTCAGTCTCCCTTCAAAAGCAACCTAAACTTTGCCACTGATCAAACCTTGACAAAATCTTTCAAGCTTTGCAAAACAGCTGATAATACATAGTTTTTAACGTTTTGACAATTCAAATGCAGATTTAGGTTATATTTTCTGAATTTAAACAACAGAGTTACATTCTCCTAATATTAAGAGAATCTAACCATATTACTTAGAGCTTAAAAAACTGATGTTATTTAAATTAATTTCTTTTTGTACAGAAATACCAAAAGATACCTGCATTTATTTTTCTATTATGTTCTGTCACATACTTCAGAAAACATAGTAACTCATTCTTTCTTTAGAACTGAAAGGACAAAAATATATTTTTCTTCAACTGAGTTCTGACTGAAACCTCGCCAACGAAAACAGGCACAATTGGATAACTTTGAAAATAATTACGCATAAAATCAAATCACCATCCTCTGTGAGCATCTTACCTTTAAATAGGATCCATAATATTTAGTTACATATGGACTGTCACACTGACTCAGCACTGTGATTTCTTGTTGGATGTCTTCTATTTCATCTTCTGCTTCTTCTAGGTCAATAATTTTTATAGCAACCACCTTCTGAGTCCGATTGTCAATTCCTTTAAAAACTTCACCAAAAGAGCCCTTACCAATTTTCTCCAGTTTTGTAAACAGTTCTTCTGGATCTGTCTTCAGCGTCTGTTAAAAATAAGAGAAAAGTTACTCAGTATTTGTAACATTAAAACGAAATGTGGTATTTTTAAAGGCAACAACCACTTCAAATTCTACACTTTCCTATTTGTCCAGCTATTCTTTTCCTATCTCATTATTAACGTGTTCTTCCTACATCCCTTATTTGCACACACTGCAATATTTATGCTTCCCTGTATATAAAGTATAAATTTAACACTGTCCCTGTGACAGGGTTTTTTCCTATCTGGCATCAGAAAGTGCTGCTACCTCCATTTCTTTTTCCTTGCCAATAAACTGCACCCAGGCACCAAGAATGAAAGATCCTTACAAAGATTTGGTTTCTTTTAAAAGCAAATATAGATCAAACACCACTACCAATAAAAGAAAAGCTTTTGTCTACCCTTTTCTCTTGAAATTGGTTCCTTCCCAGAACCCCGGGTCTTACTCTCTTGAATTTTTCACGTATCTCATCCTCTTAAGAATTTTGTTCCCACTTTTCAGTGCACAGATTACTATACCCTTTTGTTTAACATGACAAGCAATGCTCTTCAATTTTCTCCTACTAAGGGTCACCTGCATGATCACACTTCTATTTTTGCTCTCACATCTCAAAGGTTACTTAATTAACCCATGCAGATCCTAGAGGAAGATAGTCTAGAAGATATTTTAGTTTGTCTGGAGGTATCTGAATTTCACAGCTGAATTAAGTGTTTTGAGCACCAGGTAGCAGTGAGTGACTAAGCCCAGAGATAAAACAACTCAATTCTTCGGACAGTGTGCTTGTGGAGCAGTCTGGATTCTATTATCATGTGGCACAAACTGTGAGTACACTACTCCTTCTAATACTTTGAAGTAAGCTACAAGACATCACAGTTTTCAGATAATCGTCCCAGGAACAGATCACTAGCGAGATCAGGCCAAAGAAAAAACACTCTAAGTATACTGCAAGACTTCACCAGCCACAAGAAGTTCCCCCTGATTTACATTTTATTGATCCATCTTTCTATCCAAAGTCAATTTCAGGAAACAAACTGAAGGACATGGGGTTTTATCACCCTTTTGCCACTAAAAGGAACAGAGCAAGAGATCCAAGTCCCTTCCACCAAAAGGAGCTTGTTCCTTCTTTAATTTCAAGGTAATGAGAATCACATACTATTACAGACTATTAAATACTACATACATACTATGCTAATATATCTCCCACTTGGAAACCAGATCAGGGCACTTCATGTTTTCCAGCAAGTGTAGTTACCCTCTATCTACACAGTAGCCCCCTACCAACACTTCCAGGGACATCATTTACAAGACATCACAAAACTAGGAATCAAATAACGTTGTAGCAGTTCTTCTCATGCTCCACAGAATGCTCTTTTATCAGTATTCAAAACAGTCTTCTCTGAGAATTGTCCATGAATAAAAATAACCTTAACACTTGCATCAGATATTTTCCCTTGTGGAAGACAATTATTAATCTATGCTTGCATACATACTGTGTTAGAATTTGAGATGATGTGCTGTAGAGAGCTGTGCATGCCTAATCCATCCATACAGGCCTTCTAGTTCCATTCACTAGTCACAGGAATCTAAGCATTACATCATTACAAAAGCATTTGGGTAAGTCACAAATCAATCCCAGTCACAGCTGCCGAAAAAATTCTGTGTTTCACCTCCAGAAACTAAAAAGCCAGCACTACTCAAAGTCACAGTGTACTGCAGTTGTCCATACAGAGAAAAATACAAGGGCTACCTGCAAGCAGCTCTTTGAGATCTGTTGGTATGTACTCACTCCCTGTTGTCCCTTTTCCCTTCACACCCTCAAACATCTATTACAATCATATATTAATGCGCATTACTTCATGACACCACAATCTTCAGAGACTTGCAGAACTCTCACAGTGTACTTTTAAGTGTCAAGCTCTTGGCATTCTGGTATTAGGCTGACAGTTTTACAAAACAACTGCAAAAGAACATTTTCCCAGTCATTTTGTGTTAATAATTACAGAAAAGCAGGGAAGATAACTGTTCCTGAAAGTCCTGAGAAGCAGGGAAGAATTATTCCTGTTTCTTTTTTTTTTTTTTTTTACAATCAAACTTTTTAGCCATTTTGAAAAATTGCTCAATAGCTGATATTAATATAATTAAAATTATTAATAATAATAGGTCTTTCTCCAAGTTCCTTGTGAAATCACTAGTTATAAAAAAACCTTTTGCTTCCCAAATCAGAACGTTTGTAAGTTCATTTTTTGCTTTTAAAATTTAAGTTGCCATTTTTTAACTTTGTTCTGAGCAACAGGAGGTAGTAGTTGTTTTTTTTTTAAAAAAAAACAAAAACAAAACCAAAAACACACGACCAAAACACCCAAAACCCCCACATGCAACTCTCTTGCTCTGTGAGAAAGTCTGAATTTTATTCTAAGGAGACCAGGTGTTTGAAGTGACAGCCTCAACTATTGGCAACCTATGTTTTTGGAAAACTACCAGTTAGTCTCTCTTTAATGACCTGCTCTGTTTCAAAAATGGATAGATCAGGCCTCCAGATACTTAAATGAACTGATGAATTTGCAAGTACATGAGCGGCCAATTGTCATTAATTTTTCCACGATCACATCTGGAAAGTATTCTCTCCAAATTTGTTTTCGTAAATACTTCCAACAGAGCCAAAATAAACAAAGACCTTTATGAATATTTTCTCTATATGACTGAATAGAGAGTCTTCCATAGATGCTGTCACTACAGTTTTGCTGACTCTACTCTTTGCAAGCTTTCAGTAAGCATATAGCTTTTTCCTACTAATATTAAATAAAGGGAACCAATAAAAGAGCCTTCATGTAACTGAGCACATCAAATATTGCTAGAAACCACAGAATAGAACAGCAACATCTGCCGCAAAAGGATAAAGCTCATCACTTTGTTTGATAAGGAGCTAGATATCTCTACCACTAAAACATTTCTTTCAAAGCATGTCACAGAATACATATTGTGGCAAATCAAAAACAAATTCTGGAACATTTAGACCTAATGATTACAGAACTTTCAGTTTCCATAACCACTTGAATTAGTTTATTTTTATTTGAATAGTTTTGATGTTAAGAAGTGTGAATTCACAACCATCCAGTCTCAGTCTCCAGCTTGTTTAGCCATGCAGAACGAAGTCCTTTACTTTCCACCATAAGCAGAGGCACCATTCACCCAATGATTTGAGTAACCTCTCTGTAATTGTTCCACATTAGATTCATTACTTTTGACTTTAATCAGCCAGAAAAACATATGGTGCTTAAAATTAACTCTTCTCAGTACCTAACATCACTGTTGCCCACTTCTACAGTATAAAGATAGTCCAATACATTCTCGGATCCTATTTATTCCATTTGGCCTCATGGCTCAAACTCAGCTGTGATCAACTAAACCTACTCACCTCTCTTCCTAATCCTCTGCATTTCCAATTAATGAGGTCCCAGCCTATTGCAAAGGTTCTTTTGTCATAATTGTTACTTATGACACCTTGCACTTCATGCTATTTTGTTCAGTAATTCAAATCCTCAAGGTTGTGTAGTTCTTCCGTAATGGCCTCTCAGGTATAACAGGTGCCTTTAAATTTTGTAGCATCAGCAAATTTTATCAGCGTGCATTGTCTTTTTTATGCTAAGGTCACTTTTCAGCCACCAACTGTCAAGAACAATCCTGGAGAAACCAGCAGTATCATCCACTCTGACATCACCTCTCCACTACTCTCCTCATAGCCAGGACTATACACATCTTACAATGTATTTATTTTTATGACTCTAATTCTCATCTGCACTAACTGTCCCTACAGCTCAACACAAAATGTTACTGAAATTCAAACTAGTTAGATCAAAATTTATCCATTACTATTCTGACCTAAGATATAGCTTTAACTGGGTCTTTTTCTGCATCTCACTCCAGTTCTTATTTCTAACCTTTTATGAAGGGTTATTCACCCAGTCATTGTAGAAAAGGGTTAAAAAACAACTTCTCTTTGACTTACAAGAATTACAAGCCATCTCTGTATTCAAGTTCTCAAGCTTATTTGGGCAACTGATTTTACTTGCAGATCTCTAATTTCTCTATGCCTGCTTTTTTAAAATAGACAATCATCTTTCAACACCTCCTTTTGTATACTTTTATTTCACCAAATCAATTCCCAATTAGTCAGTACAATCCTCATTCCCTACCAAGACTGAGACCAAAATACCATCATCTGAAGAGGTTCAGAGATTTCTGGTGAAAATAAAATACCATATGGTGAACTGGCTTGTGATTGTTGGTGATTACTGCTGTCTGCTACCACACTTTGAGATAAAAAGAATGTGTTTTGAACCTTGGTCACGTGCACGCAGATAAACCTGGATACACACTGTAATAGGATGTTGCAGAGAGGGAGCCCAACAAAATCATTAAGGACTGGAGAACTAAGGGAAGAAAAAAAATAATCCATCAAGATAATAACTTCCATCTCTGGAAATCCTTGAGCAGTAAAATTTAGTAGAAGCTGTGGAAGTATGCCATCGAAATATTACAAGTTACTGTATTCTTACACTTTTTCTTAGACATCTTCCAATAACCACTGCCAAAGACAAAACAGGTTTAGCATCTTCACTCATAACCTGGACAATGGAGCAAAACACACCCTCAACAAGTTTGCCAATGACACAGAACTGGCAGGAGTGGTTGATACACTAGTTGTTTGTGCTGCCATTGAGGGGGACATTGGCAGTCTGGAGAAATGGGTCAACAGAAACCTCATGAAATTCAATGAAGGCAAATGTAAAGTCCCACACCTGTGGTGGTCAAGGGAGATCTTGTGAGGTCAAGGGAGATCCTACCCCTCTACTCAGCACTGGTGAGACCACATCTGCAGTGCTGCATCCAGTTCTGGGCTCCCCAATACAAGATATGGTCATACTGGAGAGAGACCAGTGAAGGGCCACAAAGATGGTTAAGGATTGGAACATCAGACATGAGCGGAGGCTGAGAGAGTGGGGATTGTTTAGCTTGGAGAAGAGAAGGCTGGGGTGTTGGAAATCTTATTGTGTGTGAATACATGATGGAAAGGAGTAAAGACGACAGAGCCAGACTCTTCTCAGCGGTGCCCAGTGGAAGGACAAGATGCAACGTGCACAATCCGAGATATAGGAAATTCCACTTAAACTTCAGAAAAGGGAAAAAAAAGAAAAAGAAACAAAGAAAAAACATAACCTTTCTTACTATAAGGGTAGTCCAACACTGCTATAGGTTGCCCAGGCAGGTTGTGGATCCTTAGAGGTATTAAAACTAGGCTGGATGTGGTCCTGAGCAGCCTGCTCCAGATGACTCTGCTTTGAGCAGGAGGTGGGACTAGATGCACTCCAGAGGTTCCTTCCAATCTCAACTATTCTGTGATACACTATTTCTATCACACCAAGAATTATTTTTATTGCTAAACTGACTGCACAAATACATTAATTTCTTTTGAAAAGAGACATCATTGCTGCACATCTTTTTTTACTTTAAATTAATTTCTATGAATACCAGATAACAAATCTAGCAAACAAGTTCATACAGGCAATTTCTCAAGTACCCAGAGAACTTCAAGCCTAAAAGCCAGTCAAAGTAAACAGCTGGCACATTTGACGTCATCCTTCTTCACACAGCTCTCCATTTCAGAAGCAGCATTGCACAGGTTTTCCATATCACCACTTGCAATCTTTCAAAAACCATCCAAAGCCTATTAACCTTAACACAGACCAGTATTAAGCAGCTTTCATTTTTACTTTTGCTGCCACAGAGCTAGCTCCACAAGTGGCAGCAGTGGACATATATTGTACAGTTGGTTAAAATGCACAAATTCAAACCATGCAGCCTGAGCTATCAGAGGGGGAGGGGGGCGACAGGGACAGAATAAACAGACCAAAAAACCCAAACCCACAACCAAAAACAAAAATCTCCCCAAAACACTCATATAAGATGGTTTCACATCAGGAAAAACTTCTTCCAAGAACGAGAAGACTCAAATTTTGCTACCCAGCATTCTACCTTTCTCTGAAGTTCACATTCTTTCAGCAATATATATACACCATATATGAATAACTGATAAAATATGCAAGATTATTTCCTGCAGTTGGTGGAAAACTGAAATAAAACAGAGGCGGTATGCAGAAAAAAAATTACTGCATTGTATCAACCTCCACCTGTATTTTCAAAGAGCAGCTAACTAACCCCAAAAGATATTATATTAAAGTATTTGGATTTATAGGCTGGGACTTTTATCTAAACGGGGGGGGGGGGG
>VFFE01006643.1:0-28453 GCA_008921705.1 Burhinus oedicnemus | reverse complement strand
GGGGGGGGGGGGGGGGGGGGGTGTGCAGCTCAGTCGCTAGAAAACCATACCAGTTATTTCAAAAATATGTTTACAACACAGAACCAGCAAATTCCATTGTGTAACAACAGCAGCTAACCAACTCTTAGAGCCAAACACAATCTCCGAACACCCATCTCTGACAGCACTCCCACTAGCCAGCACCACAGAGATGGGCACTGCAGCATGCGCTGAAGGTCAACATTTTCAGGCCCTGGTTTTATGCATGCTTCTCCTAATCACGTCAAAATAACGGGACCGAAAACCGTTCTTCAAGACACTTTTCGCTTCATGAGGAAAACTCCTGGACGCGGGGAGGGGGAGACAAACCACGCACCCCTCCGCTCCTCACACTTGCGGCGAAGCAGAGGCTACTGAGGAATGGGGGAGGGAGGGATGGAGCGAGGGATTCACCAGGCGGAGGGACCTCGTTAGGCATTACGCGAAGCGCTGACAGCACGTTTCGTTTCCACGGGTTACGAGATCCCGCTCCTTCCCCCCAGCCCAGCCCCCGGGGCCGACTCAGAACGAAGAGGCGTTTTCTCCCCTCGCCCTGTCCCTCCAGCCCGGGGAACCCCCTTACCGACGCTCACGGCGCCCCTTCGCACCATTTCCCGCCCCCCATCCCCACTCGCGGGGAGAGGCGGCGAGGGCCCATCCCTCGCTCCCCCCACCCCCACCTTCATCCCCATCCCCGCCGGGGGTGCGTGTCCGTGCCTGCCCTTGGGGCTGGCCCCTCCCGCCGCCCGGTCCTCACCTGCATCCCCGGCAGGCCCGTCTGCACGGGGGAGTGAGCCATGGCGGCGGCAGGGACGCGAGGGGAGGAGGGAGCCGGGTCTCCTCAGGCGGCTTCAGGGGACAGGGCTTAGCTCATCTCCACACTCTCTCTCTCCCTCACACACACACATATAGAGCTCCTCCTCCTCCTCCTCCTTCTTCTTCTTCTTCTCGGCCTTCCCCCAAGCGAGCAGCGCCTGTGCGCCGGCAGTGGGAAAGGGGCCGTCCCAAGCTCGGGCTCTTCAGGCCCCGTCACGGATGCAACGGCGGCCTCCTCATCCCCCCTCCTCCTCCTCCTCCTCCTCCTCCTCCAGCCACGCGGGCAGGGCGGCCGCTACTGGCGCGGTCGCGCGGGGCCCTGCCGGCGAGACGACGGCAAACCTGAGGGTGGAGGGGAGGCGGGGCGGGCGGGCGAGCGAGCGCGCGCGCTGCCGTTGCCCGGCCCCCCCCCCCCGGCTACCTGCACGCGCTGCCCCGCCCGCCGCCATGGGCGAACGGCCGTCGCGGGGAGGGGAGGGAGGCGGAGGGCCCCAATCGGCGGCCGCCGGCCATACCTACCGCGGGGTACGGAGACCCGCCGGTCCGGGCCTGAGCCCACTGAGCACCGCTGGCGGTGGCGGCTGCCGGGCGCCCGGCTTGCATCCTTCTCGGGGGCGGGAGGCGGCGGGGCCGCGGCCTTCGCGGGTTGCGCTGGGCTTTCGTCCTTGGCCTTGTCGGGGGAGGCAGCCCGCAACCGAAGAGCTGCTTCTCCCCTCCCGCGGCCGGAGGGAGGAGCGGTGCCGGTGAGGCAGAGCAGGTGAAGCGAGGCGAGCGTCAGGCTCGGGGGCTGCTCGCTTAAAATAAGGAAACCCGGGTGAGGCGATGGATCGAGATGGCGGAAACCCTAGACATTTTCTGGTATGTCCTTTTCCTGCCTGCCTGTCACTTGGAGGCTTTAAGAAAGGTCACGGTAATGCTATCGCCTCTGCCGAGGGATGTGGTTTCAGGAAGCACTTGACTTCCTGTCAGAAGTTGCAAAAGCGGTAAACCAAAATGACAGTCGTGTTTTTACAATACTTTCTAAACAGAAGAAGAGCGGGTGAGCAGTCAGGTGCCCCCCACACAAGGGAAACCCTGCCCCCCCGTGCAAAACCCTTAAGACCTTGACAATGTTAAATTCCCCGCATTTGGCCTATTTAAGCTGAGATTCGAGAGCTCCATCGCACAATTTCCAATGCATTATGGAATGCCCTAAGATTCTCTGCTTGTTTCTGCCACAAAAAGCTAGGTAGTTTCACGGGTATTAAAATTATTGAAACCTGGCGGCCACTGGGTCTGGGATCCACAGGACAGTGGTTCACTGTCTTTTCAACTGAACTAAAGAAAGGGGTGAGCATCCGCTGCAGCACAAATTACTTTTCAGTAGGTAATTCACTAGAGAGTTTGTACTTTTAACTGCAGGGAACACTTTACAATATAAAATGGTCTTACTAATACGCGGTTCAAACTCCCACTGAAGTTTTTCCTGTATTTGTGGTTTTCTTTGTTATCTACTATGGACTGAGCTAATGCTACACCATCTTGTTTTCTTGAAACTTGTAGAAACATAAATGTCTCTAAGATTTCTACCCCTCAGCCAAACTCAAAATTAGCTAACAGCCTTATACAGGCATGTATGTGTACACACACATACACACACTGATTCTTTCCCTGAGAAATTAGACTAAATATACCAGTTCTTGAGTACAGTGAAACACGGAAAGGATGATGGATAGAAATTGTGTAAAAAATTGTACTATTGGAATTCTTTTATTAGTTGTTCATGAAGGAGCAGTTGGTTTCCTTAATGCTGGAATGGAGTTTAAATTATGGGGTCTTTAACTTCAAGAAATATGAAAATGTTTCTACTGTTTACTGGTATGTAATTTTCTAAGAAATGTAAAAGCTTTCATTTGAGTTTTACCTCAGTCAAAAGTCAAATTTAATAACAGTCACAAGAATCGGTATAAAAACTTTTTATTTAGATTGTTTTCTAAAGCATGTTTGCGATCTTCTTTTTTTTAAAAAAGTAGACCTTTAGTATCTCCATGGTTGCTCCACTTTTTGCAGTAAATTTTTTTAGCTTGCTAGGGAGAAAGTCAATTGGCTACAAGTGAACCTTCTCCTTTGTCCCATGAATACCATTGAGCTTTCACTACCTCACATAATATTAAAAATCCTCATTGAGAAAATGTCAGATTTACCATGGCCTGTGCAGCTTTATTTTTGCTCTTTTCTATATAGTTGTTAGGATACAGATTTTATCGGCTGCTTTACTTTTTCTGCAGTTGCACATTCAGTACAAAGTGAAACTAAAAAAGGTATAAAAATAAGTTTTACCTTCTCATATGGAACGTATACTTGATTTGCTAAAGTTTTTTATGTTTTACCTTGCTAATTCCCTCTCTACATTTAGTTTGTAGATTGTCTAGCTCAAGGCGCATAAGTACAAAAAATTCCCATGTGCTAGCTACACCTGAAGTAACTTTCCCCGTGTAAGCTCCTTGCCTAGGGCCACCATGAGGTCTTTCTCTTGCTTGTATGCCATCATTGAGTAAAGATCACAGATTTATTTCATCTCAGGGTTTCAAAAAGTTCTGCATTATGCATTCAACAAGAGACTGTACCTGAAAAATGATTGTTTGAGCCGGTGGAATAAGCTCCGTGAGCAGATTTACTTGTTAAATGCAGGAAAACAAAGGAGCAGATTCAAAAATCTATGTCAAAAACCAGATACCAGTCTAATGCAGTCAGAACAATATATTAGAATGTCTAATTTGTATCAGCTTCTGTATTTTATATTGTATCTGTGTTCTGATACACTTCCAGTTTCTCCCCTGGACTTGAAGAAATGTTAACCAAAATAGTTTTGAATGTAATCATAAAATAATGAATGTGTTTCTGTTTGCTGTTAGTTTTGAAAATGCTAATCTTTCAGTCTAAATTTCAGCTCCATCCTCACAGACTAAATAACAGAAGCCTTGCAAATTTTCCTCTCCTTTTCTCAACCTTTTCTGAGAAAAAAAATTTTGTGTATTATACTTCAAAAAAGGCTACTTTTGCAGAAATCTTTATTAAAAATAAAATGATTGCATATCCTGCCATCCCAGTACAATGACAGAGACTTCAAAAAGAAACAGTTCTTATCAGTAAGATGGTTCCTTGTTGTATCTTTTTGAAGCCAGGTGTTTCCAGCATGCAAAGATTCAATTTATTTTATGTGTAGACTTCTCAATACCTGGTTTGCTTTCAATTTAAAATGATACTTTGAATATGCAGATATTTTCTGTTTTGCTGGTTATGTAAGAAAAATTTTTAAAAAATTACATCATTGTAATGGCAGTGACTGTGAACTTCTGTTTATAAACTACTTGTGAAGAAAAAAATTTTCCTTACTGACCAAGACTGAAACTTCTCAAATCAGCAATGTAAGACCATTGATATTTTCTAAGAAGAAAGGTGCACCTGAAACTTAGCTCTTAGAATTTGTAATATACGATACATAAATTAAATAAATGATCCTATCTTGAAATAAATACACTGTAGAAAAGCACCGTGGATTGTAACAGGTGGGACATTTGTCTACAAAATACAGCGCATGAGAAATGTCATGGTGAGTAAGTGGCAGGCACAAATTTACCCGGCAAAGAGAGAATAGTGAAGGGGCTGAACGTGTGACAATATTGCTTGCAGTAAAGTATGGCTATGGGATTATGGAGACTCCTGCGCAGATAGGGTTGAGTCTTTCTGTCTTGTATGGTAGCGGGGGTATCCTGCCATCCTTGGCCTGGGGGCTGTAGAACAATTAACCAAATCACAGTACCATACTGTTCACTGCTCAGCTTGTTGCTAGTTTTTTTTTTCTCCCTTCCTTATCATCTTTATCCACCACTATCTTTTGTCTTTCCTCTTTCCTGTTTCTACACTTTCTTAGTAAATTGTTTTAAAAACCTGTATAAAAGTGTGTAATTTCTTCTCTTAACTGTATGTATTAGGTTCCTAGTTTTATCCTTTTTTTTTAATTACCTTGTTAATAGCCTGGTGGACTATGTACTCAAAATTAAATTCTCAACAGTTTGTCAGCAAGGCTCCATTTTGAATACTTGTATTTTAAATGTATGACACTTGCCTGTATCATGTAATGCAAAGCAGCTTTAACAAGGCTCTTCACAAAACGACCTTAAAGAATTTAAGTGTTCCTGGGGATAAAAGGGGAGGTCCTCACATGGGTCTATAAATGATGATAGAGAGGAAAGAGAAAATAAAAACATTTCACAGCGGATGGTGTTACCAGTAGACTGTCACAGGAATCCATCTGGGACCAACCTTGCTCAGTGTTATCCATGAGTGACCTAGAAAAGAGACTGAAGAGAAATGACAAAATAGTCTCAAGTTGCCAAGTACCATGAGGCAAAAACTAAAATGAAGCACAAGGAGTTGCAGAAGAATCTCAGAGTGACTGCTGGGTGACATACCAGCAGATGGGAGTTCAGCATTGAAAACTATACAGGGGGAAGGTATACGGGAAAAGAGTTTAACTTTACATACCAGAGTTCCTACCAATCAAGAAGGAAATCTTGGCTGTCACTAATTTCAAATCAGTCAGAAGATAAAACTATATTAGGAAAGGAATAAACAATAAGGGAGACAACATTGTTATACCTCACTATAAATCCATGCTGCTCCTGTAGTTTGTCTGTATCTTCCATTTCCAAAATGATACTGTAGCATAGAAAAAAGGTGCCAGAAAGAGAAGAAAGACGGAATCAAAGATTCAGAAAAAATTCTCTAGATGGAGAAATTCCTCAGCGTAGGAAAGAGACTTTTCATGAGGGTAGTAGAATTCTGTAACATCGTGAATGGCCTGGAGAAGATGACTAGGGTGCCTGTACACTCTTTCTCATAACAAGACCTATCAGACAGAAGCTTTAAAACAGAGAAAAGCGGGTAACAACACAAATGAATAATGGAACTCACTACCATGAGATGTAGTGGGGGCCAAAAAAAATTTTTTTCCTTTAAAAAATTGACAAATTCATGGAAGTATTGTTCATACAACAGCAACATTTTAGAAATAACTTGCTCCTAGCTTTGCAATGTCAATCTGTATTCTTTACTAAGACAAATTGAAAAGCGTATTAAGTTTTGATAAATTAGAGTACTAGAAGAGAAAAAAATAGCAGGAGTCTGGAGAGCCTACTAAGGAGAAATGAAAATCAAAGAGAGAAAGTCAGGCTTTAAGCTTCACGTACAGTGTCTGAACAGTGAAATAATCAAATAGCCAGATGGGTCTCATCCCTTTTCATGTGGTTTTACATTGACATCAGATACAGAATTTCTCTGAATGAGAAGAAAAAAACTATCAGAATCTGCTCTTTTGACTTAGATGAGGACAGGATTAAACTCTCATATTACTGAATTGATACCATAATTATTGCTAAATTGGCACATTACCATGTAGAAACAGGTTCAAGTTGCGCCATGGGAGGTTTAGGCTGGACATTAGGAAAAAAATTTTCACTGAAAGAGTTATCAAACACTGGAAGAGGTTGCCCGGGGAGGTGGTCGAGTCACCATCCCTAGATTCCCTAGATGTGTTTAAAAGTTGTGTAGATGTGGTGCTTAGAGACATGGTTTAGTGGCAGACCTGATAGGGTAGGGTCAATGGTTAGACTAGATGATCTTAAAGGTCTTTTCCAACCTAAATGATTCTATGATTTATTTTTTTTAAGTTTAAATAATATATATTTGCATGCTAAAGGTTTTTTTGCCTACAATTCAGAAACAAAACTGCATCCATTTCTGAATTTGATGGAAATGCAGTGTGTCTGACACTGAAGATTTTTATTTGGCTTTACTTTGCCCCTGGTTAAATGGGATGTGGCTGAAGGGATTTTGTTCAGTGACGGAGGGTTTGTAGGGAACACTGCACTAGAACTTGCAAGCTGCAAGGCTGGGTATATAGTCTGCTAGTGAGCTATGCAAAAGTGGAAATGGCACTTGGCTCGTATTTCACCGGTGTCATTAGTGCTTCTTGCAGCGTGAAAATATCTTAACAAAATATCTTATCTTTTCTCAGCCAGGAAGGATGATTAATCATAACTGAAGGGAACTCCACTGAAGAGTACCTAGTTATAATAGAGGTTGAACTAAGACTGATTTATTCGTTCATATTCCGAGATCTCTCCTTTTCCTCCGCCAAAATATTTGTGGAGATTCAAAGAAAAAATGCTAATCCTTTCCAATAAAAAAGGCTAAGAGAGCTTTGGAGCATACCACAGATTACCTGTTTTGAGTTGTCCCCACGCTGGTGCCTGGATCTCGGGTGCACTCAGAGGCTCTGAAGCCCTTGACCCTCCAGAGCTGGGCTGAAGGGCTGCTCTGAAACCTCGGCAGTAGCTTGCTGGGCAAGAGCAAGGTGGGAAAGGGCTGTGTGAAGCTGTGCTGGGGCCCTTGGCCCTGCTTCATCACTGCAGACTGGCAATCTGGACTCTCAGCAGACCCAGGTGATCACTCTCAGACCTGCTCTGATCTTCTTGCTTGGGTGCCACAGGTCTGCGCCAGGTGAGTAGAAGTCTTGCCCTGCTGTCACCCTTGGCTCCCTGCTCACCCTGCTGCTCCCTGGCGGGGGGGTACTAGACTCTGGTGAGAGAAATAAGCACAGCTGAACCCCATAGGCCCTGGGAGTCACCTTCTGCTGGAACAGCATATGGAGGTCAACCAGCAATAACTCTGAGCAGCCTTGACCCTCCTGCAAGACTGACTAGGTAACTGAGTCCTTGTATCAGGCTCTTCCTTATCCCTCCCCTACAGCTGCACAAGGTATAAGAGGCTTATTCCCCAGGCTGCCTTCTGTATCTTTCTTCTTGCACTTCATAAATGATGCACCAGCTGCTTCACTCTCTCACTACGCTCTCCATCAAGAATTTTACAATCAAGGTTTAAAATGGTCTGCCTAACTCTTTATGGCATGAGACTGCTCATGAGGTCCTGAACGAAAACTGTCTTTGACTTACAGGAATTTACACCGTCCAGTAGTTCTTTGGAAACATTTTTTAGCACTAAACATATTTAAAAAAAAAAAAATCCTGCCCATGTTCAGTTCCTTAGCTTATCCATGGAAGAATAAATCCCTGCTTGAGCAGACCTCTCAGAAAATAGAGCAGAAAGGACTGGGCATCGGTCTGAAATGAGAACCCGTAGTCAGCATGGCCCAGTGTGCAGAAACAGACTATATCTGTGGGGTTTCATTCACTGATTTAGCTACTTCATGTTTATGAAGTTTGCCCAGAAAGCCTCTTTTCTTGCAAACAGGATATTTACAACACCCATATTCTGACATTCTTCTACTGTGCTGAAGGAGAAATGCACAATTCCCTATCAATAATAAAAAATATCCTTGTGTTGTCCAGAACTGATGTTTTCCCTGCCTTTACTTGTGTTTACAAGATTAATTTCTACTGTGGTTTCAAACTCTGTGGGGATCATACCCTGACAAAACATTGGGTTTTTCTGTGTTTCCACCAAAATTTGAAAATTTTGGGTTTCAATTTTTGGTGGAAAAGGGGTCCCTTCTATAGAAGTCATGCTGGAGCCTTTCTTCCTCCAACATACCATGGGTAACCCCGCACCCATGTATTTATATCAGCAGAGGAAGCTTACGTAGCTTCAAAAGCACACAGATTGCCTTCTACAGCTAGACTTGGCTGTGCTTTTAAGTTCTGGTTCAACAAGCCATCTTGTCAGAAAATCGTTTTGTCTATTACAGGAGCAAAATTTGAAGTTCAAACACTGACATTCTGCTTTAAGTCTTGTGAATGCTGAAGGGAAAAAAATTGGCTATTAAATTATGTTCCCCAAAGAAAAATCCAGTATTTCAGAATGTTTGTATAAAACATGCTGGTCTATATATATTTCACTTCCTGTGGTGATGTACTTCATATTGTTCATAGAAAATTGCAGGGTTTTGAGATTCTTATTAATAGGAGAAAATTCACTTTCTTGTAGTACTGAGAATCATAATGGATAAGCTGGGATGAGGCAGGAAATGGAAGAAACGTCTCAAGTGTTGTATGCCCTTTATTAATAATGAGTGGAATATAAGTGCCTGAAAGTATTTTAGTATTCCAGGCAGACAATTAAAATTAGATGGGGACCTAGAGCTCATTAGGAAACATGAGATTGATTATTCTGCACTATGCCTCTGCCCCCAAAGAGCATAATTTCATTAAATCTTGCTTTTTATAAACCTTTCTCTTACCCTCTTGTCGCACAAACCAAACATAAGCAAACAGAAGAAAATATACCTTCTCTATCTTCTTCTCACATTTCACATTTTATAATGGAGGCATCAGTTCTTATCTCAGATTAATGTCTATGTACATAACAGACTAGCAAAATCTCCAGACTAAATGGATCCATTAAGGATGACCCTGCAAGCATGGTGAGACGCTCTAACCGATAACTATGTCCCTAGACAGTCCATGTCATCACAGATTTGAAATGTTTGCTTGCAGGCTACAGTTGTCCCTGAAGAAAAAGTTACACTGTATCTCATTGATAACTGATAAGTAGTGATCTTACAATCGATTGCACTACTTCACTATTTTAATTCAAGAATTGTCACATTTTACCCTTCATTAATCTTGTGATATACCAGAAGCTACCTGTAAAATCTTGGGTTGATGGAAGTATATTGTATTAATCCATTGAACCCAACAACATATGGATTCCTGCAAGTTTCAGCTGTCAGTCTAGGGTGTTGGTAACAAATGAAAATCATTGCCATGTGATGAGTTTTTTAGGGTACAGCTTCATGTTGCATTTAATCCAATTTAACTGCGGTCTGCTGCCAAAATGCTGATCCTGCGCTTCCTTTCTCCCAGCCCTGGCTCCTGTCCTTGCATTAGCAATCGCATGCCCGCGTGGTGATTTGGATCAGTTCACTGATCCCATGGGAAATACATACACATCCTGCTGGATTAGTCCCCTATGGCAGCAGTCTCTGGGTGTCACGCAGCAGGGACACCCATGCGTGTGGGAGGGAGGGAGGGAGGCCAGCGCATCCCATTCACTGGTAGCCCACAGTTAGCTCAGATGAGGTAGAAGGTGAAACTCCATCCAGAATGTCCTGTATGGAGTGGGATGGTGGCTCCAGCTCTTTCATACCACAAAATCCACCTTCTCAGCTTGCAGCAGTGAATGCTCCCGCCCATGGTTTAAGCCCAGAGCTGCGTATCCGGAGCGGTCGGTCTTTGCAGAGCAGAGGCAGAGGCAGGCTGTGGAGGGATGACTTCCCTGCCACTAAACCTCTTTGCTAGGTAATCAGAGACCCTCAGTACTTAAGAATACCAGCCTGCAGCCTCCCCAGCCCTAGAATTTAACACCCAAGAGTGAAAAGCCAGAAATCCCAAATATCCCCAAAATTGTGAGTTTGTTATTTTGTGAGGATTTCTATTAGGAAAATAAATTACAGCTTGTAAGCTATTTTCCAACATTTGAACCTACCATCATCCCCACTAAGTATGCATGTGGGATAGTTACAGCCTGTAATAACTGTGTCCCCACAAGAATGCAGGTCCTGTGCATGTGCCCTCCCACCTTCCCCATCGTTCCCATCCCACAGGCTTCTAAAAGTAGTCTCCCAGTAAGTTCCTGTAGTGCTCGCGGTGCTCTGACATGCTCCAGCAATCTTCCACCTCCTCCTGCAGACCTCCTTTCATTCACAAAAAAATCTGCTGCAACCTCCCACTTGCACCAGACCTTTGGCTAGATCCCAAAGCCTTGCACTCCTTTGGCTTTTACAGTTGCCTCCTCGGTTTTCCTCCCATCTTTTTCAAGAGAGCAGGCTTCCTGGGGTTTTTGGACTGAACATATCTCTTCTTCCAGCTGAGATAGTGGGTACCTGATGCTTTACTTGCAAAGAAGAGCAGATTTTCCTGCTCCACGTCCATACCGGTGTTCTTCCCTGCTCAGAATTAAATTTACAGGGGGAGTTTTGGGCTGTAGGCTCATATTAACACTGCAATGGAGTAGCAGAGCTGCACAGACTTCCCGTTCCGCTGTGTCCTGATAGCAGACAGATTTGCCTTATCACCATAACTGCTTATAGAAATGGTCAGAGGGAACTGCAGGAGACCGCAAATCTGCATTTATTTTTCTGATGAGGCTTAAGTGAGCAATACACAGATTAGTCCCCAAACCTGCTTCCAAGAATTATCTGTATTGACTCTGTATCTTCTGATACTGTGATTGTCTTCCACATCTATGCTCAGTTTTGCTCATTCTGCTTCTTGCACCTAGACTATATCCTGCCCACAGCTGTACCTTCCTCCCAAACTCCCTTGGTGCAAATCTTGGCCTTCCCCTCCCTTCTCCTGAGAAAGCTCTCCAGTGCCAGTGCACCACCCACCCATACCAGATATGGAAAAGCCGTAGTTATATGCACTGAGGGGCTCAGGCAAAACATACTGATATTAGTGGACAGATTGTCATTAACTTCACTGGATTTTTGGTTTCTGCTCTTTCTAGGTAGTACATAGGCTCCTCAGCCCATGGCACATCTTCCTCGTCTTCCTCTCACACATGTATGGAGGCTGACACTATAGCCACTGACTTATTTCCATGAGCAATTTTCTCAAAGAGCAAGCTTGGCTTGCATTATAATGCAGCCCTATGCTGGCATTTATTAGCATTTATGGAAGTAAAATAAAAATGTCTAACCTGGTCCTTATTAGAGCTCAAGGTTTTACCATGTGTTTTTATGTCATTCTTCCAGCAGAAACAGAAGAGCATGCATTCATCTTCTGTGTGTTAAATAAAGAAAAAAGCATTTTCAAAGGATGTGTATCTGGGACTTTTATACATGTAAAGTGTTTGTATATAATGATTTGGATGTTTAACCAACTTCTGTAGAGGTTGTTTTTAAATCACTTCAGTTCACCTTTAAAATGAAATTCCAGGCTTACAAGAATTCCATGTGAGGATGAGGGCACAGCATCATTAGGGATTTTCACTGCTCAAAGACTGCCCCAGTCAGTGACCATCTCCTCCTTCAGCACTCGCATCATTTCATATTAACTTAATCTGAGCTGGACACCACACCTCTCCCCTCCAGATCCTGAGCTGAAATTTCCTCTGCTTTCCAGAGGGAAGACACAGTGGAGGACAGAGCTGGGAGGAGCAGCTCTGGGGAGAGGTGTCAGGGTGCAGCAGTCCTTGCACACAGGTCCTTGGCCCCAGCCTGAAGATCTGGTTAGAAGTGCCTTGGGAGTTGCCATCCAGAGACTCTCCTAGCTCCTCCCATCCCAAAGGTTTGATACCCAGTGTCCAAACTCTCCCACATCAGCCCTTCCCAACTATTTCAGCATGCAATGCCAGGGCGACCCAAATCTCTCCTCCTAGCAGTTCTGCCTCCCAAAACTCTCCCATCCAAGTCACAACTCGCTGCAAATCCCTTCTGCTTTGAAGACCTCCTCAAGACCAGTTGCCCGAGGGCCCATCCGGACCCTGCTTACAATCCTCTCAGCCCTTGCAGCAGCAGCAGCCACAGCCCCACAGGCTATGGAGGTTCCTTGTTGTCCTCCCAAGGACTGTAACAGCCCTATACCCCAAGCTCTTCCCTAAGCATGTCCAAGTTTGACCCTAAAGTTTGCAGGATAGCTCAAAAACCTGTTTCTGTATATGCTTGAGAAGACATCAGTGTGAAAAGAGCAGTGTTTAGGAGAGGTCTAAAACTGAATGTCACCCAGGAATGAGATGCTCTTCCAGCAGACTCCCTTAATGGACTGTATCTAGCTGGCATGGCCTCACCAAGTGGCAACTCAGAGAGCTGGGGCCCCTACCAAATGTGGTGATTGTGGCTTTCTTTTTAAAGACAAGATCTGTGCTGAGTGGTTGTACAACAGATTAACAGCTTGGGAAGTCACCCAGGAGGCAGGAATCTGAAATCAGTGCATCCTTAGTCTGTCAGGACGAAGTGTAGATTCAGAGTAAATTCTGTATCCACTTAAAAATAATCTTTTGCTGGAGCGTCTGTACATCCCTGTATTTAACATGGTGTTGTTTTCTCCTGGGGATGAGTCTGCTGTGCCCACAGGAGCCAATCTTGCTTTGTCTGACTGATGTTTTGCTCAGTTACAAAAACTTCCCCAAACCTGGTTGTGGCTTTGCTTCTTAGGGCTGGGTTTCATGCTGGGGTTTAAGCCCTGCAGTTAAATTGGATTAAGTGCAACACGAAGCTGTACCAACTGATTTTATCATCTTTTAGAGTAAGAGCATTGGGTGCTGCAGCATAGTTGGCTTTATTATTGTTCTTTACTATTATGCGATGTCAAGGTCTCTTTTTATAATACCACATAGGATTTGAGCAGTTTTAACAATTTTTTTCAAAGTTTTAAGGAGAGATGACTTCCTGCCAGGGACCAACCATCTCTTGCTTAAATCCATCCAGATATTTTGATTTTCCGAAACATACAGCAGCCCTACAGTCTTCAAAAGCGATACTGATCTATGCAGGAGGTATTTTTTATAGGATAAGCTGAAGCTTGTGATAACTGCGCGTGAAAATATCAGGAAGGCAAGGATGCGAGAGGGTTTTCTGGGAGGGTCCCCTCCGCCTTTTCCCGCCTCTGCAGTGTATTTTTCTGCCACCTGGTGGTGGGAAATCACCCGCCGCTCCCCCGGGGGATGGGATTTGCTGGGGACCTCGGGCAGACACTTAGGGAAGCTTTGGCTGAGCAAGGAGTCCGGAGTTGCCGAAAAAAAAAAAAAAGAAAAAGGGTTAAAGGAAGGTAGGAGAGCGTCGTATATTTTATCCCTATCGATATCACCTTGAATCTGTAGTCACAGACTGGCGCTTCGTTGCAAAAAGCCCCATCTGGGCAAAGCAAATAAATCCCTCCTGTTCCGCAAGCTGCCTCAAGACAGGTCGGAGATGGCTCAGGGCTTCTCTGATTCCTCCTGGCTCTGCCTGGCTCCCTGAGCTGGAAATAGGTGGCAGAGAGCAGCACCTTGGGTCTGCCTCCCACAACCGGGCTGGCAACAAGTTAGGAGAGGGAGCAAGTTCATCAGCCGTGTGCTGTGCGTAGAGTCACTGGGTGCTGGGGCAGCCATCTGCCCTGAAGCTGCTGTAGTGGAGAAAGGATGAGTCACACTTGCAATGAATGCATGAAATAAAGAGCCAAACCCAAAAAAAACAACCAAACAAAAAAAACCCAGACCACAGCCTGCGTTTCTGTAGCTCAATCAGGAATGTGATGGAGAATGACCGCAGTCTGGTCCCAAACAGGGGAAGGAGATGGTCTGTGACAGTAACTTCTTGCCCTGCTGCGGCAGAGAATAGCGTGACCTCATATTTCTTCTCCCTGCAGAGTAGCAGAAGTCCAGGGTGAAAATGTAGAGGACATGGAGGTCCTCTCACCCCCCCGCCCTGCATTTCCATGCTCAGTTTCTCCAGTGCGGTCCTCCCGCCTGCCCCCAGGTTCAGCACTCCGCCAGGCCCTGCCAGCATGGGACATCCACAGCTCTAACTTTAGGAAACTCGTGTAGCAGTGGTGCCCTCCTACCCTCCTTTGTTTGGATCAGATTTCAGTAAAAATGCATTCAATAGCATTAATTCAGTTAGGTGGTTATGGAACTGATCTCAGGCACTCTGTTGAAGTACCAGCCTGAAGGAGCTGCACCAATTGCGTTAACCTTTACTTGAAACATTTTTTGTATGGTAAGACCTTTAGGAAATAGGACTGCCATCTAAGTAGAAGACATTTCCAATTTTTACTACCAAGGAAGCATGGCATGGCTCCAGGAGCACTGATTTTTTTTTATTTTTTTTTTTTTAAGTTTATCAGGCTTGGATGAAGTATTTTTCCCAGCTGTAAGGACTGGAAGTTCAATTGGGAATAAAAAAGCCCTGTATGGGCTATGATGGAAAGAAGCTCTAACAGGGATATACATTGCGGTCAGCTGAATCTCACAGGAGGAGGACAAACACAATTTCACATAAGCGGACAGCTGAGATTTCATCTTAACCTTATGAGGGTTTTATTCATCACTAACCGCAGAAGCAGGTCGAACGAGGGGTTGCAAGAGCAGCTACAGAGCGAGTGCTGTTGAAGTGCCTCACTGTATTTCATGCCTAGCTCTTGCATCATTTTTATTCTTTTTTTATTTAGCTATGCAGCTTCCACAGATTCAATTTTTATTTCCTCCTCACCCTCAAAATACAGCAATTGTGTTACTGAGGCAGAGCCACTTTCACCACAGTCTCCTTATGAGTGTTTCAGAAGGTCTTATGGCCATTTTGGCACTGCAGAGAAAGCCAGCTTTTTCTTTCCAGTACATCTGCTGGCAAAGACAAACCTATCTGATTAGCTTCTGCAATGATTAGGATTCCTTTAGGATGCAGTCAGTGACAGTTGTAACACCACATCAAATCAGTGTTTGGTATGTCAGTATGAAGGAAAATAATAACATGTAGTTTCTATGAGCTGTCCTGTTGCCAAAAGGCTTTGGGCTCTGCGTCTCATTGAAAATGACCCTTTACAAAAGCACAAGTGGCTTGGCTATGTCCAGCCCAGCTGCTATCCAGGAAAGCAGTCACGGAGGCTACACAAGGAAGAACTGTGCCTGCTGTGGTGTGGGCTTCACCCGTGAGGGTGCACTGCCTACGCCCCACCTTTTGTCCAAGCTTACTCAGGCCCTGCTGCAAGAGACCTTCTTCCAGCTCTTCACTGAGCTCTCTACACTTATGAAACACATACCCCAGCCCCCTCTGTCCAAAAAGGTGACAAACCGATTCCCACACCCTGCCCATTTTTCCCTAACTGCCCCCCTTCGCCCTCCCATAGGCATTGCACCAGGATGCTGCTGAGAGCTTCCAGGTGATGGGGTAGGTGCCAGCAGTGGGTGGCCATGTATCTTCACATAAGCCTCTTAAAATGTACTTGTGATTTGAACCGATTTTTCACAACAGATTTTGGATGAGAAGGCACACTTTAATTACATCAGTCCCTGTTGTACATGAGGTAAAAATCTCATCACATATGACTGCCTTACGAGGCTGAAGAGATGGGGGAGCTTGTTTTCTCCTTGTCAGAAAGCTTTCCCATGTAATTTTACAGCATTGGTGGCTTTTTAAAACACATCCATCCATGTTGTAGACAAGTGAATGGATTTGCTAGAGTGCTAACTTCCAACAGTTTATGATACAGAAAATAGACATGTGACCTGTATATCAAAAACCAAAAAAAATGCTAAATAAGCATTTCACTTGGTACAGGCAAAATAGTAGACAGAAGATGTTATCCTGTAGGGATACAGTTAAGAGACAATTTGTTTTGCTTAACTTGCATGGCAAAGGAAAGGCTGGCTAGTCTACTGCAAGTAAACCTGGTGCAAAACCCCCTTAGCTCCTCAGAGGATGGCAGGGAGACAGCTCCTCCTGGGAGCTGTCCCGGGAGACCCTCCAGCCCATGGAGTGACATCTTGAATCCATGGGAAAGGGTGTCCCTGGCTTACCTTCGAGACTGATAGGGGTTACTGTCTATAGGGTACAGGAATAACTGGGATGCAGGGGAAGGGTACCTTGGACCTGCCTTATCAGACTCCATTGCCAACTCTTTTCATGGGTGAGGGACTCTATTCTCTGTGCACACACATGATGGAGGTCTAAGTTTCAGCTACTGGAGTAGGAACCGTGGGTCACAGAGGCCCATGCATCTGCAGTGCCAGCAACATGCACATTGCTTGAATATGAATGGCTGTGTGATCACTTGCACATATCAAGTTGGACCGGCTGTAAAATAGGATAAGAGTAGTGGGAGCCAGGTATCAAAGCAGCTATAAATCTGGCTGGGCTACTGGAGGGGCCAGGGATTCCAAGCCAGCTGCTGGAGAAAGTGTAGGGGATGAATCTAATTACAGGAATTCCCAAAACAATATGCAGAGCACTAACACTCCCTAACACAGTCCAGAGGGCTACAGAATCCTGTTAAGCAGCAAAATTTAGTCTTCCCTGCTGTAAGTTTGATGGGCATTACAGGTATATGAAATAGAGAAGACTGACACTGGTTCATTAGCTTCAAGTGATGGAGCACGTATGAAGAAGCGGCAGTGAGGTGGTATCAAGTTTTGTTAACACGCAACGGTAAGTCATACTCTTACATCACTTCCATTATTTTGTTATAACACAAGTTTTATTGCTCTTGCTTATTCCAAATGTCATTTGCCATTGTCTGTTTACCTGAGTGGACACCTCATTAATACATTTAATTAAAAACATAACAGGATTTAAATAGGTGGTTAACAGGCACATAAAGCATTATATTACAGTGCACATCCAAGTTGCTGCCACGTGGAGCACAGAGAGCCTTTTAATCTGAGCAATGCCAGAGCTTTGCTCCCATTATCTGTATGGATGTACAAAAGAATTTAAGGCACACGTGACCTGCTGCTTTCAAGTAACAGTGAGGCTAGAGGGGTCATGCAGACAGTGTGGCTTCGATTACTATTTCTTGGCAATACTTGTTTCTTTCATGGTATAAAATTGAAATGTAGTATAAAAAAATACATCTTTTCACAGGGTCTAATAGTGCCGAGTGCGATTTCAACATTTTAATGCTATAGTATTTAAGCTTGAGGTACATTAAGAGTGCAAATTCTGCTGGAGTTTCTTCAGGATACCATGTTCAGTATGAGAGAGACTAATCTTTTCCTCTTGCTTCCCGAGAGAGGCTGCATTTTAAGTTAGCAGTTTTTCTTAACCTCTCCCATTGGACATATTATCCAGAGGTGTTACTGATAGCTATCCCTGCAGTAAGTGGAATCAGGGTAACGGGATACCAGAATTTACAAACACTTCTTGAATACACTTTTTACATCCGAGAGTCAGCTTCAGCTTGGTTTTCATTGAAGTTTAGATCTTTTTTGACTTGGTTCTTTTCTTCTTCATCAAGTTGGGCTTCAATCTCGTTTGGATCAACATAGGTGTAAAAATAAGCCATGACAGCAAAAATGATGCAAACTGCCAACAGCAAGGCAGCAAACAGCACGTACTCTGCCCACTGTTAAAAAAAAAAAAAAAGTATAATTTATCCATCAATATTTGTTCCTCAAAAGAATTGCACCTTTTTACTGTTTGCAAGGAATGAAGTTAATTCAGAATGTGAAACTGAGCACATATAACAAGTACCATATTTAAAGCAACTCGGAATCAAGACCCTTTCAGTAGTTCTGTCTTCAGTGAAGAGACAGAAGTTGTATAAATGCTGGAAAGTCCTACAATATCATCTTCCTGGACGCATGGGAAGGAAACAACAGCCTGAAAAGGAAACTATGCCCCTCCTTTTGGCCAGGAAATGTCATTTTAAACCAGGCTGGCAGCGATCCTGCTTCCACTTTGGTCAGCAGGAAAGTTTCTACTGACCACAGCTCTGAGCAGAGAGCAAAACCAGGAACTTTGGTTTCAAAGTGCTGCTTCCACCTGAAAAGCCTCAACAGCTCTGATTCATGCTCTTTCTCATTAATTTAGCTGAAACCAGGACTGCCAGACCTGTTTCAAAGATAGGCTCTCCCCTCTCTCAGATATCCCTTTTGATTCATTAGGGAGTGCCACAAGTAGTCTGAGAAAGTCTTGTCCAAGTGCTCCTCACCAGGAGGACCACAGCTTTCATGCCCGAAGGAGTGACATTTGAAACCAATGGAGCCAGAAGACAGGACACGGCAAGGCTGAGGTATGCAGGTGAAAGTTCATTAGTAGTGAACAGATTTTTGGTAGGTTTTAATCCCATTAGTCCAGAATTTCAGCCCAGAAGTTGACAGCATTTCGACACCATGAGAAGCGACTTATTGTAGAGATGCCAGAAACTGCTGCTGGCAAGAGAAGGAGCCTGACAGAGCAAGAGTTAGGAATGGCAAACAACAGGTAAGTGGTAGAAGCCTTTGTTGAAGTAGCATTTGTTGGAGTTTTTTGAAGTTTAATTTGTGTATGTACATGTGTACACACATTGGGGAAGCGCTGGGGAAAAAAAAAGACCAGCAGAAGTGGCTCCCCAAGACGAGTTACCACCCTGTTGTCACAGCCTTCAACACTAGTCTTAATCCAGATAGTTTATAAAGATTCATAACTCTGTTACTTTTACACTGTAACGGGATTCAGTCAGGCACTAGTTCTACAACTGACTGGTACTACACATCTTGTACACTGACCACTTACATTCCAATTACAAATGCAAATCCACCATAATGCTCATGTTCAGAAGTTGTGGTTGAGGATTACCAGCCATGAGTCCCCCCTGTGTTAGAGCTGCTTTCTCACAGTGTAATATAAAAGCACGCCAATTGCTTGTGTGCTTACCTGCTCACTGAGTTTGGATGCTCCGGCCACGATAAGGACTATTATGTTACCGACAGCCACCGTTAGCAGCCATCCTGCCTGCAGCACTGCCTTCATATTAGATGGGGCCTATGGAAATAAAGGCACTTAAGTTTTACTCAAAAACCGTTATCACATATTTTCTGATGTTTACTGCATTCTTTACACTATAACAAACACTGGTTCTCTGGGGGGTGATTTCTTGGGTTTTTTTGTTGTTTGTTTTTGTGGGGTTTTTTTTGTTGTTGTTGTTGTTTGTTTGTTTTTAATTAAAAATTTCTAGGGAACTGACCAGGCTTGGGGAAGGCTTTGAGGAACAAGAGATTACTAGTACTGACCATAACACTTTGTACACACTGAGTAACTAAGAGGCACGTTTTACATCTGACTCAGTCACACTGGTACAGATTAAATGAAGCAATTGAGTGCATCATAGTCTAGCAAGCCACATCTTACAATGTTCCCATCACTGCAGTTTATAGACTTAGAATTAAGGGAAGAAATACACAAAGCTAATAACACAAAACAGAGTTGGAAGACAAAGGAATTAAGACTGCATAATTAAACTGCTGCTAAAGACTGTATGGAGGAAACAAGTGTGGAGATAAGCTGTCGGTGCTTGTCCATTTTGTATTTGAGGGCCCTCTAGTTTGGTTTTACAGCAGCAATACAGTTCCACTTATTTTCAGTGCAAAGTCACATGTCAGAAGGAGATTCGAGGTCTAGTGGTCAAGTCTTCAAGTGATATAATTCAACTTAGCTTCATGGAAAACACCAAATGCTAGTGAAACAGGGCCAAGTTGTACCAGCCTATAGTCCTACTAGGAGGCTCTGAAGGACATAATTGTTCAAACAAAGCAGCAATATGGAACCACCACTTAAAAATAATAAATCATAGATCTTCATTTGTACCAGGGTAAGGACTCCACTCAGGCCTCTTAACACAATGAGAGTTCTGAAGGGCAAAACGTACCTGTGAGTATGAAAACTCCAGCCCAGTGACAGAGAAGACTACTTCTGCACATGTAAGAATAAAATACTGAGGGATCTGCCAGGCCATGTGGACTGTGTTGGGCGAGATATCTTCAGAATACGCTACTTGAAGAGTTTTTCCAGAACACTGGAAGTTAAAATAGCACATTAGGAACAGTGATAAAGAGCCTGTACACTAAAAGCACTCTAAGCAGTTCTATATCATCTCTATAATCATATATACACACAAAGTTCTGGGTAAGTAAGAAATATTGTATACGAAGCACTGCATGTCTAGTTACAAAGAAGTAGTTATTTTACAGCAGACTTCATACAGATCCTTAGTGTCTAATAGGGCTAAAGATTTAAGGCCATTAGTGATGAATGGGACTTCTTGCATTATGTCATTTATCATACCCATCGTTATTTTTATAGTTAACAATGGGTTTATGTTCTTTTTAACATACATTCTATCCTATGTACAATTAAGGGCAAAAGGGATAATTCTACAATTCTTTCTTTTAATGAAAGAAAACATTGACATGAAAAGTAATTCTGTCTTATCTATTCAACGGCACTGGCAACTCACCTCATTAATTACAATTGTATAGGCACTACCATATCCAAATGCTTTTGAAGTAACTGAACAGTTAATTGAATTTCTAACAACTGTAATGTTATCTTCTCTGAAAAAGAAAAAACACAGTTCAGACCATAGGTATAGACAATTGTGTGTATTATATAAAAGACAAGTATGCCTTTAAGTGGTTACATTTAGGTAAAGGAAAAATGCTTACCTTCCTCCTCGAAAAAGTTTGTAATCACTGTCAGAAAGAGGCATCAGTGTTTCAAAAGAAGTGTCACCCATAGTGATGTTGATAGGATCGGGGACATTGTTTATGAACCTTTAAAATGCAAAAGTGATGAAATACTAAACTAAATATGCATAAGTCAAAAAATACAGGTTTTACTTTTAAATATATACTAGCAGCACAACAAATATCAAGTCTTCCCCTTTCATTTTTGTCAGTTAACATTTTTTAAAGTACTCTAAATGTCTTAAAATGTGGTTAATGCAAAAAGCAAGCTAGATCCACATCAGCCCACTGCCTGCTTAGGAGAATGTCAAAAGCAAGCCTTTACTATGGCCAGGAACAAGTACGTCTGCAAATGAAAGATGTAGAAGAAACTCAGAGAAGTGGCAGGATACCTCTTACCCCAGATTAAAAAGAAGGTACAGACATGCAATCTGGGCTGGTTGTCTACAAAAGAAGCCTAGATAATGGAGTCAAACATGCACTTCCAATTTTAGCTAAATTATACCCACAGCAGGTATGCAAGGTAGCTTAGATGAATTGTGCCCCAGAAGTTCCTACACCCCCTAAACATTGAGTGAGGTGTTCAGCAAGCAGAGATTTCCTACAGTATATATTCAGCAAGAAGAGTCCACCCGAGAGGCAGGTTGAAGAGACAGCCACGCTACTGCCAAAACTTAGGAGCAAAACAAACTCTACCTGATGAGATTATTTCCTTCTTCTGGTTTTGACGTGACATTGTCAAGCAGCTGGTGGAAAAGACCATTATCAAGATACTTCATTGGTATCAGTGAATAGCTTAAATGTGCACTATTACATAGCAGTGAGAATTAACAGAGGCTTCAGAGCAAGACTCCAGCCCTTTCTCCTTTTAGGATCCTACTAGGATACGTGTCTACTAGAAAACGCTATATGACCACACATTAAGTCTTGGTGAAAGGATAATTGTCAAGTTAAATACCAAGATGGTAATTTTTTACTTGGTGGTTGGTTTTTTTTGTTTGGGTTGGTTTTTTTTTTTTTCTTAAAAAAAAAACACACACAAAAAAACCCCACACAAACATCCTGCCTTGCTCTCTACAGGTCACCAGTCTCACTGGTACAGCAGAGAGGGGGAGACAGAAAAGACAAAGGCAAAAGCTACGCAGAGCCTGTCCTCTCAGCTTCACACACTCCACATAGATAACTGCTAAGACATTAATGTATATCTTGGAAATCAAGCAGACTTACCCATTTAACAATGATGTGTGTCTCATTATTTTTAACTCCAAGAGTGTGACGTTGTCCCCCTGACAACTTGATGGGTTCAGTTCTAGTTTTATTTCCAGAAATTATGTGTAGTGATTTCAACTGAGACGTCTCAAATGTCATGTAGCCTGTCTACAAAGACAAACAATTGCTGTGAATTTCCATGCAACTGCATATTTGTCTGTACCTTTGGGGGAGTGCTGTAGACTCCAGGGGGTCAGAAGTTTACACGTGTGTTACTTCCAGAGTGCCAGAGATCATGAGCATCTCCTAATTTTCATTTCTGCTACGTTTTCTACATCAAGCACCAATTTAATTTGATTTTTTTTTAAATTAATTTATTTCATTAAATAAACTTCAAAGTAACATGAGCTTCCCACAAGCATTATGGAATAGCTGTTATATTTTCCTGTGTATCCCTTGCTCCAGATAGATCAGGCTTACCACCACAACCAAGTAAAATTCTGTTTAGCTACAGAGGCAGCACTAGCATAAGTTAAGATGCAGTATTTTCCAAATAGCAACACCTCCTAAGAGATGCAAACACAAGCAGCATCTTTATGGTTTCAGCATAACAGGAGTGACTATTACCAGGACGTGTTTTAAATATTCTAAATACATTTCATCAAAGTAAAATACCAAAAACATTAACAAACATGTTAAGGTAGTACTAAAATAACCCTTTTGTTTTATAGGATTATAAGAAGCATTTTATAATCCAAAACATCTGGATTATAAATTGTCTATAGTAGGGAGTGGAGCATTGTACCCCCTTCATTTTTAGGTATGCACCATGGTTATATCAATTCCACATCAGCATACAATTTGAGCACCCTTATCTTCTCCTCATAGCTCAGTTTCCATGTGAGGCAAATTTGGAGGAGGATGGAATAAGGTTTATCCTCTTATATGGAAAGAAGACTGCAGGCTATCAGAGAACACACTTCCAAACATCCATTATAAATTGTCCATCAGCTCCGCCACATTTTGCTATCAATAGGGCTATCAAGGGTGTGCAATAATAGAACCTGAAAATGCTCTTTGACAGCAAAATGTGAAGCTTAATACATGTGAGGTAGCCGCAGAAAAAGCTCCCTGTTCAAGTAAGTGATCACCCACAGTAAGAGCAGGGACTTACTAGAGCTGAATGAACTTTTATTGAAGGAAGGGGTGTTCTTGCTGTTAAGAAATGGCACTTTGTTAGCAAGAGTGACATTTTCAATTAGCTCAAAATCACTATGAAGTTTCTTACAGTTTCTTGAAAAAAACTCTTGCCAAAACAAACTAGTACTACTTAGAATATTGAAATAGTTACCATTTCTTCATTCACTGTTAACAGTAACAATTCATTTCACAATAAAAAAAAATCTTTAAAATGAATAGAGAAAAAAAAAACATTTAGAAAAGAATCAATTTTGAACCATTAGTTAAGAACCACTTTGACTTACTCCATTAGATTTTTTTGTTTAAACTTGCTATTTCCCATGTCCCCTTACTTACCGACTCCATAGACGTTACATTCACAGGCTGAAGGTCAGATTCAAACTTAATTGTTGCATTATCAGTACCTAGGTTTATTATTTTGATTTGGGATTCGTCAGCTGTAGGGAAAACTGGAAGAGTTTTCTGTAGGACAGAAAAAAAGCAAAATCAGTGCCCTATCCTAAGTCACGTGGAAAGAGTACTATGACTACTGTGATCTTAATAATCTCATGATTAAGATTAGCAGTTGCCTGATGATCTGTGATTGTCAGAGGGTCAGAGGGATGCACCTTTAATGATAGGATTTGTTACTAGTCTCACAAGCTGCCTTACTGCTGCCTCAGGGAAGACGTGTCTCATCCACAGCAATGCCTCCGTGGCCAGATGTGGTTCCTCTTTGATCACATCCCACAGCATGCTGCCACTACCAAGGCCACTCTGCAGTTCAAGGAATGGGCTTTTCGCACATCCTGTGGCTGCCTGGGTTCCTGCATTTCTTTGTACCATGTTCTGACTCATTCTCCCCCAGCACTGGTGCTGCTGACCTGGACAGAAGCATGTATGGGCACTGCCCCATGTGATAGCCCAGAGAAACTGAACTTCTGGCAACTCCACTTCCCACCAGATCTAACAGTAAACAGCTTCTGCTCTTGGCTGCAAGAGTTGTGTCTGTTTCAGTTCTGCCTCAACCTTTCCTCCCTTCCCATACTTTTGTCCACTTCAGTCTCTTTAGGTACATCATACAACAAAACCAGGTCCATCTTTACCTTTCTGCAGGAGATTTCTGTGCAACAGTCTGGGAAGTTACCAGCTTTGATGAAGATTCTGCCCAGTGCCAGTATGTGTGTGTGCACAGCTCTGGCCTTCTGAGCAGGACATTCAGGAAGACAGCCTGGATGTGTCTATACCAGCTGAAGGCCAGACCCTTTACTTCCAGGTTCAAGAGGCAGAGATGAATATAAATCTTGTTTCGCTGCTGGACCCAGGCATTAAGGAGAGAATCCCTCATTCCTAACTAAAGCTACTTAGGGGTTCAGCATCTTGCCTTGATACTGCATGAAGGTAGGCAGGCACCTCTGGACAGCTATTCAGATCTTGAGATGCAATGGATCACCTCCTAGAGGTGTTGCTGATGTCCCAGGTACAGGGGAAGCCTTCATCTGATTCAGGCATGATACCTCCCCTTTGGGGAAAAGGAAGTTACGTGTGATAAAACCTGCCTTAAACAGGTGTCATCTTTGCCTATGCTGTGATGATGCTGCCCAGACTGTCACACTTCGTCTCCAGTCTATATCAGAAGAGACTGGAGATACAAAGCAGCCCCCTGGTAGGCCAAGCAAATCTCTGGGTTTCAGCTTTTAGTTTAAATATAAAGACCTGAGGTTGCCTTTAATGTGTGATTTACGTTAATGGCAGATCAGATGGTTTTTTGCAGGATGGTATTCTTAGCTAGTTAATTTTATTAAAGTATAATGCAGTAGCGTGATTAGCATAACGTTTTCCCTCCCTTCACTTCTATGCTTGTATTCTTTGTTCTGAATTTAGGAGTCTTGGCTCACTTTCACCTTAAACACACTTTGTTCTGTATTAACAACTAAATATTACTAGTAAATACTTGCATGTGGCTGAACTTACGTCTATTTGCACTTGCACAAGGGCAGCAGCAACAAAAGCCAAGGATGCAAGGAACATACCAACAGTGATCTTCCTCAGGGGCCTAGTGCAGCGACAAAACACACACATGAGTTATAAAACAAATACTGATTCAAAGCTTCAGCTGTTAGTGGTTTTCTTTCCATGGTGGGAAACTCAAACAGCCGCAACTAGCACATTATCACCATTTGAAGGGCTGATGTTGCTACAGAAAGTGTTCTGCTTAGCTGGGTACCTCTCAATTCATAGTTACACTACTGGGAAATATATATTTCCTGCAGCATCTTAATAACCTGTTACTCTGCATCTGCTGGGCTCAAACATTGTCCAAATTAGGTTTCTGGAAAAGTCTGATCTACAGGAAGAAAAAAAAATCCCAATCCAGTATGGTTGTTAGCTTTAACATAACGAAAAGACAAGATGTTATGCCTTTTAAAAAGAGTAACAACTTGTGTCTGTATTGCTAGGTTTAAATCAAAACAATATTGCACAGAAAAAGTCAGGGTAATGTGTTGAATTAGGAGACATCTACTGATATTCGGGTAAGCTGTAAGGATAAATTTAAGGTAGCTATTTTATTTATGGCATCATTTGTCAAATGTAGAGTGTCCACAAATGACAGTGTTTCCAGCATAGGATGCCCCACCCACACCCCCCCACCCAAAATTTTTCACAACTAGATGGAAAAAACAGCATTGCACCTTAGCCCTATAAGAATTGTGTTAAGAACTATATTCTCTTCTGTGCCTCCAACTTGCAAGTGCTATCACTTCATTACTAACATTAAAGATCGTGTGCGGTGCCCTCTGTAACTACACCTAGAAGCATCCAGTGAGCCCGTCTGCCCACTTGGGCTGAAGAGGAAACTTCTTGTCTCAGGTAGTTTTAAGCCCAAAACATGACACATGTTAAGAATGAGTGTTGTATTTCTACTTCTTATAATACTTTGGGAGGGAGAGGGGGTAGACAAGGGGGAAGTGGAAAACAGTAAATAGCATCTCTCCTGCAGTCAAAAGATTTTCCCTCAACTGGAAAATATATACTATTAGATTCTCTTCCTCTAGTCTTGTGGTGCTCGTACATACTGCTTGCAGACTCCTATATTATTTTTTTTTTAATTTTCATTTGTTTAAAATATTAACCCCATTTTAAGTACACAACTACTTCCTCCTTAGCTGAATGCTTGCTCTTGTTACATTAGGGCTGAAAGAGAAGTTTAAAGAAACCACTAAAATGAACCTCTGTTGAAGTCAGGTAAGTATATCAACTTACGTAAAGTTAATCTTGCATTTCTTGATTAAAGGATAAACCACAGCATCTACAACTGGGACCATTATAATAATCAGGATTGGATTCACAGTCTGTTGAAGATGAACATAAGAGAAAAAATTGAGTATTTTTCAAAGTCTTTTTTTCAATGAAGGGCAGTTAAAAATATACATGTAATCTTTGGTAAGTACTTCAAATTGTGAGACATAAGATTACCTGCATCTGGTCTGGTTGAATCTGAAGAGCTCCCTGGTGAAGAAAAGAAACAGGTTTTAACATTATGACAAATAAAACTGATCTAAAAAGTAACAGTTAATTAAGAAAAAAAAAGCAATAAAAAGTAACCTACAAAATTCCCATCCATTGTAGTGGCTTGCAGTGTCCATCTTGACCCCTTAACAAAAGAAGAGAAAGTTAAATGCCACAGTAAATCAATCTTCAACTTTGTCTTGAATTGTTTTTATACATCAAGTGTTAAGAAAGACATACAATATAATAAAAAATAAAACTGGCTTGCTACAGGAGTATTCTCACTCTGCAACGTAAACGTTTGAACAAAATGATCCTCACGGCCCATTTCACTTTATTTACTGGTTTCATGAAATAGAGTGGAAAATAATTTAGATACGGAGATTAGCCAGAGCGATGGCAAGGACATCCTGCGCAGAGCATTGCCGTGTGCTGTGCACAGAAGCCACCTGAGCGCCTTTGTGCCACCTGCCTGAGCCCGAGCACCCCACACCACTGACATGCCCGTCCCTCCTTCCCACTGCCCAGCCTGCCTCGAGCCCTCTGGCCACAAAACCTGCCAAGAGCTGGGTCAAGCAGGGCTGAGTTGCAGCCCGAGCCCAGGGTGAGACAGGAACGTGCATCGCTGCGTCTGTGGCAAGAGCCTTTAACCACCCACAATGTACCACTGTGAGATGTGATAGTTATTAGTCATGTAATGAGTATTTAGTTCCGAATTTCACAGCAAGGTTTCCTATGTGTAACAGGTCACACTGACAGTTACAGCTCGCTGGTACTAGATTACAGCAGCAAGACCCGGCAATCTGGGCCAAACTTCCTACATTCTGCCTTGGATAAAGCTTTCAGCCCCTGGTTCTCTCAGATAGCCTCCTAAATTCATACTTCAACGCTTAACTCTGAAAGCCTGCTTTCATGAGTCCTGAGCACTCAGTCCACCAAGTAAATTATGGGAATTATAGGCTTATACTTCTGCTGGAAGGTGTGAGGTATTTATAACAAGTGTGAGTGATTAAGCAAGCTGTCACCCAGCTCATTTCATCCCTGGTTCTCCAGAGAATTTACTCTAGAACTCTACATTGCATCTCCCAACTGAGAGTGGGAGAAGAGTAAGAACTAAAAGTTTTAAATTACTGTTTCACTCTGAGTCCTGGCTGATACAAGATCTGGAGAAGCCTCAGTCACTGCATCAGTCCTGGGGTTGTCCAGATAAATTGACTTTTCCCGGGCTGCAGAACATCCAGTACTAACATGACTCAATAACTACCCCTTTGCACTAGAACCAGGTTAAAAAATTTGCAAAGTATTCGTTTCCACCCTCATATAAGTGTCTTATGTCTGGTGACCTCAGAGTACATAGTGTGACGTGGCACAGCCCTAATTGCTAAGCCAAACAATTTCTACTTTACCTGCTGGTCAAAAAGTGCCCAGAACATGGGGAGAGGAATGTAAAGGAAAAGCACCTTCAACACCATCTTAGTCTGAGCAATCAGTCGTTTCTGCAGCAAACAAGAATTACACAACAGGAATTAGTCAAAAAAAAAAAAAAAAAAAAAAAAAAAAAAAAAATAACCATCCCCCCCTA
>VFFE01006642.1:300486-375441 GCA_008921705.1 Burhinus oedicnemus | reverse complement strand
ATTAAAAAAAAAAAAAAAAGAAAAAAAAGAAAAAAAAAAAAAAAAAAAAAACGAAAAAAAAAAAAAAGAAAAAAAAAAAAGAGGAGGGGGAGAGGTACTATTCAAAGTACTACTCAAAGAGAGTAAAGTCTGGAAGAGCACGGTCCATGGCTGGCATCTCAGTATTTCTTTTCCATCACTTAGACCAATTTGAAGAAAATCCCTGCAAAGCAGCTTTCATAAGATGGCATTTTTGTGATTCAGTATAGCACCAATATTCCTTTTGAGTTTTATAACTGTTCCTAGAACATTCTTGGCAATGAATTTAAACTTTTTGAAAGAGGTTGCATTTCACTGTAAATGGTTATCTGGTATTCACAACACAAAATAAGCATTTGAATATTTATTGTGAGCACATTGCATTTTAGGGAGAACACACAAAGATTCTTACCACAATTATCTTGTTCCAGCTTTAATATATTAGCTGTCACCTCTTTAATGGATCTTGTGAGAAAGGAAAGTTTCTTTCTTTAACTCTCTTTTCCCCCTGAACGCAATTACCACCTCATTCAGAGCTCTTTGTGTCCACCTAATCTCTCTGATTATGTCTCTGACACCACCACAATACTACATGACTGACATACCTGACAGCTGTGACTAGTGACAGAATACTCACAATGAAAACCAGCTCTATGCAGGATGAGTATTACCTACCGCCAGCCTCACAGAACAAACATGGAAGGAAGGTAAAAAAGGGGTGGGGGCATTTCACGGCTAGCCTAACCCCTACCGATTTTTCCTCCTTTTAGAGCCAAACAGCATTGACAAGCAGAGCCTCTTTGTATATACCTACCTAATGAACCAATTGTTGGATGAATACAAAAGAACACCCATTAGTATTTTAATTTTGAATTTATAGAATACAAAATGCATGTTTGGAGACCTGACTTACAAGTAGGACTTGATGGATCATTTTGTCTCTCTCCAGCCTTTTTATGCTCCTCCGGGTCATAACTCCCAGCTGGTGCTCAACTGTCAGATTTAGGCAGGTGGCAATAGATGAGAGCCTGTGAGGAAAGCTATACCTGAAAATGTCATTCCCAGACAACAAGCTGCCACTGGAATCAAGCGCAAACCATTTCAGAATTCAGCATTTTGAGCCATAAAGGCGTGAAGTAGTATTACAAATAATTGGCTAATACAATAGCAGTAACGAATACACTAATCAGGAAAAATATTAAGGTAGAGTGTTTTATAAAGTGTCTTATACTTACAAAATTCCAGGGTTTTAAGTGGTATTTCTACATTAAAAGCTTCATCTTGTCAGCACTTACTTCCTTCCGCCCCAAACCCCCCCATTAAAAAAAGGACAGAAATTTTGAGAACAGGGATGAAGCAGATTTTTCTAAATATACTGAATATTCAGAACAAACAATTTAGTTGCATCTTTCTGAGCTTTTGAGCAGTTTCAGACATTACATATTCCCAAAAACAGACAGAAGGGGCAGAAACCCAACTAACATTTTCAAATTGGAATGTCTACAGCCAAAATGTGCCACTCAGGCATCCAGTTTTCAGATGATCAGATAATATTTACAGAAAATTCATCTAAGTGCTTTACAGCCACCTGATTCTACATCTAAAACCCACTCATGTAAGAGTTTCTTCAGATATCATACAGCAAAAATAAGACATGCAAGACTGAAGGATATGCTTAGGAAAGCTTTGTGGTCAAACAGTATGGTATTGAAAGCTAAAGTGTTCATTTTCTATCTTAACTTTCTTAGCATGAACACCTTACTCTCAGCATGGGTTCAGCACATTACATTAAGTTTGAAAAGGTTTAAGCAGCAGTTTAAGTAAAAGAATAAATTTTTAAAGAAAAAAAATCCTCTTTTTAATCCATCATTTTCCAGCTAGTAGTATTTGTTTATTCTGTACTTTAAGTTACCTCTGCCTAGGAACCTGTAACACAGATTCCATGTTACATGATGTATCAGTGAACTAATGCAGTGTTGTAAAGAAAAAAAATTCGTTAATGTTAAAAAGGATATTGAGAAAAATCTCTTCTACTGTTAATGCCATCTCAAATTTTCAAATGGGAAGCTAGAATCAATATTCCACTTGGTAAATTTGGTGAGAAAATTGGTATGATGCAAATATTGCCACTTTTCAAAGTCGTCTTTCTTACTGAATACAAGGCATCACTGCAGGCAGGTGGATTCTTCATGCAAATATTTTGTGTCTGTCTTACTGATAAGACATGCATACTCTTCACCTATGCTAAACAATGAAAGCAGTAAGGAGTGAATGTCTATTATCTAGTTTGAGGGGGGAGGTGGGGGAAGTTAGAACAAGACAGCTGTGAGTCAAAGTCAGGATATTCAATTACAATCCCAGGGACAAGTGATCTCATGTCAAATGCCCACTCTTTCATTAGCTTCCAAGGACTTTTGTTCCCATAATGCCTTTTTTTCATTTCCAAAGATGCTACAAGATAGAAACCTAACATACTTCACATATATAAGATACATTACCTACTAACCTCGTACTGAACTCCGATAGCCTTGCAGCCCCCCAACTCCCCCACAAATTACAGGAGCAAGAGTATGCCAGCATTTCACCTAACAGGCATTTCTACCACAGAAATGCCCCAAAGTCTTTAATACTCTACTTCAAAAAGCCACCACTGCCCTCAGTAACTTACTTTATACACCAAAAACCCTCACAAAATTCTCTTTATCATTTTAACATTTTATATGATCAAAATAATTTTCTAGACAGCCAGGCCTTCATATGCACCTTTACTAGACTTTCTGAACACTAATTAGTTTCAGATGCCAGGGCAACAATCTCCAAAACACACTGAAGCACGTGTACAGAATGTATTATAACTCCATTTGTAGTCAATGATGTGAAAACTTTACAAAGCTGTTGAATAATTATGATTACTAATATCCCAATTAGGTTGGGCAGGTACAAAGACATCCTCACTGTTATACACAATGAATTTCTTAAGATAATTTATATCTGAATTTTCTCTCTGACTGGTCCTAAAACCAACAAGTACGATTACTATCATTAAAGAGACATGGTTTGGGGTTTTTTTGTTTTGCTTTTCTTTTTAAGTTTGCCTGCTTGGGATGTTTGAGCCAGTCTTCCCAGTCTGAGACACAGGATTGCATCCAACAACAGGAGAAAATTGAAAAAAGTTTCAAAACTGACAATGACCAAAATGACTGAAGAATGATACCCAAAGCTAATTCTGATTCTTTTATCAAAAGTATCATGGGTTAAACTCTTAATCCAGTTTGCAGTCTTTGAGAATTGGTCCAAATTCTTCTATTTTTCTGTATCCCTAAAAGATGTAGAGACAGAGATCAGTCCTTCTTCATAGTAAGCACTGGACAACTCAAGGCGCTCTTGACTACAAAAGTTTACCACACAGATAAGGCAACCACGGGGAAAGGAAGTAGTCTCATTTTATGGACTAGTAATGGAACCACTCTGAAGTGACTTCCTCAAGACTTTTGAAGTTCCACTGGTGTTCTCACTTTGCAACTAAAAATACACTGGCTATGCTCCAGCTCTTGCACCTTCATTACTGGGGAAAAACTTCACCCAGAACCAATGAATTAGCTGTCTATCAAAGACTTGGGCTTCCACTGAAGTACTCCTTCTTCCTCACATTTTCTGCCTCAAAAAAAACCCACAAACTTAAAAGTCTTCAAGTTCGCATTGCACACACTAGAGCATATCTTTTCCTAGAGATAAATTGCTTTAGCCGTATATGACAAGTTCCATGTCTAGAGATGATAACTATTGTCAATATGTCCAATGACTGTTGTAACCATACCAGAATAGTATGGAGGTACTTAAATTGGAGGAGAAAGAAAAAGAGGAAAGTCATGCACAACTTATTCTTCAGCGGGTAGGTTAATTACACATCATGTAGTACTAATAGAAATTTCTTTTAAAAATCTGTGAAACAAGAGCCTAAGGAGTAGAACAGCTACAATATTAGAAGATTACCTATCCTTCTTACATCACTTGGAATCATTTTGATTTGTCTTATGAATACAAGTATAGCAATATTAATTCAAACAGCCAAAACAACTGCTGGGACAAGTGCTCTAGGGATGTTCTCCAGCACAGTCTGGTAACGGAGTTAGCAGCCTGTAGCTTCCTCTTCACACTGCAAAGAAAATCATTGTTACTGGAAGTGAATCAAGCAAAATGGGCTGCAAATAGATGCCAAAATATTTAGCATCACCTGCAAACCAGGATTCCCTGGGATAATGAAGGCAGGTCATTTGCTCACACTCATTTCTTCAAAACGTTTCACCCATACATATATTTACACATTTACACACACACAAGCACAGTTCAGCAGAGTATCCATAGCAGCACATTCTGCACCCTCTTCCTCCCTTACATCCAATCCAGGTGGCAACATAGGAAAGCATGCATAACCACTCCTCCCAGTTCTCAAGAATTCAAGAAAAGCCCATAACAGAAGTGTGAACAGTCCTAGACAGCAGGCCTATCATAGGAACAGCATGCAAAGCCAATTCTGAATTTAAACCATATAAACAATTATCCAAAATTGGTGTTTCTTAATGCAATTCAAAGGCGTTGTTTTACAAAGACCACTATTTTAGGGGGAAATTGTCTGTGACAATACTGACAGATGTTTCAACTCCTTAGGCACAGACAGAAACGCCACATCTTTTTAAAGAGGCTTGTCTTATTAATATAGAAGGAACAGAGGCTGGTCCAGCATCAAAGTCATGAAGGTGTAATTCTGTAAGACTGAAATTTAGAGGTAAAATAATCTGGAGCAAATTGATATCACGACCAATCTTTGACAAAAATTTTGGATGTGTTCTAAGAGTTATTTTGTCCTTACAGAAACCAATGTTAGGAAGAATCTTAGCACAGGTGAGACCGTCATCTAACCTTGTGGAAACAACTGCTAAAAACATCCCAATGGATAGTAAAAGGTATAAAATCACATAGCTCTTATTAACAAATAGTGATCCTTCCTCCTCAGTGATCCAATTTCCTTATTAACAGACAGTCATCTAAAGACAATTTCTACTGAGAAACCAAGGTCCTTGAGAAAAAGGTAAAGGTTAATCAATCCCTCCAGAAACTGGTTCAGAAAAGACTACCATCAAGTGGAGCATGTAAGACTAAACTGCAGAGCTTATTAAAATGTCAGGTTTTTCTTACTGGTCAAGAATAGCTGCTGGGGTAGTAAATGTATAGTGAACATGACTTCCGTGAACAACAAATCACAAGCCGCCTCTTCAATAAAGAAGACTTTAGCTACATTAACACATAACATGAAACAACAGAAGAGAATCTGTAGAACAGTTGGAGCTAATGACCTGAAGTCCATACTACCTGCATCTCACAAGGATTATTCTAGACTAGCAAGGACAACTTTACAACAGAGGGCAGCTGGAAGATATTCAACTAGGAAATGCAAAGGCTTTGAAGATAGTAACACTGAGGTCCGTCTTTTTTCCAGCTCTGGAAGAGACTTCTGATTGTGCTTCTAAAACTGAACCAACCCAGGCTTTTGGACACTAAGGTCTTGTTCAAATAAAGCACCCAAGCCTGTTGAGGTAAGGCAGCAGACAGAAGACTCCCTCCTATCCAATTCAGAAGTACACAGGCATGCCATCAACTAGGGAAACATGGAGGCAATATCTGGCAGAGAGAAGGCAAGAGGAACATGGTCACAGTATCTAGCAGACAAAAGCTTATGTGTTGATGGGAGAATAAGGACATGGCAAGTCTTCTAATGTCTAGTTTAATTTCTTTTACTAAATCTTCCCTTCCTGTTTTCCAGACTGCTGAGAAATGAGGTTTTATGAAGAAACAGCAGCTTTAGTACACTTAAAACATAATACTGGTGGCATATATCAAAGGCAATGCACTGGGTACTTCACGTTTTTCCTCCCAGTTTTTTCAAATTTCAGTAGTTTGAAAATGCAGTTAAACAAACAATCTCATACTGAAAGGAATTTCACTCACAATTCTACCAACCTGAAGAAAGGAATAATGTACATATACTATGACAGAACTATGCTGTCAAAAAGCTACATATCTACCTTAAGGCAATTTCAGACATACAGCTCCATGCTACAGAAATAAAACAGCAGACAGAGCCAAAGGGTACAAAGGATATGGTAACAATGGATAAGCTGACTGTGGAACTGTTGTTCATTAAACCCTACAATGTAAGAACTAGAGAGCACTCAACAAAATTACAAAGAAGTCAATTTAGCACACAAAAAATAACTTTTGTTAAAAGAGCACACAGTGAACTTTTAGCTTGCTGGCACATGAAGTTGTGGAAACAAGGTGCCAAAAGGGTTCAAAAAAGGTAAACAGATAAAGTCACAAACAGGTCCATAAATGGAAAAAAAAGGGATAGGTGGAAATCCACCTCCCATCCCTAATCCAATGACTGCAGATGCTGAGGAAATGCAAGTGAAGGGAACCAAAAACAGCAACCAGGCTTATGTCATCTCTCAAAGCAACATCTCTTCACTACTGTTAGAGGCTGAATACTAGGTTAAATGAATCGAGCAATACTGCATTCAGCCCTACAGAACATGTTTGATTTACATTGTTTTCACATTTTTAGAGTTTAAAACAATGCTTATGCCTGCCACTGAAATGTGTAAAAAGTTAGGGGGGCTGATTGTCAGATTATCAATCTGGTCCCAGCTTTAACAGATGGAGACATGACACTAACAGGTCAGCTTCCATACTGCAATCCCTCCCCCTGCTACCCAAAGCCCCCCAAAAAACTAGCATTGCCTAAGAGCAGGCAGATTGATCCCTTACCTACATCAAGGAATATTCCAACCAAAACCAGAAATCAGGTAGAATCAATGTTAACACATAGATTTTATTTCTGTATTTACAATGCTTAAAACAAAATATATCAGTATCTAGCTATTCCTAATAAATGCAAAAATAGAAAACTTCCCTTTTCAACAAAAGTGCAGAAACATAAATTAGAACATGATAACTTTAAAACATACAATGTTATTTCTCAGTGTTTTTACTATGAAAACAGATTTGTAAAACAAGCACCATAATTCATCTTACAGAAGACTTTCCATCAAAGCAGCATCACAGGGCAAAACAAGTAGGATGTTAGTACAGAAACATAGTAGCACGTCTTTGAATATTTTAAATGGCATAAACGGTTAAAATTATTATAAACAGTTATAAAACTGTTCTGACTATTTTTCTTCAATAGCTTTACCACATAGCCGAATATTAACTGAGCCATATTTGGTCGTCAGCACAACAAAGAGACCTTCAAATTTTCCTTCCACCTTTGGCTTGAACTGGACTGGCACATTGATGTAATGATGGGATCTGTAAAAAGGCAATTATGTGCATAGTCATCGTTAATAAACAAGTGAATCCTACCAGACAGGTAAATTCTTGTCTAGTTTTGATTTTCACCAAAATAATATAGTGGATGTTTTTATTCTTACAGTTTTGATTATCTATTATTCTTCTGAGGAACTGTGATTGTATAAGTAATTCTTTCCTACTGATTATACAAAATAATACAATCCTTTATCGCTGCTAGTTTACCTAGATAAGTTTGGTCTGCCTCTTTGCAATAATATTGACAGTGCATAAACTATATTTAGAGAAAAGTTACTATGTTTCTTCCCTTCAGAAGTCACGTGACAAGTACAGTAGAATTTCCAATTCTTCTGGAAATTCTACCAATCTGAAGCTAGTAAAATAATTTCAACTACTTCTAATTGCCTCCACATTAAAAAATATTTTGCTGAGTCATTGCAAGTCAATATTCCCATCTTCAAACAGTGTTGTAAAGATTTTACATGACACCTTTTTAGGTTATGTAATTTCTCTTCTATTCAGATTGCATAAAAAGATACCAAACATAATGGGTGGCTGCCTTAATTGTCAGAAGCCTAGAGTGAATGTTTTAAAAAATGTAAGCTGTACAAGCAACAAGCTGGAAATGCTGAGTGGCAGCCTATTGGGTTCCATGGCATCCAACAAAAAGATCCAGCACTAACAGACAGGTAACAGTAACAGGCACATATTGGAATAAGGAAAAATGAACAGCATCACTTAGTATGACAAAGAAAGAAGAGATAGCTTTGTTTTCTTCTATTGTAGCTTCAGTTTTCTCCCCTTAAAAGTATTTAGTATCATCTAACGTCCTCTGGCATGTGATTATTTTCCCTACTTTTTCTTATTTTGTTCCTACCTTTTCACATTCACAGAATCACAGAATCAGAGGGGTTGGAAGGGACCTCTGGAGATCATCTAGTCCAACCCTCCTGACAGAGCAGGGTCACCTACAGCAGGTTGCACAGGACGGCGTCCAGGCAGCTTTTGAATGTCTCCAGAGTTGGAGACTCTACCATCTCTCTGGGCAGCCTGTTCCAGTGCTCTGCCACCCTCAAAGTAAAGAAGTTCCTCCTCATGTTTAGATGGAACTTCCTATGGTCAAGTTTGTGCCCATTACCTCTTGTCCTATCACTGGGCACCACTGCAAGAACACTGGTGCCATCCTCCTGGCACCCTCCCTTTAAGTATTTATAAGCATTGATGAGATCCCCTCTGAGTCTTCTCCAGACTAAAGAGACCCAAGTCCCTCAGCCTTTCCTCATAAGAAAGATGTTCCAGTCCCCTAATCACCTTTCCTTTCCTCTACACTAATCCAACCTATTATAATCAGTCTCTGTTCTTACCCTTCTCCTACACTCGGAAATCATAATAATGGCCCTACATATAAGCCTGATCCCAGCCACATTTGTTTAGTATCATCCTTAGTGCTAAAATAGTTACACTAGCAAACGTATTTTGATTCTTTTTTTTTTTTTTTTTTTTTTTTTGACAGATCCTGATCGATCAAGTAACTTAAGAGTACAGACTTTCAGAATGAAGAGTGGTATGGTACTCTATTGTTTTTAATTGGGTTAATACAAAAACAAAGCACTAATTATGTACTACTGAACTACAATCAACAATACAGCAAAGGAGTACAGCCAGATCAGGCTTTCATTTCTCATACTTTATTGTCGAGTGTTGTATAGCAAACCCGGCACACTCTGTCTCTTTACCCATCTATAATATATGGGATGAAGATATTTACTCAGCTTTATTTAAAAAAAAATCCATTTTATAAATGAGGAACATAAGTATGACTATTTAATCTGTAACAGATGCGTTATATTAGAAAACACAAATTTTAGTAAGAATAGGGTCTGAAGCTGCATACAACCAGGCCACCTGAGAACTTACAAAAATAAAAGTGAATTCAGCAGAAAGTTAGGAGGGACATGCAAGTCTGTATCATCATCTCTAAAATAATACATGTATGCTTCCTTACATATGCTAACACTTACTCAAAAAGAACAATATAAACAAACTCAAACTTACACTGTCAAAAACTTATCAGTAAGTTATGTATCACTCTTTAAAGAGATGGCCACATCTGTCTGTCAAATTTTAATTTCCAGAATACATACTATATGACCTCACTGATACTGAGGCAGAGCACAGTTTCTCAGCATATGACAGCTATATTCAATTCCATTTGACCTCTAAATTCAGATGTCCATTTGTTGATGCTATACACATTATCATTCTTTTCTAAAAGCAGAATTAGTCAGACATTATTTAGAGTTTGTTTTGTAGCAGTCAGTTGATTTCTCACAATTGGGATAAGGCTGAACACACTTGAATGGTCATGCTTGCTTATCCAAAGGGAAAGATGGTATTTTTATTTTATTCAACTAACAAAATGGGAAAGTTCAGACTCCAGCTACAACAGCTCTGTGGGCTACCATATAGCATAAATGTTCTTAGAAATGAAGTAACCTGGACGACTTTTCTCCAGTACAATAGCCAGAAACTTGTCAAGAAGATGACCAGTTGAGTAGCCTGGTCTGGTGGAAGGTGTCCCTGCCCATGGCAGGGGGATTTGAATTATATGATCTTTAAGGTCTCTTCCAACCCAAACCATTCTATGATTCTATGAATAGTGTCAAGACAACCAGAGTGCCCCTGCAATTAACTGTTTTTCTCTTAATGAAAACTTTTACTTTACTTCAAACTTTTCACTATGCCTGCAACTTAATCGGTCTGTGAATACTATATGGCCTTTACTTGTTGCATAAGTTTCAAGTGGTATTTCTGAGAAGTCAGGTATGTCTGAAGACTACTTCATAGACAAACTAATACTGTAGTCTTCTAAACACAATAGCAGCAATAGGTAAGTTTAAAAGGAACAGTATGGGTAAGCTGCATCTAAGCATATAGTAACCAGATCTATCGTCAATCAATAGTGACTCCTGACACCCAGAATGGTGGCTACTGGAAACAAAAATAGTCAAGCAAAAAACTGTTTTACCTTTTAATAATATCCGAAATATATACACTAGTATATCAACCTTAGTTTTCAAACTTTTTTAGCTAGGCATAACCTGATAGTCCTTCCAGAAACAGAACTTAGCCAAAGGTTTTTAAGAAGCCAAGTGTTTTTTAATGTTTCATCCATATGTTTATATCACTTAAAGAGTCACCTTGTTAAAGGTACTCTCTCTCTCTCCAGTAAAAAAATTCTACTCTGTCAACAAACAGAACTCCTCTTTTGAATGCCAATTCCAGACTGAATTCATTCCTACCTATTCTTTGCAGGACTTATAATATTAGTTAAATGACATCTCCGTGGTTAAAAAACCAAAATACACGGTTTAAGATTTATTTTTTTTTTTTTTTTTTTTTTTTCAGTTTTGGTTGCAAGATACTGTATTTGGATAAAGCCCATTACTATTTTCAACCGAGCAAACTGTGGTAAAGGAACCAGCAGTGCTAAGTATTGGTACTTGTGATCACACAACCAACTGAACCAAGAACTGGCAAGCCACTATACCAACTTCTGAAGGCCAGACTGTTGATACTAAACACAAACTTGCAATTCCAATATCCAGATTTGAAACTTGATTACACAGGATTGCTTTCAAATTTGGCCCTCAATGTGAAGAGCATGCAAAAGACCATGTTTACTACATGACACTTTTTTGATCCAAGAATATACGTAGGTGGTACTTTCTATTTTTACACTTTTATTTACAGACTAACATTCCAAGTTCCTGCAAACAGTTTTCTTATCCAATTACTTTTGAACATTGCTTTGTAAGATCTTGTTAACCTAGTTTAGATGGAAACAGCTAACACTGGCTTTCTTGAAACTCTACTTGAAGCTGTTCTCAAATAAAAGCCATTTAAAGAAGTTCTTTTAACACTTTTTAAAAAGCATCTATCCAAGTCAAGTAATTCTTCTGTGCTTTATGCTCTTAAATGGGAGAGCTTCTTCAGAGAGCTATGTTGACTTCAGGTAAAAGAATTTTAAAGAAGCTAGGAAAGGCCAATATTTACAACTGGAGAAAAAAACCCAGCCAAAGTTACTAGAAAAAAAGGGTGTAGAATGTTATTAGAAAGGGCAGTATATTCAGTTGTTAACCTTTAGAAATGGTAGACTGAGTTCTAAACTTGTTAACTCTACTTTGGATAAAAGCAATAGGAGTTTATCTTCCCTCACAGAAAATATACCAAGAACCTTTTACAGCATTCCTCACAAATTTTTTTGAAATATCTAAGTGTCTTCCAGTGAAGTTACTAATCTTTTTTTTCCGGGACAATCAAGTCATCCTGTCCTTTGTCTGCAGCTATACAGCCTCAGACAGATCTAGCTAGTCATCTTTATTTGGATAGATTTTATCTTGGTCACTGCCTCCACAAAAAACCCTTCTGTGCCATCTGATGTGATATATTTAATAAAAAGATGCCAGTTAAATAGAAATACTGGAAACTCCAGTATTTCTTCCACTGGAAGTGGAGTTATAACACTTTGCACTGAAAAGTGGCCTCAAGAATACCTTGAATACCTGTGGCTAACACCACCACAGCCCTGTCTTTATAATAAATGTCATTGGCAGACACAAAACTAGGTTAGAAGCCAGAGTACATCTAGTTCCATTTATGATTTTGCTCACAATTTCTGTTCTGTACACCCTTAGTTTCCCCGTCTTTAAAACGAGGACCTGTTTAAACACTGAGAATGTATGCTGTATGACTTCTAATGAAATGGTTGCCTTTCTGTCTTCCTGACAATCCCACTGTTACAGATGAGCACGTGAGATGCTATACTTCTTGAAGAGATGACTAATAGGACTGTCAAATACTTGTCGTAATGAACTCTAAAGATGACTGGGTTTATTTTGAGGGATTGTTATCACCAACTTGAAAATTCCTGTTATGCAGGTAAAATGCTGAAACACTTGGTATGACCGGGCAATTCCACTGGCTGCTCAAACCTTGTATTTGCAGAGAATCTTTGATGCAGGTCTGCAGGTTTGTCAAATTAGAAGCATGATGAAGGCAATTTGCTTGGTCTGTTGTGCAGAAAGTATAAATGGAAGGAATGACTTGATTGTGCACAGCATGCCAAATGGTTAAATGAAGCATTAGGCTTAGCATTAAAAGCAGCAGCACTGTTAGAAACAATTTGCAGGGAAGAAATTGGCAGATGCAGAAATAACTGTGTGGGCTCATTCTGTTTCTAACCAAGATTACAGAATACAGCTTAGCGCAAAAAAAAAAAAAAACAACAAACCACCAACCCCCAAAAAAACCTTTAACTAGACAGCCAGAATGTTGGATATTTATATCTACATTTTAGCACTGTACATATAGAGAAGATATTTATCTGACTGAATTACTTGTTTAATTTTTTTGTTAGGAGAGAATGTTAGCGTATGCATTACTCACCTTAGAGAGTATTTCGAGTGCTTGATGTAGAAAGGCTCTCCAGGACATACAAATTTCAGCTGCAATTTAATACAAAATGCTTAAAAGCACACTGTATCTAAGCCTATCATATTCAATTTATGACATGCTTAAGATAAATCAGGTCACTTACAAATACAGCTTTACACAGACCCACGGTTTAAAAATAAGCATACCCACATTTGTGTGTAGAAATATTCACATCTCAGTATTTCAGTGAAGTTTAAAATAAATAAATCAGGATAATAACAAATCTATGCAAACTATAATCTATTAATTTTTGTTGCAAATATGTTACAAACACACTTAGCTATTCAGTCAGACAAAAGAAAAGAGAAAAATTGCAGGAGAGCAAAATTCTTCAAATATTGACTTCTGAAACTAACAAACTAAAACTTGTGCTATTGCAAGCTTCTGCCAAGAGTCAAAATAACAGTGCCATTGAAAGGACTTATGAAAAAGTATTTAAAATAAAGTCTGTCAAACTTACCAAGTGTGTTGTAAAGGAATTATTCCGCAAGTTGACCTTTAATGTGCATGATTCCCCAACTCTAGTTGGAGGAAAAGTGTACAGGTCTTCTGGTGCATATACCCCTCGAGTTATTTGTCTGATTTGAAAAAGGGATTTAAGATATTAAGATTTCCTGCTTATATGGTCTGGATATTTTGACTGCATACTTCAAGACAACAGGTGTATTTTCTGAGACTAAACCAGGAAAAAAAACCAGAAAGATCCTGAAGGCATCAACTCTCACCTTAAATTTTATAGGCAACACATTTTAGCCAGAAAGAATAATGAAAGTATCACTGTGGCATAAATATATATACTTTTACTTATACACACTTTCACAATCTGAATTTTCCCCCCATATGCCTTATTAGAGAACTAGACTCTTCTCAGAGATGCCATGTTTAATCAAAACATTTTACTCCCCTGTCATATTCACATCATCCCCTAGTAAAAGAACTGGAAATCAACTTAAGACTGAAGAACAGCAAGGTTAAGACATGCAGTACAATGGTCTTCTCAGAAGTGACTTTACAGTTCTACAGAGTCTCCAAAAGGAGAGTACACAGAAAGCATACACAAGATTCTACTGCTGATACCAGTTCATTTACAACAGCAAATCATGGTTAAGCAACTTAGAAATCCAACTGAAAAGAAAACCCATGGGAGATTGAACAATACAAAGCCATTGTGAGGTTTGGCAAGTCTGTTTTTTGCAGCTATTTACTCTTTAATGTAGAATCGTAGGATAATTCAGATTAGTAGAGACTCAGGAGGTCTCTAGTTCAACTTCTTGCTCCAATCAGGGTCAGCTGTGAGGTCAGACCAGGCTGCTCAGGGTTTTGTCCAGTCAGATCCCAAAAACCTTCAAGGACAAAGACTGCACAGCCTCTCTGCACAGCCTATTCCACCACATAGCTGTCCTTATGGTAAAAAAGGTTTTCATTGTGGTGTTGGGTTTGTTGTTTTTTTTCCCCTTTTAGCCAGTTGCAGACTCTCTCATTTCAAGTTTTGTCCATACATACCCTGCTTTAATTGCACGTGCTTCAGAGTAAACCTTCGTTTCCGGTATAATTGGAAGCTCACTTTTTGTGAGGGCACTTGCAGAATCTTTCACAACTGAAGTTTCATGTTCTGTTGCAGTACCCTATTGGCAAAAATAAAGAAGTCTTTAACCTTTGCATTCAAAAGTATTTAAGCATTCAAGTATGTAAGTCATTTCCCTTACCCAATCCAAGACTTTTTATTTAAAGTACAATCTTTCAGGAACAGTAGAGTCTGGATCATTGAGACAGAAGCAATGATTTAGGAGGAATACTTTAACAGGCTTCTGTGTCTTATGAATACTTTATCTGTTACAAGCCAGTTCACAGCAAACCAGCAGTGCAGGTGGAATCTCAAGAAGGCTGCTAGCAACGAAGATTTTACTAAAAGCCAAAACAAAACCCAATTCCTCTGCAGATATTCTGCCCATATGCTTCATGAACAGCAGTCAGCTAAACAACTGCTCAGAAGGCAGGAAGGCATAAGTCATCATTATAGTTTGAATTCTCACAACAGCAAAAAGTTTTGTAATAATTTTGCATTATGAATAATACATCCTTCTCAAAGATCTCTCCTGAGAAACAGAATCTGATAATGCATTATATGGTAATTGTTACATTCAGAAATTAGGCCAAAATATTTACTATCTTCAGAACCCCCGTTCAGTGTACTCTAACACAAGGAGACCAGATCACCCTAAGGGAATACCTTCACCAAATAGCCAAATTCAAATTCTGCATTGTTTAACAAATCTAGCCCAATAATGTTTGGAGCCTCTTTGGTCACAACATCTTGAACAAAGTTAAAGAACCAAAAGAACCTCCTACACTTACAGTTGTACAACATTATCTCATTTTTTGAAGTGGTGCTGATGTTTTAGACAAGCAGTTGATTCCCTTACGCAGGGAAGATTAAAAAAATAGATTCATCTTCAACAGAGCTGCTATGACAAACTTGTCTTTTAGACATTCATTTCTTCTATTGAAAGAGCTGCTAATCAGTCTGTCAGAAATAGTAGCAGCCAAAAAAACCCACTTAATTTTAAAGAATATTTTTCAGTTGCAAATAACCCATAAAGCACAGTAGAACCCAATACATAAAGACAAGAAAGGATTGGTACATGTGTTTGGTTTCAAGAGTTTTTCATTTTCCATGTAGTAAAAAATGATGGGTGTCATGCCTCAGTGTTATCATTCAAATTCTAATTTATCAATAAGGCATGTTTACTGCATGACAATAAGGCAGATTCTGGAAAACAATCAGAAGTTCTCCTGGTCTTTAGAAGGGCATCTCGAAGTACTGCATGCTTTACCATAGCCTTTACTGACTTTTCCTGTTTTAAATGAAAGCGGTATATTAACACTGTCCAAACGATTACAATTGAATGCTGTTCTTCCAAAGCAACCTCAGGAGCATAGAAATTTGTTTAGCTTTAAAATTGGAATTATTTTGCTCACAGAGTTTAAAAAGATTTTTTCCTCCTCTTACTTCTGGGATACCCAAAGAAGATGAAGCTTTGTACTGCTAATGATAATAATCAAATTAGAATTCTTAGTTAGCAGTATGTTTTAAGTATTAAGAAATTCAGCTCAGTTTGCTGCAAAATGATACATTAAAAAGTTACATGGTTACACAGCTAAAGTCCATAAACCATGTAAATAAAAAAATAGTATGCACTCAACATTTGTAATACCTTCATACAACAGCAGGGATTCTTTATGCAGTCCTCAAACTTCTATGTGCTAAAGGAGCAATCAGAACTTAGGTGCTGCCTCAGCCTTCTGGCAGGTTCTTGCTAGTTCCCTGTTTCACTCAGAAGGGACCAATAATTAGACCGAAATACCAGTCCAAGACTTTTGTGCAAAATGGTGATACTCATTCTTAGCTCAATGATCTTCGAACAATACCTGATAGCAGCCTAAAAATGTTTCTCAGGAAAAGAAGAAAAACTACATTTGAATGGCCACCACTGAGAGGCTGGAGCTGCAAAGCACATGTAGAATCCCTCCTTTCGTTGTCTCTGGGATCAGTTTTGGAGACATGATCTTCTGAGCTCCTGACTATGGTTTCCAGTGGTGGGGACTGCAAATGTATGCAGAGCATAACCAAAGTCCCAGTTAATTGGCTTTTCAGGAAAGGATGGAAGTGGTAAGAGCCACTGATTTTCCTACCTTCACCTTGTTATTTTAGTTCTTTCCTGAGCTCTTCCAAATTTTACATTTCTTTTGAAGTGGTGCTATAAATAAATACCACTTAGTCACTCTGAATGACAGTCAGTCACTCTTCCAACTTCATTCTATCAAAAGTCACATCAACCAGAGCCACAGCCCTCTGCCTCAGCAAACCCAGCAGTATCAAAGTCCTATTCAAAGTTGTAGTAACACATTCTAAACTCATAATCTATTATGTCCTGAGGATCAAAATTGATTTGTCTTCTCGACTAAAAGTGGATCTGATTAAAAAGCTGCAACAATCTAAGTAAAGGTTCTGTGTTGACCCCTCTTCCAAGCAGATGTATGGCTCCTTACCTAGTTGATAAAGAAAGTATTTCCATTTCAACTGTCTTTCAAAATGATCGTGACATATTTCCAGTATTTTCTACAATTTTTTTCCCATATGCACAAAGAGATGCTGGAAAGATCTAATTGTTAACAGCTTTGAAAAGAATCAAGAGGAAGAAATCTGGCACAGTAGTTCAAAATCATTAATACCAAGTTGTGCAGCTCGAAGAACTACACAACTGACAACTAGTAAGATTTTAAGAAGAGAATTCTTCAAAACTCCAGATTTCTGATAAAGAATTAATCGTCTCAATTACAAAGAGCTTTAAACAGACAAACTACATAGGCTTTTTCCTCATTTTAAGGAAAATTAGGTTCAAAGGATTAGATGAAAGCTGAATAAAAAAACCCTCCTGAACCAAATATTATACAGGTCTCATTCTTCCCGCCAAAATCAGAAGTCATTTAACATAGACTTTTTTTAACAAGTCCCCCTTTTCAACACAATTAACTTCTGGGAAGAACCAGGACCCTACAAAATAAAAGGTAAGGTATTCCAGCAAGAAGGGTAAGCAAGGTTCCTACTACTGAAACAGGCTTGGTATTCCAAAGAAAGATCTCAGATCTTTATCTGGGCTTGTTAGAAAAATCAAGTCAAACTCTCTGGAGAGGACAGCAAAGCATATATAGCAATCACACAATGCTGAACGTACAAAGCTCTTCACATTCAGCTCATTTAAGTAATCATTAGAATTAATTCTTCCTAATAGTCAGATTCTCTGTCCTGTGTAGACTCTTCTTGTATGGATGGTGAGGTGGGATTAAAAGCAACGTAAGGAGAGCTTAGAAAACTAACTCCTAAACCCCTCCCTTTCAAGCCTCACCATAAAGTTAGAGCTGAGGAACAACAGCAGAGTAAAGGACAGCTCAAATCCAATCGTGCCCATGTACAAGTCTCAAAAATCACCCCCACCTATGTTGTTACTCTGATAAAATACTCAGGTATTATCAGAGACACATCCATATCTCCAATATGGGTATCTGAAAATTCCAATATTGCATTGAGTTACATATTAAAGCAAACGTCAGTTACTTTGCTATTTATTTACAAAAATAAAACAGTGTCTGATACAAACAAATCTGCATCTATAGAAACAATTCCCACAGAAGGCAAGTTTGTTTCCACTTCCGCTGAGCAAACTATAATTTTATGTCTTAAATGGCAAAAGAGAATGCATTACCACATAAGCAACACGAAAAAGGTATTTGTGTAACATAAGGAAAACAGTACAGTTTAGTCCAACAAAAATATCAGCAGGGTTTGGTTTTTTTCCAGAATACGCCAGTGGATATGAGAAAGAGTACTGTATAGTAAAATAAAGATGTTATAAAAAATTTGTGCTCAGGACAGCATTTATAGCATTTATATACTCACTGCTCCAGAAAGCTGAAATCTTAATTTGTGTTTCCAGCTAGGTTTTTCAACTGGGTGACACTCAAGGTCCCAGAACTGGGAGTAATCCCCTTTATCTCTAGGTAAAAAGATTACAGCAACCTGCCAAAACAAAAGAAAAATTTTGCAGAAGCTTCTTAGAGTAATCTAGTCTTCACAATTTTACGTACACAAAGTTACAATTAAGCCAGCACAAAATTTACACACTACAGAACATACATTCCACACACAGGTGACCTTGCACAAAACAATACAGCTCAGCCTCCTTTGCCCACAAGAGAGAAAGTTCTGAGGAAATAGGTTGTGCAAGCAATCTTGAACAAAATTTGAGTTCAGCTAATCTGCTTTAAGCAAAGTCAGTAAGTGCTTGCACAATTATTTCTATTAGTGAAATGGAGGAGAACGGGACCAGGAGGGGAAATACACACAGCTGAAAGACAGCAATACTTTCCTTCACCTGTCAGCTAAGCTGTGAACAACTGTACTCTTCCAGCTCCAAGTCTGTAAGCACACTGTGCTACAATGACCAGAAGGCCTGAAATTTAAACCAACTTGCAGGCTATGCATTTGATCATACTTAAAGGTCACCTATGTAACAAAGGCTTGTCTCTGTATATAGTGCTGTTACCACGTTAATTCAAGAGTAAACTTGCATTGTTTTCAGAGTTGAGGTTGGGGAAAAAAAGAGAAAGGGAGCAGCAGATTAGAATAGATCACTACAACTATATCTAATTAACCAAATATTGTCATACCCACTGCAAAAAACAGCAAATCATGATAGCACTGTACCTTATCAGCTCCAGCCAACAGCCTGACATGCCAATAATGTAAAAGTTATTCAAATAGGCCTGAACTAGGATTGCTAATGCAAAGACAATTGTTTAAATTCAAATAATGTTTTTCAATATTATGAAATAACTATGAAACTGGACTGGAGGTTTATGTCTTGTAAATAGATTACAAATTGCTTCATCACAGAAATAATGTAGTTAAGGAATGTCATAATAATCCATAATGATTAAAAGATAGGTATTCATGAAGATGAACAGATAGAATTGAAGTAGCATTGAGGGAAAAGGTGAGTGACAAAAGCCCCATAGAAACCCATTCGGTACATCCTTGGACGTGCTTTATAATTGTGGTTATGAAACCCTCTACTGGCCAGGAGATAAAATAGTAAGTCAAATGAAATCAACTTTAGGAACAGACAACTGTTCTTGAACAAGTATGACAAGACTGCTTCTAAGAAGGGAAACTGATTCTCACACCAGTTTCACAAGAACACAGTATTATTTGCGATTTTCTTGTGGATTTTTATGAAACATTTTAAAACAATTTTCTGTCCTAGAATAATTTATCTTTAAAAAAACCCCAAACCCACAAAACACAAAAACACCACTATGTCAAAGTCAAACTACAGATTGCGTGAATTCTTAGAATCAACTCAGCTGATGTTATAACAGCTGTGGTAAGCAGATACTGACTACCCAATACACCCCAGAACCCAGTTTTGGAAGGTCAACATTTTATCATTGTCGGATAAAGTATGACCAGCTTCAAAAACTCAACTGTTATTTCAGAGAATTTCTCATGTAAGATCCGATTTTACAATTGACATACACTAATATGCTTGAAATATTTATAAATATCAGTTTACCTTCTCTTCTCCATGAGCTTCAAGAGTACCAGAAACACGGGAACATCTGAAAGCGGAGTAAGTAACCCTATAAACACAACCAGTTCCATCCACATCCTGCAAATAAAGTTGTAAGTCAGATTCACAAAGGAAAGTTAAAAAAAAACAAACAACACACCCCCCCCAAAAAACACCAAACCAAAACAACAACAAAAAAAACCCCCCACACAATACACACCCCCCACACATGACCCTTGCAAAGCACTGAAGAAAATACACCCAATCAAGCTGCTTTTAAGTGAACAAATAATAATATTGACTCCCTAAAAGCAAATGAATAAAGACTAAAACTACTACAATATTTATGCAGTCACCATGACTACTGACTTCCAGTTTAGAGGTGGTGCACCGGCTAGAACACGGCATACTCAGTCTTCTGGGCTACAGCTAAGAGTACTACATATCCATTTTTCATCATTTCATGACAGACCATAATAATTTTAGCATAAAACCAAAGTGACCACCACAGCATTTCAGACTATCAAAAAAATAGGGAAGCATTTACAAATATCAATAGTACAGCTACAGTAATTGCACAGGCAATAGCAGTATAATTCAAATATCCTTAACCTAACTTAAATTACCTACAGACATACCACGTACAGCGTAATTCCAGAAGCACAAGTCTCAAAACAAGGCAAATCTAGCATTCTGGAGCCAAAAGGGACGCACATCTATCATATATGCTTGACTACTTAATGCAATCTGGATGATGACACTGGACAAGCACAAGCAAACTCTGGAAGCCAGTAAGTGAACCAGAAATTGTCCCACAGAGCACTGATTCACAGTCAGGGACCACATTAGAAATGAAAAAAGGAGTAAAACATTTCACTAATATGGACAGAGGCAAAAAGAAACTTTGTAATTGAGTCCATGCTTAAGTATATATTCTTTCTTGAGAGGATGGAAGGAGAAAGAGCAGCAGGAAGAGAGAAGGAAAAAACCCCAAGAAATTCGCGTAAAACTAGCAACACAAGCATTCACTCACTTTAACATAGGGTGGTGCAAAAGATGACAAATGCCACTTCACATTTTCATCCCCTTTATTCTCCATTTCCAGGTAACTCTCTAGAAGAGAAATATCAAACTAATACATTGAATGTCTTTGTTCAAGTGTTCAGGTATCTTTAGTGGAAACAGTTCAAACAGAAGCTACATTTCAAGACACACAGAAGTTTAATGGAAACAGTTCTCATGATGCCAGCTCCAAGAGCAGACTCAAACAAAGCACACTGTCATAAAATTCTTGAAAGCTTATACAAAAGAAATTTGGAAGTGAAGTCTTCTAGTGAAGAATCATATTAAGGATGCTTACAAGAAACAAAGTGAGACCTAAATCTCACTCTCAATAACCCTAAAACAATAATAGATAATCCTCTAAAAGAAACCTAAAGCATATCAAAGAATATTATGTGAATGTATTACTGGTAGTAATTACCTTCTTATAAATCCAGAACATGACAAATAGCAGAGAGAGCTAAGTGACCGCCAACAGTCTCAGTTTATTGCATTCAGATTTTTGGCAGATACCTTCATATACCAGTACACAAAAAAAATACCAAAAAACCCCACAACATACCCAACTCCCTTCCAAGATATTATTTGACTGTTCCGGGAAAATCACTGACAGTATTGTAGCTTGGGACCAATCAAATAAAGTTGTATCAAATAAAATCTGTTCTCATCCTAGTATGGATTTGTTACTCAGCATACACACATATATTATCTCTGTGTGTGCATGTGTATATATATATATACACACACACATATATATACACACATATATATATCTATATATATCTATATATGAAACCTCAATAAAAAGCTTATGGTTGACTTGCAGAAAGGATAATAACTACTGATATTATCAGAAAATCCCAACTTTGACAGTATGAATAAGCATATTTCACACCTTGAAATGTGCCTCTTGCCAAGAAGCAACAGGACATTTGTAAGATCATCTCAGTCTAGTTCAGGAAGTTTAGCTACATATATATTATATGGAACATTTATAAAAATAGGAAAGGAAAGGAATAATACATTATACTCCTTTTTCTTCAGTATAGTAAAAAAACCCCAGATATAATTGATAAATTAAGCCCTGAAAGTTCTAAAGTCTGTTAAAATAAAAAAGTAGTGTCAGTGAATCACTACCAAAAAAACCCCACATCCTCATTACCAAGAAAAGAAAACTAAGCCCTACCAAAACATCTGGTATCTAGACAACAGAATGACAGTTTCACATAGTAATGTGGAAAATTTTACGCATTACTGGGATTAAAAGTACAGACTGAGGATTCGAGACTCCATTCTCAACAGTGTTCCCAATTATTAAGTACAAGACAAGGATAGCCAGACTCATAGCTGACGTTCCTATCATCTTAAGGAAGAACATTTATTTCTAGGCTACATGCAGCGAGATTTATCTCACATCTTAGGGACGCATATACAGATGAGGAGAATGGGTCTACTGCAGAAGTACATTGACCCCAAAGAGCTTCAACAAAACAAAGTAACCTCATAGTGCCCTCTTTGCCCAAGCACAGTATGGTTGCATTCATCATAGTTGCTTAAAAAATTGGCAACTTACCTGTCTGTATGCAAACCTATCTGTGGGGAAAAGTGTAGCTATACTGCATAAGGAGAAGGGGCGGGGGGGAAGAAGAGAGACTTCTGAAAAGAGTCCCATCGTAAGGAGTAACATTTCAAACTAAGATCAGTAGAGGGGAACTGGTCAATCACACTTACGAGACTAAAAGAACAAAAAAAATGTCAAGGCATTCAAGTTCCTAAACATGCAGTACAGTAGACAAACTCAGAATACAAGATACTACAGATGTAGCATTTACAAAGTAAGCAATATTACCTGAGCTTTGGCCAGGTCTTGTTTTAGGAAAAACAATGGTTCTGTTCTTTATTTCCATTTTTGATAGAGGGAGCACTGAGAGAGGTTTTGCTACATGAACAGTAGGACTTTCACACTGTGCAGTAAATATATCACGTCTTCTGGAGGGAAAGTCTGATCCAGACATACTCTGTGCGACTGCCTCTCGAATTTGCACTTTAATAAACTTTTGCACAATTTGGAGAAAAAGAAAGGTTTAAATAGTGAACATTGATATATTAACAAGTCAAACTATTTAGCTTTATTTCCTTGAGCTGTAAGAGCTCATGTTCAGCTTCACATTCCAACAGAGAGAGAGTCTCATATGTTCAATCACCAAATCTTCTCTAACTTCAGTTCACAAAGTTTAAAGATTTTAGGACAAGTTTAATTTAGGAGAACAGGAAAAATTACTGAAAATTTGCTATCTAGACATTTTAATTCAATAGGTATAACTTAAGCTAGTTAAATTTAATTGACAACTCCTACAATATTCTCCGCTCGCAGACAATGGGAACAAGTTTGCCTCACAAAGAACGAGCTTTGTGTTCACTTCTACTACATAATTAGCACTTCCAATAATGCTAGTAAAATCTTAGCATACTTTTTACTTAATTGGATAGGAAGCAAAGAAATGGCAAATTAACTAGATTATTATCCACTACTAGATCTCTCACAATTTGACTGTTTTTGCTACATTAACTACTGTTGTCCTAGTAGGTTTCTTCTTTTAAATCCTTTTCTCATATTGTAGAACATAACATAGTTAAGTATGGGCACAGTCTCCATTTCCTTCTCATCTCACTCTTTTCAACAACTTCCCTGTTTGTTTGGGATTTTTTTTAAGGCAGTTTCCAATTCTGTGCCATACCTCACCTTCCTCCATCAAGAAGGAAAGTAGACATGCTATTTCATCCTTTCAGTATCTTTTATTTCTCTCTCCATGCATTGTTACAATTAACCCAAAATACATACTGGCTCTAAAATTAACTAAAAAAAAAAACCCAGGCATCTATTTCTTTGGGGGAGATTACCAAGGAGTCTTTCTGCTTTTACATTGATGAAAGAAGAAACTGTTGCCTTCATAGATTTTATTTATATGCCTTAATTTAATCAGGGAAAAGTCTTGGATTAAAATGCATAAAGAGCAAGAACCTGTTCTAGATATTCTTTAACACAGACTTGTTGGCGAGAAGGTTAAGTTTACATTAAGGGACCTCAGAAGGAGCTATGGTGACTTGTCCAATAATCTCCTTTAACTTCTTTTATTTTAAAACATTACTACTTTTATATATGCATGTGTACATATACATATTTTTAGAAAATTACGCATAAGACAGTGGTGGGTGTATAGATGCAATTTTGCTGGCAATTCAGTCTAAGTGTTCACATCATAGTATTTCTTCAGAGATGAATGAACTAAGAATCTCAACTTGCAAAATAGCTTCTTAATTACATTTCAGTGGTTTGTTGGTTTTGGGGTTTTTTTTTGTCTGTTTGCTTGTTTTTTAAGAGAACTTTACAAATTAGGGTAATGGAAGTTGACAGAACTGCTGTCTCATACCTAAAAGGTTTTAGCAACATTACTAGGCCTTATCCAGCAAAGTAAAATAAACAGTTGCAATCTCACCTCTCAAATAAGCCACGTACCTTTTGTCCATTATCACAATGGATATAGATTAGGCCACTCCAAGGAATTAATGAAGGCTTTGTGGCAAGTGATGGATTAGGACTCACCAGAATTAGTGTACTGCTCCTAATAAAAGAAGAAAATATTAGCATGATACCCATATTAGAATGAATACCTACAACAGATCTCACTAGCCCCCCCCAAAAAGGATGCACTTTTAAGACAGCAGGTAAGTGAAGATGATCTAGAGACAGTTAAATTTAAGGTATTTAAGTATTTAAAATATCTAAGATATCCAATATACTATCAAGCTTTAGTAGCCAGAAACTTAACACTAACACACTTTATAAACTTGTTATTGGTGGTTGTATAAGGGGTCACAGGGAAATAATAAATCTTACCTACTGTTAACATACACAGCCCGTCAGGCCATGTAAAGCAATCATATAACTATGTTTCATAAAAATAAGCTTCAATAGTCAACAAAGGAATTGTACCGTTCAAACAAAGTATTCTGCACAAATTGCATTTCAAGAAACTTTTAAACTAATTCTCATTTTAGAGAAGCAGCCTGCTTTCCTTCCTCACATGCAGAGCTGATCTTGGAAAAAAGAAAAGCCTTTCAATGTCATCAATGCTTTCTATAGTTATTTAGAGGAGGGGACACCGAAGAGTCTAAACTCACTCAAAGAAGTTATGGCATCACACAGTAATTTCACCAGTGAGAACATAAATTCTGATTTACAATGTTCCATATTCCATACTAAGAGACATTTAAATAAAGGAGGGGAGAAAGTAAGCACTGAAGTATTTAAAAAATGAGTAAAAAAATTCGCTGAAGTAAAGGTCATTGGTTGTATGTTAGCAAAAGCACTCAAGCTACACCTGAAGAATTAGCTTAATATATCATTAGCACAGCACTTTGCATTTGAAAAGTTTCGTGTAGGGACCAGATCAGTCACCACAGGAAAGTCAGTTCCATAATCATTGTCACAATATGACAATCTCTACAAACTTCAACTAAGAGATGTTAATGGCCTTAAAATATTAAATGGGGATACTGATATTTCCTTAAAGAATTGTGGGGTTTCTTTGAATCTCAGCAGTTTTCAGAATCTTTTCACTCACTGTTCTCTCATGTACGAGCTGCATATGTGATAATACGATAGTACACACACTATCTGTTATCACAAACCATTCCACTGTCTTTGGTCCTACCAGCTTGTCTGTGACATTTATGGCAAACTTTTCATGGAAATCCAGCTTGCATGGGGACACAAACCATGTGTCTCTCAGAAGAGTCATATTCAACCTAAAGACAGTAACTCTCAGTACTTTCATTGCCATGGAAAGGGAGCAGAGCCTAGGGAAGAAACACTTTCCAAAGGCAGCTCCTACCAGCCTTTGGAGATTCCAACAGTCCCTGCTCCAAAAGTGCAATTCCTTTCACAGCACTTACCAATGTGCCCAACACCATGGCATAGCAACATGCCAGAGGCTAGTTTCAGTTTGCCTCCACGAGAAAAATCTCTTGGAATGCTACCAAATTCAGTATGGACTCAGGACTTGATTTTTCCACATTGAGGCAGGTTAGAGGTTGCCTTTAGCTCTTTCCATGGAACTTAAGGGGTTTCATCAAGGTGAGATGGGGTGGTTTGCTTGCTTCAGCATGGCAAAGTCAGTCCTTGATCTTAGGACCTTCTCTCACCATCACTGAGGAATCAGACCTTCTTCTTTCCTGGCCTAAATCAGCTCAAGAATTTTGTCAGCTCCAGCCATCGCAGTGCATAGTATGAAAGATTTTAGCTGGCTCCTCTCCTGACAGGATGACTGCTCTCGGCACTGCAGGGAGATGGTCATGAAAAGCAGAAAACCAGGCAAAGCGTAGCTTGTTGTGCTTAAGTCAGCTGTTCCCTACTTGCAGGCCTCTGCTCTTGATCCAGACTACTGACTTGGACCCAACATGTGAGGATTCAGTTCGTTCTTTTCCAGTGAAGGAAACACATTTTAAAATTATGCAGTGCAGGAAAATTGCTTGCAGAAGAAATTGGTTTTTTGCTTTTTAACAAATCATTCCACAGACAGTCCTGAGTCTAGGGTACAAGACACTCAAGATGTGCTTACTTTCACACCTACTGGGAAGTTGTTTATCATTATGTCTTTTTGAAACTGTTGTTCTCAGCACTGATTGAATCTGGAAGGAGTGGTGGATATCCTAGCCCTTCTAGAGAATCCTCTGTATTTTGTTCTCACTAGTGATAGAAGTTCCCCAGCAATACATCCAAGAATTTACATCTACACAAATGTGGAATTATGTGTTTAAATGCATCACATATTGCACAGTTATGCAGGACTGAGAAGAAAGTATCTGGCTTGGGCAAACATCTACACAGTTAAAGCACCTACTTGAATAAAACTCAGAAAGCAAAACCTGTTTCTGTGGAACATGAGACTTGTTTTGTTTTGTTTTGTTTTTGTTTTTTTTAAGATGAGGCTAGTTTAGTAACAGGGTCTTAAAAGCCTTTCTGAAGTGACCTTAAAAACACATAAATTCAGAAGTGAGAAGTGGTCAGATCTTTCAAGCATTTTATTGTGAAAGACTTTGCTGACATCTGTGAGAAGTCTCATACGCACATGCAGTGATGTTATGACCACTGTTCCAAAATACTGCTAGTTGAGACGCAGGTGACCTGACACTGGTTTGCCATTCTTTTCATACCTACAGGTATTGGGAAGCCAAATTTGAGTGGCAAACCCCATTTTTGTCAGAATACAAAGCAACTCCTCACAATCAAGTTCTAATGAATATCAGTACAATTGTAAAAGAGAATGCTAAGTTCCCAGAAAGGAAGTATTCTATAAGAGCTAGTATTTTTGGTTTTGTTTGTTTGTTGAGGGGGTGGGAGAAGTACGTCTTTTTTCTTTTTTAAACACACAGGTCATTTTTAAACAAAACAAACAAAAAAAAATTGAGAAAGGAGATTTTTAAAACTTCAGCTCTGTTGACCATCCAGCTCCTAGAAAATTATGCAAGAATAATAGTATTTCCAGGCACAGAACAATCCTGGCCTCCAGGTAACTTTGTAGATGGCAAAAGAACATTCCCCCTATACAGAACTTTAAAAGGGTATGGTCCTAAACTATAAAAGCTAAATTTGCAGGTTAGCTGACAAAAAGACTATACCCCGGAACTAACTAAAATAGTTCCAGGATGTAGTCTAAACAAACTAAAATAAATTCCTAAAAGCTAACTAAAACTAAAATTCCTGAATTAACTAAATTACTAAACTAACTAAAAATAAATTCCTCCAAAACCTCACTACACTTTCACACATAAAGGAAACCAATGAAAAGAAACTTACTCTGGTTCAATAACTCCGTGTTGTGGGGTTATAGTAAGGCAGTGAGCTGGCCACGACAGCTCAAATGTCAACGTCCTATTAGAATTGTTGACAATTTGTACATGTCCAGTATCTGCTGTTCCACCTGTAATAGAAAAAAAGCTATAAAAAGCTAACATGTACAAAAATCACAGAAGTGCCCAAGATTCAGAGATGCACCAATTAAGATACAGCATTTTCTGCCCTATTTTTACCTTCACAATATTTATGGTATGCAGTGCATATTTTATATACACACACACAGAGCACACGCTACCTATTTCAACCTAACCAAAACTGCGTTCAACCAAGTTTATTGTTTAGATGTAATGCTACTGCAGGAAGATTATTGGCCAAGACACATTTACAAACACAAAATAATTACAAACATACAGTATGCAGTACAGTTATTTTAACACTAGAATGGTTATTAGATTCACTTCAAACAATACTTACTAATAGAAGGAGATGTCAAAGTCAAGTACTCAGGTTTAACAGCCCAAGTCTGTTGAGCATCTGATTTATTCTGAACCAGATCATCAGTTTTCACAGGTAATGGAGGACCCTGAGGTCCTTTAACAGGAAGAACATCCAAGGTTGCATTGATATGCCTGACAGAGTTCTCAAATCTGAAAATAAGATTGCATTAAGCAAAAGTAGTAATAAAAATCACTTATGAGTAATTATAATAGCCTACTCTTGGTATTTCTCAAAATTTAATACTGAAATACAGTGTTCTTTACCTCCACCTTCAATTTAATTCAATTCTCCATTATTAAGAAAAAATGAATTCAGTAGCTATATCATGACACAGCTTTTTCATACAGTGTTTAGAAATGGAAGGTGCCATTTAGAATGGAAGATACTAAAGTAAACAATTATCTTCAGGTGATAATAAAGTAAAATGCTTTCTCTATACATATTTTATTCAGATTAAGAAGGTACGAAAGAGAAAAATAAGGCTACGCAAACTCTGCTTCACAGAATCACAGAATACTGGAGGTCAGGAGGGACCTCTGGAGACCACCTAGTCCAAAACCCCATCTCAAAGCAGGATGAGCTACAGCAGGTTGCTGAGGGCATTGTCACGGAATCACAGAATTTTCAGAGTTGGAAGGGACCTCTAGAGATCATCTAGTCCAACTCCCCTGCTAAAGCAGGAATGCCTACAGCACATTACTCAGGACTGCATCCAGGCAGGTCTTGAAAACCTCCAGAGAAGGGGACTCCACAACCTCCCTGCGCAGCCTGTTCCAGTGCTCTGGCACCCTCACCGTAAAGAAGTTTTTTCTCATGTTTGAATGGAACTTCCTGTGTTCCAACTTGTGCCCGTTGCCCCTCATCCTGTCACTGGGAACCACTGACAAGAGTCTGCCTCCATCCTCCTTCAACCCACCCTTTAGATACTTAGAAGCAAGAAGAAGGTCTCCCCTCAGCCTTCTCTTCTCCAGGCTAAAGAGTCCCAGCTCTCTCAGCCTTTCCTCATACAGGAGGCGCTCCAATCCCCCAGTCATCTTTGTTGCCCTAAGCTGGACTCTCTCCAGTAGCTCCCTGTCCCGCTTGAGCTGGGGAGCCCAGAACTGGACACTCTATTCCAGCTGTGGCCTCACCAGTGCCGAGTAGAGGGGGAGAATGACCTCCCTTGACCTTCTGGCCACACTCTTCCCTATGCAGCCTAGGATTCCATTGGCCTTCCTGGCAACAAGGGCACATTGCTGGCTCATGGATAATTTACTACTATCTACCAGGACCCCCAGGTCCTTCTCCTCAGAACTGCTTTCCAGCAGGTCCACCCCTAGCCTATAGTGGTGCCTAGCATTCTTCGTGCCCAGGTGCAGGACCCTACACTTGCTGTTGTTGAACCTCATTAGGTTCTTCTCTGCCCAGCACTCCAGCCTGTCCAGGTCACGCTGGATGGCAGCACGGCCCTCTGGAGTGTCAGCCACCCCTCCCAGTTTGGTATCACCAGCGAACTTGCTGAGGATACACTCCGTCCCCTCATCCAGGTCACTGATGAATAGATTGAACAATATATTGTCCAGTTGGGTTTTGAATTTCTCCATGGATAGAGAGTTTACAACCTTGTTGGGCAACCTGTTCCAGTGTCTGATCACCCTCACCAGAAAAAAGTTGGGGTTTTTTTTCCCTCATGTTTAAATTGAGTTTCTTGCATTTCAGTTTGTGTCTATTGCCTCTTGTCCTGTCACTGGACACCACTGGGAAGACTCTGGCGTCCTCTTCTTTACTGCCCTATCAGGTATTTTTACATATTGATAAGATCCCTCCCTGTCCTCACCCACTCAAGCCTTCTCTGCTCAAGACTAAACAAACCTAGCTCTCAGTCTCTGCTTTCAAGACAGATGCTCCAATCCCTTCATCATCTTCATGGCCTAGAATTTCACATCTTTGCTTGCAAACCACATGGCAGATAAGCTCATAGATGAAAGCTAGGAAGCTGTTATTTCAGGATTCAGCATATTTTCTTAAGTTAAAAGCTTAACTCACAAGTTTGATTTTAAATACTAAAATAAAAGCAGAAACCAACAACTAAAGGAAAAACAGGTAACTTTTGCTCCATATAATATTGTGCAAACATACAGCTCTTCTTCCTATTATTTCCACTTCTACTTTTAATGCTTCTGAGAATCCTGACTCAGTTCAGAATAGCTGAATTTATACCTGTGAGAATTCATCCCTTAAGATAGCAATGGAACCAGGAAGACAACTGACTGACATAATTCCTTGACATGGATTTTCCTAACAGTCAGATTAGTAGTTAACACACTCAGATCTCTTCTAAGAATTACAGTCTACTCAGAAAATTAAGATCTTCATGATGCTTAGCCAGGGAATAAATTCAAATCTAGAAGAACTGATAAGGCTATTGAGTGAAAAAAAAAAACACCAAAAAAACACAAAACTAATGACAACCACTAAATAAGAGAAATGTCCTTCTTGCTGCTGCAGATATTTGTTTCCAACCTCTAGCTTTGCAATCCCAGTATGCCTGACAAACACCTTGCTAGTCGATAAATCTGTCAAGTGCTCCAAAGTGTTCAGCATCTGGAGTTCAACATCTACCAGCAATTCCAAGACAACATCTACAAGCAATTCCAAAACAACATCTACATATGTAGATATTAAACACAACAGGACTAGGTAGGATCCCTTCTTCACCTATGTAACAGGATCTTGAGAAGGAAAAAAACCATGAAGACTCAAGAAATAACCTATGCGAATATATTCCTTACAGTGTTAATCTTCATTTTGTTTTTACGCTGCACTCTTTAGTAAGTAGGACTTGTATAGAATTTGGATGTTTCTTTCCCTTTTCAGGGCTTCCAAATGCTACAGCAACCTATATAAATAAAAGTGATAGGTCCATTTTAAAGACCAGGTCTCCACCAGTACTCCGAAGAAATCCTCCCAGCAATGGACCACTTCATTTGAGGGAGTGACAGGGGTAGGGGTAGCCTCAGCACTGATCATTCTTTTGATGAGTATGGTACACACTACATTGAAAGACTGGCACATGGGCTGGACAAGGGAAAGGCCACTAAGCCTTCAAACCATATCTCTATTTCCATCCCAGATATCAAAAATTCATTACAAGGAATTTAGTGGTTTAGTCCTATTTCTAAACTATAACAATAACAACAATTTGGAAGTGCCTATGGAAAAAAAACCCAGTTTCTTTGGATGAAGAATACGAGTTGCAAATAAAGTGAATGATGTCAGTTGAGGGAATAGTTTAAAAGTTATCATAACAGTTTAAACAGACTATATAGAGAAAAATAGTGAGAAGAGCCACCTAGATATTCGTTGGAGCCACTCTCATTATAGAGAGAGCTCTTTCACTTGTAAAGCACATCAGTGTCCATCACTGGCATTAAAAATCTTCATGATTTTAAAGGAAAGGAGATGCAATTCAGTTAGGCATTATTTGACAGTTATCCTTATTGTTACATTACCTGTTCGATTCCAAATGACATCCAGGAGACTGCTGAAATCCATCCTGATCAAAAGTGGAATATCCAACCACAGAAAGGATAACCTTTCGCATATTTGCATAGAAGAGATGGATACCATTTGTCCCCCGTGGGATATCACATACTGAAAATGAGAGTAACAGAGCAATTCTAATAAGAACAAATCTATAATTCTCAGAAATTACACAACAGAGATTTGGGATATAGACCTAGTTAATAATTTGTTGGCTAAGATATCCTAGATAATTCAAAAAGCTACTTACTACAAGTTCAGTTATGAGGCATAAATCAACATTAACATGAGATGTAACATATAAATCTAAATACACACCAATTTTAACTTCTTAATTATAAGAGAGATATTTTCCACCTTTATACAAATGGTATATACTAACCTGATTCTATGCCAAATTAAATTTAAGTTTTAGGTTTTTTACCATGACAAAGAAAACTAATACATTCGTAAGGCTTCACAGACAGAGAGAAGCCTTGAGAAAAGTTATTTTTCAATTACTCAGTCTGTTCAAACTAACACCTCATTACTTAATTCATTATACCTGTAAATATTCAAAAGGCCAGGAATGTCAGAGTATGATTTAAAAAAAATAAAATGTTTCATCAAAATCTTTAATAATCAAGTCAAAGTTTTCCGCCTTGTTTTGAGCCATTTCATGTTGAACAGACAGAATGAAGCAAACACTTCTCACACAGGATACATTGATCCAACCATTATTACCTTTACTGTGTAGTAGATACTAGGGAGAATTATTAGTATTTGTATGTAGCTTCTACAATTCAGCTACAGATAAGACAGAGCAACATCTGTTGTAGAAGCGTTTTTAGTAGCATTTACAAGCATCCAGAAACTTGTTAACAAAGCTAAGTCTTGCAAAAGGATGTCTAGCAGAATGTGTTTTTTTAAAAGAAGTAATTTATTTACTCTGTATATATATAACAAAATTCAGTATGGAAATATGTTCTTCCTTTGAAGCAGAAATAATGGTTATCCTAAGTTTCTTTTATTCCCCCCTCCAACTGAATTCCATTCAGTTCAGGAAATCACAATTTTTGTATATTCCATTAAAATACTTAACTCTTACAGCCTATCTCATTTTCACCAATGTAAAATATCAAAATGGCTAGTTGATGATGTAATTAAGATAACTTTGAATGTCAAGGCCACAGTGCACACAATTCCAGACCCAGAAGTGTCAGACCCAAAACACAACACACAAACAACCTGACGGTACAATCTTCCCAATCACAGCAGACAGAAACAATTTTATATGAAAGCTTAGATCCTATAAAATATAGTGAGGTACATCGTACGATACCTAGAAATGCACAAGAGGGTCTTGCAAAGAATACTTGAGCAGAATTACTTCCCTCCTCTTTAACATTATACCCATACGGGGAGAAGAAGCTAATATGCATTGCAAGCTAAATTCATTTGGATGACCCAAGTACAGAATTCACAGAATGTTTCAGACGGCTTTAGAATATAAAGTTGCCAGATGTTAAATATCAACAACCACTGTCTCTGTTCAATTAGTAATCAAAGCATACTTTAGCAACTAGAAATACATTAGATCAGTATGTAAAAGATGTTTGATTAGTGTGGTAAACCACATTAGTGTTAGAGTAGCTGAATCTGGTAGCCTGATAGACGTGATGCTGCCACCAGTCCAACCAGTAGCAAGGCTGAGCATGTGTTCCCAGCAATCATGTACACGCCCTACACACATACACACAGAGGCAGCCACACAGACCAACCCAGACAGAAACACTCAACACTCACACAAACAGCACCAATGGTCTCATCTCCTCTCCAGCTGATCAGGTTGAAGGTGCATTAGTGGGAACATACATACAACGTGGATCCCTCCAGCTGCTGGCCCTGGACCATACCACACCACACTGATGCATCAAGTGAGCAAACTGGTGAAAAACTGACACCACGCTGTTTGAAATGCTAACATTCATATGTAATTTCTTAATAGGTTTGTAAATACTTCTGTGGACTAAAGCAATGAGGAATGGGGATCAAAACAGTCTAGGGATCCAACTTTACATTAAAAGCAATCCTTATAGCCAAGACATTCTATTCTTTGAGCGTTTTTTCAGCATCGTCTCTTTAACAGCCTTTCATTTAAAAGGCCAAAAAGTAAGAAAAGCATTTAGATGTTGAAAAAAATAACTAACTTTTCACCTAAAAGATAGCACCTCACAGAAAAGAAGAAAAAAATAATCAGGTTTCTTAATTCTAGGTACTACTATTAATTTCTGCAAAGTATTTGACTTATGAGAACATGTAACACAAAAAGCCTGTGGATATTCCCACTGAAAAGTCAGTGAACACTAATCTGTGTAAAATAAGATTGTACTATTCACACTGGACATCACTGGGTGACAAAAAGGTAAGGAAGGGCTTGAAGTCTGTATCATTGTTAAAATGAGTAAGAATAACATAGTTTACTTTTCTAAGAGCCACTCTTCCAGCACCCCTCCTTGAAGGCATATTTGCAGTATTATACAAGTCTGTCTCCTAGTTTTTTTATAACAGTCTTCACCTCAAGTGTATTGAGTACAGAAAGTAGTACATAACAGGGCAAAGATCTTTTGTGTCCAAGATAAATAAGTTTGAGTAAATAAAACAACTGTGATCAAATAGGGAACAATAAGCTGTATTTCACAAATTCAGGAAAGTACCGTCTCAAAAAGAGACAGAAAAACATTAAGAAGCAAGAGGTAGACCTTGTTTTCTATAGAAAGAAAAAAAGAATAAGTTACCATTAGCAAAACTCTAGTAATAAGGCAATACGAGATTATCAAGAACATCTAGGCTCTAACACTGGCTTAACAAATTCAGAGCATACTCCAGAACCCAAGTATCTTATCTTCACTAGCATTTCACCTCGATCAAGATGAACAATCAACAATCTTCACTTTTCCAAGTAAAGACAACATACAATCCACAGGGAAAGAACTGGACTACAACATTTATTCAGGTGTACTAGCCTTAGAAGAGTACAATCTTTCCATATGTGAATAGGTCTAGTTCAAGAAAAAGGGTTTGACAGTAAACTTGTTCATGACACTCATGGGATTGAACAGTTTTTGGGGGGGTATCGTGGTTGGTTTCGTTTTTTGGTGGTTTGGCCTGCGGGAGAAGGGTTAAGGACACTGTTACAATATACGGCATTATTTTTTAATAAATTCCTTGCTAACACAAGCAAAAGTACAAAAAAAAAAAAAAAGAAGTTATTTAATTTGGGAAAGGAAATATGTTTTTTTTAATGTCAGAAAAGTTGTCTGCCTCTAAATTTTCAAATATAAGATAGCTGTGTACAAGAAACAATTTCTCAATTATTAATAAGGCAAATACTCTCCAAATAAACTGAGCATTCTTAATGCTATAACATTCATAGACTGGGGTTTCATTTTGCTAGGAGAAAAGTACAGTAAATTGTTTAAATAGACAGGCATTGAATGAAAGAAAGCAAATTCTGTCCAAATTGAGAATTTTTCTTCTACATTTATTAAAAAAGAAACAGTGGAAAAATAAGCACTTTTTTTTCACCCGAAAACAAGTATTATATTTTTATTTTAACAAGTCATATGCTTGCCTTCTGTCACAAGCTGCTCCCCTTGAAATTCTTCATCAAATACAATGTTTCTCAATAAGCTGTCTTCTGGGATTATGTGTTCTTCTACCTCAGGTTTATACATCATAGCTCTGTTAAAGAGATAAAGAAACAAGAGTCATTAAATTACACAAAGTATTGGAAATAACAATTTGAAAAGATTGATAAGATTGGTAAGAATCCAGCATAATTTTAACATTATCATTTCTTGAATACACCAAGCTCAAATCTGTGAGCATTCATTTAAAACTGAAATATTTTCATAATCTTGAAACGGTACAAGAAATAGCTGCTCTATTGCAGCACAGTAAAAGGAACCACTGAAATAATGGCTATCATACACTTGTGTTTCCAAGATACTTGTTCTCTGCTGTCAGTCACACCTACCTAGATTTCTGATAAGTACATCAGGCACCTGAGTGATTTTTCAATCACCACAGGAAGCAGGAGAATACTATTTCGGTTGTGAGCGAAAGTCTTTTGAGGGGAAAAATTGACTAATCAATGGCAGAGTGGCAGCAGGTGCCAGCCAACAGCAGGAACATGGAGCCAAGGAGCATGACTGCCAACAGGACAGAAAAGACTGGGAGCCATAGGGATATAAATAGTCCTGGGAAAAATGGGAAGCCACAGGTCAGGAAGAGGAAACCTGGCGCTCAGATAGGGTCAGAGCCATGCAGGTGGAAAGAATACCTCAGCACTACTAACTCTCAGGTCTAAGCTACTTACCAGGCTGCTGACTATATTTTTGGAGTAAAGAACTACAGCCACAAGTTGGCAGACTAGGCAGATTACTCATTCCTGCCCCTAAATCCCAAATCATGTTCTCGTTCTAGTACACAATTTCAGAATGGAGTTTGACCGGCCTGCAGTACTCAGGCATTTCGAGACATAAGCATCTCTTTCAAATTATCAAGGGAGACTTCACAGAAACTCCCACCAAAAAACAACCAACCTGACCACCATGTTCAAGAACCAAATGCCATACCTGCTAACTAATAAAATCAGCAGCAAATAATTTCACTCACATACCAAAGTCCAGAGTCTAAATTAAAAAAAAAAAAAAAAGTTTCCAACACTACCTATATAGGTGCAACAAGCTTCTCAATGGGTTTTCTGTTGATCAGTAGATCAAAGCTTTTCCCTAAGTATTTTTCCCCTTGGAGAAGGATTCAATGACAGTGAGCATTGCCTCAGATAAAAGAGTTCATACAAAAATCAGGAACAAGCATCTTCTGAGATATGTAAGATAAGCCAATTTTCTATCAAGAAGGTCACAAATGCAGCTATTCCATTAGCTTTTTATTCAGTCATACAGTTAAATTCAGCTATGTTTAATACTTTATTTGGATAACAATAAATACAATGACTTTCATAAAGTTTCAGGCAATCACATTTAAAAGCATTAGTGAAATAATGCCATTCTGAAATTTTGCACTGAATGATAATCATCAGGACCTTACCGCTCTACCTATTCTTAACATTTTGCATTATCACTATACAGCATATACAGCACAAGTCAAAAGTGCCACTTTATGTCACTCAGAGCAGAGTATGCCATTTTTGTGCATTCGAGGTATGCAAACTGAAATGCAGAGTAACATAGCCTCTATTTAAGCTCAGTAAGATATATTCTACAAATTTCACTAGTGTGTAACGAGCATATGTGGATGTTATTTCTCTCACACACGTAACTACTCAAACACTGTCTTCATCAACAGAATTTAGCAAACCAAGATGCAAATCTCGTTCAAAACTTAATACTACTGAATTTCAGTACTACTCCTTTTATAAGCCTTTCCTTTAAAAATTAAAGCTACATACATATTGGAAAGAGAGATACCAAGATAGAACACAACTCTCTTGTGATACAAAAAAAGCAAAAATTTTCCCCAAAACATGACACACTCAAATTCCAAGAATATAAAAAGAAAATAAAATCCTTAACTAGGATTGTAGCTACTGTATGTAAACAAAACCATAAATAAACAAACCAAACGCTCATCAAACAACCTACCAGATATAAGACTTACTATATCTCTCCATATCATCAATTGTCTTTCAGTTCGCTCTCGCTATTTTTGGAAGCATGTTAAAACCATAATCATGGTAGCATACACCTCTAATTTCAACTTTTTGTTAAACATCTGTTTCTCTTACAACAGCAAAGTACATCTTACCTACGATACTGCTGCCTAGAAACTTCATCTCCACAAAAAAAACATACTGTTGATAACAATGTGTGTGTTTTATGGAAGTTCTTTTCCTTTTCCATTGGATTCCATGTTATAGTAATCACCTGATAAAATTAATACACAACATACTCAAAAAAAATATTGTTAGTACTAACGTTTAGAATGTGAGTCAACAAATTACTGCAATACAAGTAAAACAGAATTTAACATAAGTGAGATTTTAATAAAGCACTAGTCAGATACATTCTCATTGATCACATTTATTTTAATTTAAATTAATAAAACTTGCTCAGAATCAGGTATTATACTTACTTCGTGTTTTCCTTCTCTTAGTACAAACTTCTCTGGAGATATCGTCATTACCTGAGGATCCATGACTGTTTTTGTCCGTAGGTTTGCAAAGCACAGTGCTTTAACATAGGCAGCCCGAGAACCTGTATTTCTTACGTGGAAGGAAGCTTTCCTTAATCTTGCAGGTAATAATCCATCCAGTGTTACCATGTAACTATCTGACAGTTTTTTAACATTTTCTAAAGTTATATTGCTTGTTCCTCCATATCCAGATAATGGTATCTGGGGGGAGAGATCACACACACACAAAAATAAAAGTACTTCAAATGAAAGAAAGCTTCTTACTAAAACTTCTATACAACTATGGTAAACTATATAAAGAGTTACAGAAAGACAAGCAAAAATTCTTAAAATGTGAACTGAAAAGACTTTGCAAGAAATAAAAAAGCCTAAATTTATTCAACCTGTTTCAAGTTTTACTGAAAATTAAGGCCCACCTATAAAACAAGACACATTCAGATTTTTTGACAGTTCTAGGCTTAAAATCTTGGGCTACTTTTAATATAGTACATAAAAATCTTTCTTTTTCCTTCACAAGGGGAAAAAGTGCATGCAAACTTGAGGTTAATGTTCAAACTGTAAAATTTAGTGCCCACACAATCTTTAACAAGTATACAGATATGCACAGTGTATATCTTGACAAGTTCCAACTTTGATAGAAATATCTGTTCAGTGCTAGATTTAAAATTAATTATGAAAAATCTATGTTTAAAATTATTAGAAGTTTGGTTAGAACTCTTACAGTAAACTTAATTCCTGGTTGTGATCGAATCCCCAGCTGTTTGATTTCCAGCTTTGCAAAGAAGCAAGTTATTCGAGTAGGTGCAAACAGCAAGTATATGTTTGTATCTTCTTTGGGACGGATTTTGAGTTCCCAATTACTAGTTAAGCGTTCTTCTGATCCAAATATACTTTGCAGCTATAAAAACGAAGACATCAGAAGTGAGTGACTACAAGAAAAACATATAGTAGTAAGACTTACTTCACTAGTAACCCAAAATTAGCTTCTTCAAAACCTGGATTAACTCCATTTATAACGGCACGCATTTAATGTTGCAATATGCAACAGAAAACACCAAGTTCAAGATACTTTATATTTCCACAATGAGCATATCGATGCCGCTCAGTTTAGACCACAGAGTTTTTTGCTTTCAGCCCACAATACAGTAAGGCTGAACTTCAACAGCACTACATCAATTTCCTCTCATTTGAAGATTTTAGATATTGGATCTGAATATTTGAGGAAAAAAGGGGATATAAATGTATGCAGACTACGTAACAAAAACCCTCTAGTTATGGTAATCCCCAAAAGCTAATTCGAGTTTTTCTTTCCGCCCTCCCTCATGTACACTGAGTCCCTTGGAGTGAGGTGTGGGATCCCTCCTGCAAGAACAGCCAAATGACTGTTTACTCCACCAGATATTGACTCTGTTGTGCTACAGCACGGTAAAGAGCTGTAAACTGAGCTCCAGTTTGCTGCAGCACTGTTATGGTTTCAGCTCTTCCTAAGGTTGCCAGCGTAGCTTAAGCTCTACCATGTCCATCTTGGCAGTCTCAGAGCAAACTCACATAGCCTGATAGTTGCCATAAACACCAAAGAGAAATTTTCATGACAGTTACCTGAAAGCATTCTTGATCCTGGCCTCTTATCAACAGTCTCAAATGCTGGGTCACAGATGGAGAGTCATTTCTTAGAGTTAACTTCTTCTGGCTGAAAAATATGAAGTTTAGTTATATTTTACAGCAAATGTAAAGTAACTGCATATGTGTGCTCATGGGAACAATGAAATGGGATAGTCAATTTTAAAGTAATTTCATGAAAAAAAATCACCTCTTGGTACAACAGAATACGTTAGCTATAAAGTTACTTCTGTATCCTCAAACTTACAGACCTTACAATGTTATACACCATTACACACCAACCCTCATACAGCAAAACAACCTCAAAATATATATAAAAACAGCTTTTCTGAAGTTCAAGTATTGTACTTAACAGCTTGAACTTTTAAAAGTGAGCAGCAGTTGTGTCAATATAAAAATTCTTTAAAAAAAACCACTTTAAGATACAGTTACAATTAGATTATCCAGAGCCACTAGTTATGCAGAAACAGTCTTATGAGTAGTCTGGCCAAGAGTCACTGCAACAGTTGTAAAGAACTAAATTAAGGATAACTTTTCCTTTTTATGTGCTTTTCAACACGATAGTACCACAGAAAGTTATGGGTGCTTGGCAGCATCAAGTTGATCAAAAAGTACATTTTTTTCTCTCTGATATATCCTGGCATTGACCAGGCTTCTGGTACTTAGATCCTTCATTGACAGGGGAAGGAAAACTCTCCAGCAATGACGAATGAGCGTCTTTGTTATTTTAACAAGTCAAAAAACACCCTAGAAGTATGTGACAAGCCCTAAAACTGGTAAAAACATACAGGAAGAAGAAGGATCATGCAGTTAGAATCAAAGGAGGATGGAGAGAGTGCAAAGCCTCTCCCAATTTTCAGTGGCAGACACTGTTTTGTACTCTGTTGGAACAGAAATTTTAAAAATAATTTCAGCATTTCAGCTTTCACCATGGTTCCAGCTGGGATAGAACTGACTTTCTTGCTGGCAGCTGGTGTGGTGCTGTGTTCTGGATTTGAGATGGGAGTGGTGTTGATGGCACACTGATATTTTTGGTTGTTGCTAAGCAGTCAAGGCCTTTTCTGCTCCTCATTACACCCCGCCAGCAAGTAGCCTGGGAGTGCACAAGAAGTTGGGAGGGGACACAGCTGGGACAGCTGATCCCAGCTGACCAAAGGGATATTCCGTACCATATGACATCGTGCTCAGTGTATGAAGCTGGGGAAAGAAGAAGGAAGAGGGGGACCTTCAGCATTATGGCGTTTGTCTTCCCAAGTAACCATCATGCATGATGGAGCCCTGCTTTCCTGGAGATGGCTGAACACCTGCCTGCTGATGGGAAGCAGTGGATGAATTCCTTGTCTTGCTTTCCTTGCGTGCATGGCTTTTGCTATACTTACTAAACTGTCTTTATCTTAACCCATGAGTTTTCCTTATTTTTTCCAATTTCTCTTGCCATCCCACTGTGGGGGGAGGGGAGAAGTGAGCAAGCAGCTGCATGGTCCTAGTTGCTGGCTGGGGTTAAACCACAACAGCTTCCTGAAACCAATGGCAAATCAAAACTATTTTTCAGGAGGAACAGAAAAGAAAAAGGTAGCAGCATACAGGGAAGCAAAAGTGATTCCCAAACACCAAACAGCCAAAACTAATACGTTAGAAATACACTATCTTAACAAAACAGAAAAGTAGGAATATAGCTATCAGAAATGGTTCTTGGCTACAAACATGGATCACTTTTAAACAACTGGGAACATTATTAGATTGCTCAAAAAGTTCAGTATCAGAACAACAGTGGATTAGTCCCTAAAGCAATACTTACCAGAAGTCCAGAGATCCACAAAACTTGCAGCCTTTACATACAAAAGCAGTAAAGTATATCTAGACAATTATGAACAGTTTCACTAAATCATGGAGTACTGCAACTGCAAACTTGAAACTACAAAAGTTCAGACAGGAACTAGTCTGAAGGATAAAGTAATCATAATTAGGGATGCAATGGATACTCCATCACTGGAAGTTTTGTTATTGAAACACATTCAAATTCAAATAAATTCATTCAGGGAAGTTCAATAGCCTGTGCTATTCAGATGGTCAAATTATATTACCAGATAGATTCTTCTAGTCTTAATGGATGAATTGAAGAAAAACAAGCACAGAGATTTATTTCTAGCAAGCAGCGAGTGTCAAAAGAACCAACAGAATTTTTTCAGCAACTTGCTAAGAAAATACTTTCCATTACATTTCCACTTATGTAACACGATAATCTTACAGAATCAGATATTATTCTAACAATAACTAAAGAGTCCTGAAGAACACAAAAAGCTCAAACAAGATCACAGTTTATTTCCAAAAAAATTCTTGCACAAAAAAATAATTGTAATATACTGCTTCTCCACTCAAGTCACAAAACAGCTTGGTTTATCACCTGTGGATTATTAATCTGTATAGGGACAGTAAGGAAATTTTACTTAAAAAAAGTGCAGTACAAAATACTTAACACGATATTCTATATGAACAGCTGCCCAGTTTATACTTACACTGATGATCCAAGTGTTACTCCTCCCCAGGCAATGAACTGCTTGTTGGAGAGAATGGGTGGGATGTCTGAGCAGCCAGCAACTGTAGACACAGGTCTGTTTTCCTCAGACTCCACCTCACCTTTTATCACCACTTCATACTGAGGCCCAGATGGCAGCACAAGGATTTTCAAAGTACTTTAAAAATAAATAAATAAATTTAAATCCCATCACAGAACAAGGTTAGCTGATGAAAACAAAACATAACTAAAAAAAAAAAATTATAGATAGGCCTTTTTAAACTACCTTCTTAAGGGGAAAATACAATTTTTTTTTTTTTGTTTATGACAAAGGCCAGCTTTAGATAGCAAAAGTTAATTCCTTTGGTTTGTAAATATGCAGGCCACATGTACCTCAAGCAATCTTCTGAAGTATTTCATCTGGAAATGGTTCAGATAAGTATTTCAGAGACTACAGCTAGGAAAATTAGGTTTTGCCCATGCTAACTTCTGATTATTTTGACAGACCAATTTTGGAGAGAAACAAAGTCTGGCTGTCTCTATGTAGATTGAAGAGATGCCTTTGAAATACCTGTGAAACTTCATTGAAGTTTTACAAGCGTGAGATACCCGGGAGTGTCAAAATTAAACTCTGAGTCCTGTTAATAATGGTAGCCTTCTAAGCCACAAACCCAAGATTTTTTTCCTCCCTTTGTTTCCTGGGATTGCTGTGAGAAAGAACACTGAGTTCACAGACAGGGAACCAGGCCACCTGCAGCTGGCTTTTCATGATATGGTCTCTACCCTATAGGACACAAGCACAGTGCAGGTGACTACCGCCTTCTTCAGGCAGAGCGGAGAAATAGATGAATGAGAGCGTCGGGAATACAGATTCAAATAACGAAGTAGAAAGAAATGGGCTAATACTGCATAAGAAACCTGGACCTAACTAGCAAAGAAAACACAGAAGAAACTAGACACACACACACACACACACAAACACACCAAAAACCAAAACCCAGAAGAGGAATCAGGAAAAAGAAAGTCCTGTCGAATTACTGGGGACAAGCCAACAGAGAAATAAAACAGAAGGCTAAAGTATATAGGGAAGGAAGTGGAGATCAGCAATATCTAACCAACGATACAGGGAACAAGAGAAAAACAATCCAGAAAAAAAAAATAGGAAAAAAAAGGCATAGGGCAGAAAGGAAATCAAGCTTTTAAAAACAAGCTGAGGCATTTGCTATAGCACAGACCCACTTAGATCCAGGAATGATCAAGAATCTCCACTCTAGCTGTCATTAAATTCCTGTGATGCCTACTGACAGAGGCCAGCATCCCATCAGTAGGAAGCATGAACTCTTGTTACTGCTGTAGTTAATTAGTATTTTGGCACCATTTGCAAGTGGACTGCAAAGTTTCCAACCCTGCTAAGTACCTTGAGCCTGTAAAGCAAAGCAGTTAAGCATAAAGCCACAGGAAAGTCAAGATTAATCACTCTGCAAGCCTATCCATTAGGATCATACTGTCATTAGCACAGAACTTTTCATTGCTTAATTTAATGAGATGGGTTGGCCCAGTTAAGCTAGACAGAGGAGCTGAACATATTTTGGACCGATTCCTTTGTCCATTCTTGCTTTATTATAGTAAAAACTGAAAAACATATAACAAAAGAGGAAAAGCTGCTCTGGAGAAATGAGTCTGACCCCTGCCACTGCCAAAAAACTCTTACATGACACCAGAATGGTCACCTGAACAAGATCGACTCTATTTCGCAGAATGAAGTTCGACAGGTGCTAATGTACAAAAAATGAATGCTTACATCTGCAAACAGAACATGTACATTAGTGCTGTACAGGATTTGCAGCTGAACTTTTATTTGATTATGGCAGCCAAAACTAATCAATACTTTTGATCCTGATCTGTGCTTGAGTTCTTTTGTATGTAAAATAGAAAAAAATATTTCCCTTGTCTCAGTGGAGTGAAGAAGAGGGAAGCAACTGAAGGGGCTCCTGAAAATAAGTATTTTAAACCTTTGCTGTACTTTAGAAACAAGTACCATATAAAGGGCTTCAGAGACTTACTCCATTTATTTACATTAAACAAGTCTCAGGACATCTGTTGATCCGTGGTGGGAAATACTAGTGACTAATTAAGCTATGTACAGCAAAAGAGGCAGGTAATCTATTGAACAGGTGAACCCCAGCAAAAATCTACTTTGTAATAAATGAGGACTCTCACAAAAACTGAGGCCAAAGTTTCCCTTGTGGATAAAACTTTGGATTTGTTCACGACCTTAAGGTCAAAAGTAGCTTTGTTTAAAACAGGCAGCATAAAATCAGTTATGTTACCTTTCTCTAGTTGTTATGTTTTTTGGAAAAAACAGGACAGTCACTTCTCGTTCTTCTCCAGGAAGAAGGAAAAGATCCTCAGGTTCAACAGCAAAGCAGCTGTTCTGATTTGATGTCTGAAGGTGGGCAAGGGGAAAAGGGAGGGTTGGTTACTTATTTTAAGGGAGTAAACATTTCTACAACATATAATGCAATTTGGTTGTGCATCTGTTGTACATACCATTTAGACAACTCAAATGCATCTGGCATGTTCAGAACTTTCCCATAACCCTGCACGAGTTAAACTCTACAGAAAAGTTGGACAGTATAGCACAAATACCCAGAATAGAGGCATCTTAAGTAATCAACTGTGTATACAGCACTGGAGGGGCCACAAAGAGATTTAAAGAATTTAACGGTAAGTACAACATGACAATGGTACCCCACTAGTGAAGTAATACCACTAGTCTCAATGGTGGTACCAACTATTACAGGTATCAATTAGAATCCAGTATCATCAAGTTAATGTGGCATTTGTGACACTAGTCATGCATCCTATTTCCATGGCCTGTGCTCCAAGAAATTATGGGCTCACAACCCTCTATTTTTTTTTTTTTTTAAATGTAAAAGGGGACAGACTGCTCCTTCTGTTGATTTTTAAATGCTAGTTTCATACGTGTCTAGTTACCTTTCGGTCTGGGAGCATACTTTCCATGGATTCTCAAAAAATTTAAAGTCAAGTAAAGAGATCACATATCTGAAAGAACTCTCTTCATACTTGAGTTGGAAAGATGTTCACTGAAAACTAATGCAGCTTTGTTAGAAAACAAAAATCTTTCCCAATGCTAATATTCCTCATTGCTGTAAATGGGCTTTACTCCATTAGCTAATTAACACCTGCTGTGCAGCATAGGATTCACTACTTTTAAATATTTGTTATACACTTGTTAAAATCTACTTGTTAAAAGTCATAAAAGTGTGTTTCTTAAAACAAATATAACCGAAGCTGAGTAACAAAACTCCCATATGCTTTTTCCAATAAAGTGATCTCATGTCTTTGGTATCTTTTGTTCTCTTTATAGAATCATAGAATAGTTTAGGTTGGAAGGGACCTTTAAAGGTCAGCTAGTCCAACTTCCCCAGCAATGAGCAGGGACATCTTCAACTAGATCAGGTTGCTCCAAGCCCTGTCCAATCTGACCTTAAATGGCTCCAGGGATGGTGCATCTACTACCTCTCTGGGAAACCCGTTCCAGTGTTTCACCACCCTCACTGTAAAAAATTTCTTCCTTGTATCTAGTCTAAATCTTCCCTCTTCTAGTTTAAAACCATTACCCCTTGTCCTATCGCAACAGGCCCCGCTAAAAAGTTTGTCCCCATCTTTCTTATAAGCCTCCTTTAAGTACTGAAAGGCCACAATAAGGTCTCCTCAGAGCCTTCTCTTCTCCAGGCTGAACAAGCCCAACTCTCTTAGCCTGTCCTCATAGGAGAGGTGCTCCATCCCTCTGATCATCTTCGTGGCCCTCCTATGGACTCACTCCAACAGGTCCACGTCTTTCTTATGTTGGGAGTCCCAGAGCTGGACACAGTATTCCAGGTGGAATCTCACAGGAGCACAGCAGAGGGGCAGAATCACTTCCCTCAACCTGCTGGCCACGCTTCTTTTGATGCAGTCTGGGATACGGTTGGCCTTCCGGGCTGCGAACATACACTGTCATCTTGTGTTCGGCTTTTCATCTACCAGTACCCCCAAGTCCTTCTTGGCAGGGCTACTCTCAATCCCTTCATTCCCCAGCCTGTATTGATACTGGTGGTTAGTTGCCTCAACTCACATGCAAAACCTTGCACTTGACCTTACTGAACCTCATGAGGTTCACATGGGCCCACTTCTTGAGCTTGTCCAGGTCTCTCTGGATGGCATCCTGACCCTCAGGTGTGTCAACCATCCACTCAGCTTGGTGTCATCCACAAACTTGCTGAGGGTGCACTCAGTCCCACTGTCTATGTCACTGAACAGTACTGGTTCCAATACAGACCCCTGAGGGACACCACTTGTCACCGCTCTCCACCTGGACATTGAGCCATTGACCGCTACCCTCTCAGTGCAACCATCCAACAATTCCTCGTTCACCAAACAGTCCACCCATCAAATCCATGTGTCTCCAATTTAGAGAAAAGGATGTTGTGGGGGACCGTGTCAAAGGCCTTAGAGATGTCCAGACAGACAACATCCATATCTCTTCCCTTGTCCACTGATGTAGTCAGTCCATCACAGAAGGCCACTAGATTGGTGGAGTGCCCAGGACCTGCCCTTGGTGAAGCCATGCTGGCTGTCTCGAATCACCTCCACGTCCTCCATGTGCCTTAGAATAGCTTCTAGGAGGAGCTGTTCCATGATCCTCCCAGGCATAGAGGTGAGGCTAACACATCCATAGATCCCAGGGTACTCCTTTCTACTCTTTTTAAAAATGGGTGCAATGTTTCCCTTTTTCCAGTTACCAGGGACTTCACCTGACTGCCATGACTTTTCAAATATCATGGAGAGTAGCTTGACAACTGCATCAGCCAATTCCCTCAGGACTCCGGGATGCATCCTGTCAGGTCTATAGGCTTCTGTATGTTCAGGTTCCTCAGGTGGTCACAAACCTGATCCTCTCTTAGAGTGGAAGGTACTTTCCTCCCCCAGTCCCTGCCTTGTGGTCCATCCACTCGAGAGGTTTGGGAAGAGACGTTGCCAGTGAAGACTGAGGCAAAAATGTTGTGGAGTACCTCAGCCTTCTCCTCATCTGTTGTTACCAAGTTGCCAGTCTTGCTCACCAGGGTGGGGTAATGCTTCCTTTGACCTTCCTTTTCTGCCTGACATACCTGTAGAAACCATTCTTATTACTCTTTGTGTCCCTTGCCAAGTTCAGCTCCAGCTGCATCTTGGCCTTCCTAACCCCATCCCTACACAACCGGGCAGCGTCCCTATACTCTTCTATACAATCACCTAGATTGAAAGGGACCTTTAAGATCATTGAGTCCAACCATCAACCTAACACTGTCAAAACCACTACTAAATCATGTCCCTAAGCATCACATCTACCCGCCTTTTAAATATCTCCAGGGATAGCGACTCCACCACTTCCCTGGGCAGCGTGTTCAAATACTTGATAACCCTTTAGGTGAAGAAATTTTTTCCTAATATCCAATCTAAACCTCCCCTGGTGACACTTGAGGCTGTTTCCTCTCATCCTATCGCTTGTTACTTGGGAGAAGACACCGACCCCCACCTGGCTACAACCTCCTTTCAGGTAGTTGGAGAGAGCCATAAGGTCTCTCCTGAGCCTCCTTTTCTCCAGGCTAAACAACCCCAGTTCCCTCAGCTGCTCATCATAAGACTTGTGCTTTAGACCCTTCGCCATCTTTGTTGACCTTCTCTGGACATGCTCCAGAATCTCAACGTCTTTCTGGTAGTGAGAGGCTCAAAACTGAACACAGTATTCAAGGTGGGGCTCTGCCAGTGCTGAGTACAGGGGGACAATCACTTCCCTAGTCCTGCTCACTACACTATTCCTAATACAGGCCAAGATACCCTTGGCCTTCTTGGCCACCTGGGCACACTGCTGGCTCATGTTCAGCCGGCTGTCAACCAACAACCTCAGGTCCTTTTCTGCCAGGCAGATTTCCAGCCACTCTTCCCAAAGCCTGTAGCGCTGCATGGGGTTGCTGTGACCCAAGTGCAGGACCTGGCACCTGGCCTTGCTGAACTTCATACCATTGGCCTCAGCCCATCAATTCAGCCTGCCCAGATCCCTCTGTAGGGCCATCCTACCCTCAAGCAGATCAACACTCCCACCCAACTTGGTGTCATCTGCAAGCTTACTGACAGTGCATTCGATGCCCTTGTCCAGGTCGTTGATAAAGATATTAAACAGAATCAGCCTCAATACTGAGCCCTGGGGAACACCACTTGTGACCGGCCGCGAACTGGATTTAACTCCATTCACCATAATTCTTTGGGCCTGGCCATCCAGCCATTTTTTTTACCCAGTGAACAGTACACCCATCCAAGCCATGAGCAGCCAGTTTCTCCAGGAGAATGCTGTGGAAAACTGTGTTAAAAGCTATACTAAAGTCCAGGTAAACAACATCCACAGCCTCATCCACTAAGCAGGTCACCTTGTTATAGAAGGAGATCAGGTTTGTCAAGCAGGACCCGCCTTTCATGAACCCATGCTGTCTGGGCCTGATCATCTGGTTGTCCTGCATGTGCCACATAACGGCACTCAGGATCATCTGCTCCAGTCATCCCACAGCTCGTCATGGGCAAGCCTGATACTATCCCCTTCCTCCTTCAACTATAGTTTAAAGCTCTGTCAGTGAGCCCCACTAGCTCGTAAGCAAAGACCCTCTTCCCCCTTTGAGAAAGGTGAATCCCATCTGTTGCCAGCAGGCCTGGTGGTGTGTAGGCCATCCCGTTATCAAAAATCCCAAAATTGTGGTGGTGACACCAGCCATGGAGCCATGTATTAGTAAAATGTGACTGTCTGTTTCTTCCAATGTTGCTGTGCACAACTGGAAGGAGAGAAGAAAATATAACCTGTGCTCCAGATTCCCTTATGTAAACTTGTAAACCTTTTGTCAAGCCACACAGTGAAGCTAGGATGCCAAGGCTTGGTTCTAGTTTCAGTAGAACATTAACAGCTCAAAACTCATGATTTCAAGAGGGAGAAGCCAACCTACCTTAATTTTCAAATATACACCAATGTTTCCAGCGTTTTTCAATGGCAGCTGCTGTTTGGCTGTTGAACCCACACTAGTAGACAGATACATTGTCTGGAAAACATAAAGAAACATGTATGTATGTATATATACGTATATCATAAAACCAAACATTACAAAAGTAGTAGGTTAGGAGAGGCAAACTATTATTAGAACACACTTTGTAAATACATGCAAACCTGTAAGTCCTTTGGAGCATGTATCCTTGCTGTTCCAGCTCTTGCTCGGAGAGGAATACTTTTAATTACACTGCTAGGTCCTGGACTATCCACTTCTACATCAACTCTTGCCAAGAACTCATCCGCTGGACCCAAGGAATCTAGGAACAATTCCACAAGTAACAAAAGCAAGCAAGTCTGCTAGCAACAAAGGCCATTCCTATGGATGCATGTCTCACTTCAGCTACTGTCCAATCTCAACATACTAATGTTGTGGTGATATGAACAGGAAACTCTCCCCGTTGGCCTGGCAACACTTTTTTTTTTTTTTTTTTTTTTTAAAATAGTCTCACAGGGTCTTATTTAAGATTTTTACCTTTTTGTCAAATGTGGCTGAAATTGTCCCTAAATCAAACAGAAAAAACATCTTAACATACTAGCCAAACTAGCTGATATTAGCTGATATACGTACTATTTCCTATTTAGGAAGCCAGAAAAGCTCAAAGGTTTCTTCAAATTTCTTATCTATTTTGCAACCAGCACAATGTTTTCTTAAGTGATGATTTAATTTCCTCAGCAAAAGGAGTAAAGCAAATTCCACACATCTTGCAGTAGATAACTGCTTTGTACAGCTTGATACTGAAGTATAAATAGCCATGTTAACATCTAAAAGATTAAGACATAGAAGTATTCCACTTCCTTCAGTTACTAAAATGGAATACAATACTCAAAATATTAGAACATAAACCAAAGATAGGATGTTTAATTTCAAATTTGCAGCCTGTTCCTGCGATTCTAATACACGCATACATTAATAGTCAAATTGGTTTTAGTTCAAATGAAAATTTGCTATACCTGAACGAGAAATTTGTTTCTTAGGTGCATGGAACAGAACCCAAACAGTTAAAGCTTCAGGATCCTGAAAAAGAAATTGGTTGACTCATCTTATGGGGAGGGAGAGAATTACCGAAGAGAAAAAAAATAATTAAACTAGCAACAAAACTCTACTGCTCAAATAGGTAGACTCCACAAAAATCATTACTGTCAACCCAGATATTCAGAACCATCATTTCAGACGGCAAGTAACAGGAAGAATCTGTCAACTACAAACTACTCACTTGCCCATCATAGCTTGCATGTATCACATGATTTACAACTGACGGAGCTGCTATCTGAGAAACTGCATCCATTTGAAGTGATTGTTCATTAGAAGAATTAACCGGTTCCTTGGAAAATGTGAAGCAACGCCAAGCTACCGCATTCTGTCAAAGAAATAAAGTATTAACAGTATTAAATCTCTTATTGTCAGTAACAATAATGCCAACAAAGCTGAGAAACACAAAGCAAGTTATGAGTGATCTAAGTAGTTTGGAAAAAAAACAATCAAAGATTAGCCTGTAGTTTCAGTTTGTACGTGATAGTCCAGCAAACCCTCTAAAAAAAGTCAGAAACCCTTCTGCAGTAAAAGGAGACAAGCTGGAACTGGTTAGTTTGAGCCTTCAAGAAGTTTGGCTGTTCAAGACCAAACCTCACTAGTCACCAGGATGACCTGATCCAATCTTAACATAAGGTCAGTCCTTTCTTGTCCCCCCACATAAGGAAACAAGACCAGCTCTTCCCACAGCACAAAACAGCAGCCAGCCTAGCCAAAAATCTGAAATCTGCATTGCCACGGAGATGCAGAGGAGCATATTGTAGCCTATAAATTATCGTCTAGTGGGAGACAAAGCAGATAGAGTGAAGAGTCCTGCTCTTGCAGAGTGTCCTGGTTTGAGCGACACAGGATTAATTCCTCTTTCAGTAATTTTACCTTTCAGTAGGGTCTCTTCTAATGCTAGGGAAAACTGCATTTTTAGAAGGCTCTAGTGTCTGAATTTATGAAAATATTTACTTTATAGCCAGCTATGGTATGCAGGTTTCAAGGTCTCAGTGTTTTTGAGTTAGCCAGGTGCAGGGACAAGGAGGAGTGAGACCCAGGCTCTTGACCAAGCTGGCCAACAGAGTTATTTCATACCAGGAACATCACATTCAATATAATTTACAAAGTTTGCTGAGGAGTTTCTCCTTTTCTATGATGGCTGTGATGCTCAGAACTTCTTGCTCCAGCACTGGACCCCTGAGGCCTTCCCTTCCTCCTGAAGCCATAGAGCTCACAGTGTCCAACATTTGCTGTCCACTGCTGGGAGTGCACAGCTTCCTACTGATATCATTGGCTGAGTATAATCCTTGTATATTTTATATTGATATTGGGATCAGTATTGGTTCTTTAGTATTATTAATGTTAATTATTTAGTATTATTCTATTAAACCTGTTTATATTTCAGCCCTTGGGTTTACGTCTTTTTTCCCCAGTTCCCCTTCCCAGGTGGGGAGGGGTCATCGGGTGATAGAATAATTGTCTAAATGACGAGAAAATGTTGTGGGCCCTTCAAACCATAACACAGAGGAAGAGAAAATATGTTAAACTTGCTACAAAGCAAGTTTGGCTGCTTGTTTGAAAAGTCAGCTGTTTCAGTTCAATATGTCTCCATCTTCTCAGAGGGAAGGATTAGGCAACACAACCTATTTGCTATCTGCTGCCCTGTGCTCTCAAATCAGACAACAGAAGCAGCAGTCCATGGCCGGGCGAGGAAAGTGAGAGGAGAGAGTGAGCGGAAAAAAAGAAAAAACCCAAAACAAAGAGGAAAAAAAAACCCCAACCACTAAATACATCCCCACACCTATCCCAGAAGCATTTTTGCTGGTACCATTATAGCTGAATCAGATTACTACCCTGCAAAAAAAAATTTATTTCCTGACTAACCAAAGATTTCTTGGGAATCTTACATCTAATGTCCAGGGTATGTTTCTTAATGACATATAACAATGTGTTGCAGTATTAAAATTCCGTATCACAAGAAATTAGCTTTCACATACAGCAAGTTTACTGTACTTACAGCATTAATAATAAGTCGAATTGGCACAAAAGCATGGGTTTTGTTGATAAGTTTTAGTGGAAGAGCCTTCCAACTGCCAGAAGTCAAGTCACCAAAATCCAGATAATCTCTTTTTCCTGTTTCCACCTGGTTTTAAGGCAAAGTAGAACTTGTAAGGAAGGAAAACCTCCAACACACTATCATACAAAAGCATCAGGAAAGTAAGGATGTTATTCACCTATTCCAGCCTCTTAATGCTATACCCACACACAAAACACACCTCCTACCAGGTCTAGGAGGAGTCTAAGAAACACATTTCCTTTGATATCAAAAGGGGTTACATCCAATTGCCTATCTCCCACATATTTTGCCTCAATCAATTAAGCCAAATTTAGTGCAATATTTATCCACCAAAACCCAGTACGCATTGAAATTATTTTGGCTAATTTAAAATAAAAATAAAATTAAACTATGATTATTGCTAGCAAGTAAGAAACTTCAGTTAAAATGTTATTTTAGCAAGTTAAAAGTTAAGAAAATAACTAAAAAGTAGTTAATTTTTTGTTAGCATAAAAACACTCAAGTGTCTTGATCTGCAGCAAAATACAGCTTTTATTTGGTACTTTTCCCAGTCTCAGGAATATAACAAGACAAGCAGAGATATAGGATAGGGTTTAATTTTAATATAAATATGAAGCAAGTTTGAATGAACTGTACCATGAAGAACATGGAGAATGATGGATTCTGCCAAACTACGTATACAAAAATGCATTAAAAATTAAATTAAAATTTATGGAAGAAGCATAAAAAAAATTATATCCATTCATGTGTATTCAACTAGAACATCATTACTTTAAAACATGTACTTAGCCCAAAGCAGGTTAACAGACCACCTTAAAATGGAAAAAAATGTTAGCTGTGGTTAATGACTGAAAATTTTACTTTTATCAGCAACGTCATGGACTATCATGTAATTTGTTCAGTTGCCACCAAAAGTATCATCAAGCCCATTTCTGCCTGTCCATACTCTTAAATTTAGGACTACATAAAGCCAGATTTAATTCTTAATGTCACACTGTCTCCCACCTAGCTATTCTTCATGATAAGACACAAGACAAAGCATTTTATGTATCCACTTCTGATTTTTAATTAGTCCAAAATAAGAAAATACTCTCTACAACCATAAATAAGCTGAAAGTAGTAAGAAACCAAGACAGAGCCTACCTGATGTAAAAAATAAAGAAATTCTTACAACTGGAAATAAATGCTTTTTGTTACGTTTTAATGCCCAATGGTATCCAACAGAGCAGATACTTAGAAAGCACTGGACGTCTAAGATCTCATCCATTCTTTTAATACTGAAAAAGCAATACCTTTTAATTTATTGTTTTCAGACAGCTGCATAATAACTCTTCATTTTCAGCTAGGTGCATTTCCACAACTAAAATATCCAAGATAGTTATAGAAGCTCCTCATAAACGTTCCCCTATATTCCCTCACCATTCCAAACATAAGATATCCCAGGTTCCTTTGAGAAACAACCTTGCATTCCTGTTCTTTTCTAGTGTCATTAAACTATCCCTAAAATTCTAAGGAAAAAAAACCAAACAAACAAACAAACAAAAAACCAACCCACACAATAAGCAGCTACTTACTTCTAAATTAGGATTTTCAGCGACTGCTGTCAGAACTACCCTACTTGCCAAAGCTTCTGCCTGAACAACTGTCTCGGCATCTGCAGAAACTGGCCAAGACGAAACATTGAGAATACACTGAAAGATCCCCGAATGACAAGGTAAGAAAAGTATCTTCAGATCGTTGGTAGAATAGGGTCCTACGATGGTTTTGTTCTTGAAAACCAGACATTGATACTTCACAGGATCCATCTGAAAAACATAATCTCTGTCATTCTCAACAGGCCTCTTGCCAGAGGACAGCTTCTTTCAAAACACTGCATTTATCTGGCACCATTGCTCAATACAGACATTCTGTACATGGTTTTGCTCAATATTAATTATTGCATCTTCATATTCATGTCCCACTTCCATCTCACTCAACTGTAGGCATTTTCTGTTAAAGAGCTAGATAAGTCAGCCTGAAAGCTGCTAGGGTTTCCTTCCAGCATCTAGTGAAAAATCAACACTAGGATTATAGTATTTATTGTATTTGAAAGTGAATTTGTAAGTAAAACCCTGATTTTTGAGAAAGAACAGCAGCAAAATAAATAAACAGAGCCAATTCTACTTGGTGCTTTCTGCCATCAAAGATGGGAGGAAGAGGTATGGTGGAAGAGTAATGGAAAGGTCAGTGGATGGAGGTCACCAGTGAATCCTAATGCAGATGCCTTGAAGTTTCTGTTGTGAACATACTCATAGATAATCTTCAAGCAGGAGGGACAGACTGCAAGTCATACTCAGTGTATCTAAGAGTTACTTTAATTATATTGTGCAGCAAACAAATGGAATATATATTTTTATTCATTGAAACAACTGTAAATGGGCCTGTTAATTGTAAAATAATTTCATGCAAAAAAAAATTACCTTCTGGTACAACAGAATCTCAGGTTTGAAGAGCTGCATAAGAGCCCCATGATACTAAATGACTAGAAAAATATGTAAGAAATCTTAACTCTCATACATATGTATATATCTACACAAACACAGAATCGTTGTTTAGTGGTTTTTAAACAGGAAATATTCAGAGAAAATGAGAGCAAAACCAGAAGTCATACTCCTGGAAAGACACGTGCTACCTCCGCTGGAAAAATATACCTAAGGAAGGATATAATCAGGATTTGTAGAATTTACAAGCAGCAATATATAAAGCAAATTATTGTCCATTATTTCTCAGTAATAAGGACCATCAAATAAAACCAGCAAGAACCAGATTTAAAAAAAGGAAAAAAGAAAGCAGTAGTGCATAGAATCCACAACTCAAGTGAACTGTGAACACTACACAAAAGGTTAACTAGACAAAGAGCAGTCCACCAAAAAACTAATAAGAAGAGAAATAACATCTAGCTCAGAAGTTCCCAAGCATCAAACTGCCAGAAGCTCAGAGTATACTATGCTTGTTCTGTTGTTGTATTTTTCACGACTAAGAGTATTCATCAGTAAAGGAAATTAAATTTTACTGATGGACCTTTAATCTAACTCATTCTCACGTTCTTGAGATATTTTACCTCTGGAACTACTACTATGATGACAGAAGTAGATAGAATTTAACAAAATTAAAGTGCAATATGCCCAATCTATGGCCTACAAACTACATAAAATCCACAGAACAACCCATTGAGTTTGAAGCCTGCTCCAAATATTTCTCATTCTCTGTCACACAAGACCTCCTAATTTCAAGAAAAATGGGAGCAAACTGCACAAAATGCATTAGCAATAACAGTCCTCAGAATGGATGCTTTCTTTCCTAGGGCTGACTTTTCTTGCATACAAAGGTGGGAATGAATAAGCAGTAAATTCAAACCTACCACACTTTACATACACAAAACAATTCGACAAGTCAATCCCATCATGTGGCATGCCTACTTGCTGGAATAAGGCAAGTGGCCTGGCTGAAAGAGGGTAGCATTGCTTTTGCGCATATTAACTATAAAATGGGAGAGGGCTCTAATTTTATGTGTGACATCTGGTAAGATTACTGCATTATTCCTATAGCTTTATTAAAAAAAAACAACTCTTACCTTTTCCCCATTAACTGAAACACTGAGTATTCCAATGCTGACCTGCAACCATCGTTCAGTTGGATTATAAATGCTAAGAACCGTCTGTGATGCAATTCCCACACAACAGGCATTAGGGAACCTCAATTCTTCTGGTACTTTCACATGTCCTTTGAAAGAAAATATGCTCCTGTTAGTTCCAAGTACCCAGAAGCAAATCCGCACTCATGCTGCCACCACGTCTAGTTTATAAACTCATTTGACAAATGCTTCATTGTGGCAAGGAAATATTTGATTCCTACAGTTCTCATAAGAATGTTTTCCACAAGCCTGATACTCAGAATTTCAATCAATTGTTTCCAATTTGCAACTTACTTGGAGTTCTACTGTCACGGACAAGAATACTTGTTGAAACAGCACATCCCATGCAGACACTAACCCAAAAAGTATATATATACACCTTATGTAAAATACTCAATGTTCACAATTTAATTATTACTAGCCCAACTCAGAAACTGTGAATATCAGTACTACATCATCTTCAGAACATTTACACTGACCAAAAGCAAAATCTTTTTTTACCAGAGTATAATTGTTACCTAAAAAGGTGTTCAGGCATTTTTTGCTACAGAAAATACTGACCACTCCTAGAGTAGATTTTTGCTGTAGAAGTACAGTCAAAAAATTATCACCGAATTAAAAAGAAACCCTGCTTCAAATATTTTACTTCTAGGAAGTCCTTACTTCTAAAATATTTAAAAATAACTCTTTCAGAGGAATTGCAACATTATAATGACAACTCAAGACTCAAATGGAGGTAAGAGTTCTCTGGCATGCCGAGGATCAATCTTCATTACATCCAGAAACCCACTAATGGGTATTCATGTCGAATTAAAAATTTGACTCGTCAGCTAGAGACACACGTAATCACCTGAAGTAGTTTTATTTACTTGAGGAACAAGTCACACACTCTCATTCCGCTCAAAAAAAAGAAAATTTAGCAGAAATACAAAGGTGAAAACATAACTAAGACTAGCATCACTGGAAATTAAGTTCCAAAACTCAGGTTTGCCAAAAATCAAGTTTAGACTACACAGATATTCAGAGTTCAAAAACATGTATAAAACCCTAGAAATTATGTATATTAAAAACAGGCAAAGAGTAAGATTGTTCACATTTTACTATTTTAAAAAGCACTAACAAGATCAATGATTTACAACAATCAACAAGAAAATAACCTATAAGCTGTCACAAATTCAAACCTTCAACCCCGCTAGCTTGTCATTTCGTCTGAAAAAATTAGTCAGAAAAAAGTATAGCAAAAAACAACTGAAGAGATCATAGGTTAAAAGAAGTCTTTAAAATGAAATACTAAGTTGCATTGCTTAGGTTTAGAGCTAAGTCAAGATACAGAGAAATAGCAGAAAGTACAGAAGGAACTTGGCAGCTGTCTTTCCCTTTCATAACACGAAGGCAGCTTAAGCCCACCACTCTTCTCCTCAGATTTTTTTTGGCTTAATTGACTGCTAATACCAAGTTAGGCTGGAGACAGAAATGTCATCTATCTTCTAGAAAAAATACAACTGAATTTCCAGAGCATGACTTGTCTTGCCTAGCATGAACTGCAGATAGGATTTCTCTTCCTCCTATGAAAGACAATTCTAGATCCTTTAAACAAACACAAAGCCACTGAATGCTGAAGAATGCTGAAATTCTTCTAGATAATAAAAAAAAAAAAATTCTTTTAAGACCATTAGGGGGACTATAAGAACAGACATTGAATTCAGAGAACACCATTAAATAAGGAAAATAAGTAATACCTTCTTTTAAAATAACAAAGCTTGCATAAAGAATCATTGTGGTTACAGTTAGTAGTCATCTTAATTTTATTTACTATAACATTAGCATCATCATTATCACTATTCTTGTCCACAGCTGTATTTTAAACACACTCACCAATACCAGGTGACTTTGTCAATTCCCACTCATTTCCAACAGCTCCAAGAGGTTGTCCAGTACATGATTTTATATTTAAGATATTCTTGTTCCAGGAAGTAGAGTGTGGATTACAAAGTGAAGCTGCACCCAAAAAGCCAGGACCAATATTCAGACCTAAAGGAATTCCTACCATAAGTGGATTCTCAACATGTCCTGCTGGGATACCCGAACAAGGAAGCCCTCCTGGAAGACCAAAACCCGCAGAGCTGCAACCATGAAACTGAGACAAAACTGTATTTCCAGAAGATGGTATATTTCCCAGATGCTGTTGCGCAAATGGTGTCGTTGCAAGAGAACGTCCTGTAAGCAACGTGGGAACAGAAGAAGAAATTGCTTGACTCTCAGTGGTAGTGATGCGGGATTTAAAGCTTGAAATAGGAACATATTGTTCACCAGATGAGTTCTGATTAAATGGCATATAAGTGCTTAACCCAGGATATACGGGTAATACATTCGAGGATGGTAATCCTTGACTCTGTGCTTTACTTGTTTGATCCTGACACACTTCTTGTGCGTCAACATTAACAGAAAGTGGCTGAAAGATGCAGAATTTACTTGGTAAAGCTGATTTAACATGGTCTAGCTCTTCACGATTTGCTGCTACATTTGAAGGAATAGATGAAAGCTGCTTTTCATTCTTCACAAAACCTTTGGATGGTTCTTGACCCAGTACATCATCAAGCTTTCTTTTAAGACCTGCAAGTTCATTTTCTTCTGATTTCTGGTCAATACTAAGCAGTGCTTCTTTTCTACCTCTTTGACATGAGTGGTCTTCTAGATTTTCATTTGTATGTTCCTGTGAAGGAGTTGGGCTGGCTCGAATTATTGTTGTGCTCAGCTCACTACCATTTTCACTCTAGTAAACAAATATAATATGCAGTATTACAAATTTTAGAAAAGCAAATAGGGTACATAAAACAAGAGAGACCTTAATACCAGTATTGCCATCCAATATAAATAATCAAGTTTGTCAAGTCTTGTCTGAAGTTTTGCTTTTATAACATCTGTGGCTCCTTATCTTGGAAAAAAAACCCGACAAACCAAAAAACCAACAACCTGCAACTTCAACCTGTTTGCTGTCTAAAGTCACATTCTAGCTAGGTGTACTGGGTCTGGCTGGGATGGAGTTAATTTTCTTCATAGTAGCCACCATGGTGCTGTATTTTTAGATCTGTGACCAAAACAATGCTGATAACACATCAGTGTTTAGCTGTCGCTGAGCACTGCTTGCACAGCGTCAAGGCCTTCTTTATTTCTCACCCTGCCACTCCAAAGAGTAGGCTGGGGGTGGGCAAGAGGTAGGGAGGGGACATGGTCAGGACAGCTAACCCCAACTGATCGAACAGAGAATCCATACCATGTAATACCACGCTCAGCAATAAAACTGTCGGGGAATTTTTCCAAAGTAGCTGTCGCTTGGAGACTGGCTGGGCATTCGTCTGCTGGTAGTGAGCAATTGCTTTTGCATCACTTTACACCTCTCCTCACTTAAACTGTCTTTATCTGAACCCACCAGTCCCCCACCCCACCATTTTGCCCTTCCAATTCTCTCCTCCATCCTGCTGTGGGAGTGTGAGCAAGCAATTGTGGGGGGAAGGAGGGGGAGGAGGAATCAGCCATCAGCGGAGGTCAACCCACCACACGAGGCATTAACACCAGAAGAATGCTCTGCTCTCTGAAGTTACAACCGACTGAGAGACCTTCCACAGGACCAAAAATGTTTGACTTTCTAAGATTTTATAGTCATTCTGTGGGAAAGTAACTGTACTAGGAAAAAAAAACCCTAATGAAGCAGATTCCTAAACTCACTGACAGGTTCACAGTCATTATTATTCTAAAAAACAGAAACCTGCAGTGAATTTTCTTATTTATTGTGTTTGGATCCAATACCACGAAGGTTTTAATGTTTAAAAAAAGCATGAATCAGAATCATTTATGTTGGAAAAGACCTTTAAGATCATTCAGTCCAACCATAAACGTAGCACTGCCAAGTCCATCACTAAACCACATCCCTAAGCACCACATCTACATATCTTTTAAATACCTCCAGGAGTGGTGACACCACAAGTTCCCTGGGCAGACTGTTCCAATGCTTGATAACCCTTTAGGTGAAGAAATTTTTTCCTAATATCCAGTCTAAACCTCCCCAGCACAACTTGAGGCTGTTTCCTCTCATCCTATCACTTGTTACTTGGGAGAAGAGACCAACCCCCACCTCACTACAACCTCCTTTCAGGTAGCTGTAGAGAGCAATAAGGTCTCTCCTGAGCCTCCTTTTCTCCAGGCTAAACAATCCCAGTTCCCCGAGCCGCTCCTCATAAGACTTGTGCTCTAGACCCTTCAGTAGCTTCATTGCTCTTCTTTGGACATGCTCCAGAATCTCAATGTCTCCCTTGTAGCGAGGGGCCCAAAACTGAACACAGTATTCAAGGTGCAGCCTCACCAGCACTAAGGACAAAAGGAGACTCACTTTCCTAGTCCTGCTCACCATGCTATTTCTGATAAAATCCATCCTAATTAGCAGCATCTAAGTGCAGTATAGATTACTTCTCTCTATATTCTTTATGACTTTCTTGAATGCATAGGTGCTTACTAAGTTTCTTCCCATAAGAAATGAGAATCCCCAACTATTAAGGGTCCACTAACAGAAAGCTGATGTGGTTAGGTATTAAATCTGTTCCTAGTAAAAGCTAAGGACCTAGAAGCAACAGTAACATCATAACAGATAGATTTTTTGATTGGGGGAAAAAAAAACCAAAACAAACAACCCCACAACATTAAAGAAATACTTGCCAGCTTTTTAAGAAAAAAATTAAAAAGCTGAGTGGCCCTGAACCAAGTCATTAATCAAAAACGATTAGTTTAAGATACATGAAAAAGCACTGACACAACAACTTTCTTTGTGCATTCATACAAAGAAATCATTCAAGCCCAAAGACCTTCCATTCTGGCAGGTATGCATGGTTTGGTGGAATGAATGCACCTTATCCTGGTATTTCTGTACTTCAAAAATCAAACCAAGAGAAAAAGTATGAACCATAAACAGGCATACACACAAGTGTGTTTCAAGGAATCTCCTGTTGGGTTAACTGTCAAGAGCAGAAGTGATTACGCTCTCTCATGCACTGTTCATAGCTACTAACAATAGCATTGGGACTAATCAGTGGAGGAGGATTGACCATGAGAGAACCACCCTCCCATAACTGGCATCACACGTGGCAGTCTTCACAATACAGTGGTTGGAATTCCAGGTATTTCCCCTACCGATCTGAAAAAATGAAAGTGTTCTTTAGATGTGCTACTTCTTGTGAAGTACATCCAGATCACAGATTCCATTTTCAAAAGTGGAGTTTCAAAATAATTTTTAAAAGTTTCAAAACCAAAACTAGACAGTGTGGTTTCAAAGCAATCAGGCATCATCTCAGGACAGGCGTACCTAGAGAACTCTAATGCAGGAACAAAAGAGCTACACAAAAGGATGAAGAGTATCTATAGTACAAAGCAATTGTCCAACTTAAGTAAATAGGACTTGGGAGGCAAGGAAAGGCATGTGAAAGAAGGGGAAAGAAAATAAAGTAGCTTTTTGCATTGTTGTAGAAGAGTAAGCTGCAAGTTACAATGCTTTAAAAAGGGCATTCAGGGCAGCCACCTGAGGTGAGATAGCTCACCAGGCCAAATCAACCAAACAAGCAATTTAATAAAATTTAAAAAATCATGCACCTTTGACTACCTGATCCTAGTGTTAGAGGGAGGGGGCACCACTGGTTAAAAAGATTGTGCTATAGGAAGTGTTCTGATGTGAAGATGACACCAATACAAACATTCTTGTCTGTAAGAAGATTAAGGCAAGGGACATTAAAATGGCTCTTAACAAGTACAAATGAGATGATGATCTCTCAGTCTCTCTCTCTCAGCAGTCTCTCTCTCTCTCTCAGCTTAAAAGACTACTAACCCAAAAGAATAAATTAACACTGCAGCCTTATAAATAGGACTTATAAATGTACTCATAACACAAACGTAAAACTTTGGCAAAGTACTTGAGGATCTCCTTGCTAAACTACCCTGGGGAACAAAGACTACTCAAACAGTAACATCTCTTCAAGACAGAGGGGCAAACTAGTATGCAGCCAGTTAAATCAAAGCATCAAGAGCCACCTGTTTGCATGAGATGACAGGAATCTAGAACCATATACATTTCAAACATAAAATGGACCCAAGAGCTGATGCTATACGAGCATTGACTGCAAGCAAATACCCGTTTAAATTTGCCTTTAGGTTCCTTCCTACAGGACTGCAATTCCCACTGGAAACATCAAGATGGAAAAGAACAGATACTCCCTGTGTAACCTGAGCAACTAGACTAGAACAAAATGGGCTACAGGCACAAGCTTCCTTTTTCCTGATGCTTTCCGCATGAAGGAACATTGCTGCTGGTGTTCCTACAGCAGGAAGAGAAGGTTTCACTAAGCTTTCACAGGCCACCAGTCCTGAAAAGCCTCTCCCACTGCAAATGAAAAAAAAATGCACAATAGAGAGCATTTCTATTTCCTGTGTTAGAGGAATCTACAACTGAAAGACATTACAAAATAAATGTAACCACTCAGATTTACTCAGATATGGATGCAGTCAGAGAGGCTTTTCAGCTTTTGTTTGTTTGTTTTTTTAAATTTCCACCCACATTTCCACGCACTTTAGAAGGGGGAAAGCATAACGGAAAGACTCCAGATTCCAAGGGACCCATGCATTTTGATAAAAGAATGCCAGTTATCTTAATCAGCATAAGATTGCGAGTCTGAACAAAAGTTTCACTCTCAGAGTACACTCTTTGCTAAAGCAGTAAGAACAGTCAGAATGACTGTCAGAGGTAGAAAACTATAGCTTCGATCCTGAAAAAATAAGTTAAAGCTAAAATACATATTTATAAACATTTCTCCAGAAAAAAAAAATAAAATCTCTTAACAGCTGAAGCTGAGCAGAAAGGGAGCCTCAGGGGTGATGAAAGCAGATATAGAGACTACAAACTACTACTGGAATACTGCACTGCATTCCAAGAACAGAATGACTTTGCATTCCAAGAACAGAATGACTTAACAAGAAATTGAGGAAAAAATGAAAGGGGAAAAATACACCAAATCTAACTTTTTTTTTTGAAAGAGAGCACTTCAAGTGTTTTACTGCATTTATATTCATTACAGCTTGTTCACCTAACAATATATTTCAGAATTTAAATTTCTGAAACTCAGGAGTGGGGGAGAGGCAGAATACCTTTTCGCTATGCATAGCACATTCTCAACTGTTCTGAAACCCTTACAGTTTTTCTAATTTAGAATTATTTTGACCATTTAAAGGTTTGGTTTGGAGGTGAAGGGGAGGTGTTGTTTTCTTTGTTTTAAAGAAAGGGAATGAATACATATTTACAGTTCAAGATTTTCTTACCCAGTATGTCTCTGGATTATGTATTACAGCTGTGTTCTTAAGGGTACTGTCAGATGCAGAGACATATGTTAATCTGCTCATGCTAGGACTTGAGTAAACTGACGGAGGTAGTACACTCTCTTTGCAAGAAGATTCTTGATGATGTGATGTGCAAGTAAAGTCCGTTTCAGACCTGAAAAACAGATTCAAAGTATGTCAGTATTAGAGTATATTTCTAATGCTGCCCCCAAGAAAATCAAGCTACACATTAGCTATACTACTCTAGAAGTCAACTTACATAGCCATTCTGTTTAGTACAGTCAGTAAAAATGAGAAATCAGCTCTCAATTAACCTTTACAAGTTCTGCCTTTGATGTACATAAAACTCATTTTTCGTTGGATATACATCCATAAGGAAAAGCATCAGATTTCTGCACTGAACTCAGATGCTAAGGTCACAGAACCAACACAACAACTCACTAAAAGAAAAAAGGTGAATCAATATACTTGTATCTAACTAGATGGAAGAATGTCAAATGAAATCATTCAACATCCCAGGCATCACACATTAGTATTTCCTATTCACTGCTGAGACTCTCTTCATTTCACACACCTGAAAACACAGGATCTCTCACCACTTCGTCAAACAAGAAGAGATAACATGAAAACAATTAAAGTCACTGACAACTGTAACTGGAAATCTTCATCTATATAATACGCTTGCAAAAATACACATATTTCTGCACATTCCAACTTCTGAGAAATGCCAGAGCGCCTGTAATTCTAATATCACGTACTTAACTACAGTTAGTGTGTTGTATCAAACAGTAACCTTAAAAATTAAGGCAAAGAAATCAGTTTCCTCTTCCTTCTATGAGCTACTGGCCTTGTTTATATGTCTAAGACTATACAATCAACTTAGTTGTAATCTTATAGTTTATATAACACTTACTGTTATGGGAGCTCATTAAAAAACACTGTCCTTTCAGTTGCTAGGAAAGCCTTAAATCTTAGGCACAAGATACAGTTTCAAAATACGAAGTGGTTAAAAGCAATACAAATATTTCTACCCATCCTCTCTCACAACAAGCAGTGGTATGAATCAGGGAACCAAACTGAGTGAAATACTTATAAGTTTAAAAAAACCCACATCTTCATTGGTCTATACAACCTCAAGCTTTGTTATCATTTAATTACCATCATAACCCCCAATCAAATAGCTTTATCTGTAATAGATGAATTACGCTAGAATAACAATTAAGAAATATGGAATTTTATAGCTCCATCAACAAAAAGTTTTAGGTATCTGAGGTATATGACTAGCTAACAGGCTGAATATTTTGTATTCTTGCGTTACTGGATAATCCTGACGAGAAACAGCAACGTTCCTATCCAGTATTTCTGTTTCATCAGGGCAGTAAGGAAAATAAAAGGTTGACAATTGCCTAAGACTGCTTCCCCATACACATAATAAAAGCAAACAGAAAGCAGTTTTAGTCTAACAGAGATCTTCTGTAAGCTGAGATCAAGGACAACATTAAACTAAAATTTGATCCCTCAAAAATTCTCATAAAGCATTAATTATTCTTATAACCTGAACCAGTAAGTTTACCCTGAAAATGCTGTTCCAGAAGTCTCACTAGGGGAAGAGTGGATTAGTGGTGAAGTTGAAGGTCTGAAGCTATACTGCTCATCCTCCAGAGGCTGCAAGTCGCATTCATGTAGAATGGGTTTATGCTCTGTTAAATAAACAGAATTTAATAGCAGTATTTATTTAAGCACAGGGAATGAGTCTATGGTCAAGAAAAGCCTTTTCAACAACTGGTAACATTTATATAGGTTTACTTACCAGTACTATTCTGGGAAGTTGGGGAGAGCTTCTCAAAAGTTACATGTTTCGCATTCCCACCGCAAGCAGTACTGGCATCTTTGTTTCTCTTCTCCATTTTTGCATTTTGCTTCTTTTCATCATTGTTCAATTTCTGCGTAGACTTTGCTTGTGTAGGACTTACTGAGACATATTTACTAGATTGCTTGACAGGTTTTAAGTTGCTGAGTGACAGAGTGTTTCCTGTGCTTCTTTCCACCAAATCATTACATGGTTCAGGAACAGCATTTGTTGCTTGATCTACTGTTTCTGTGTCTTCCCTGACACAACATCTACTAGTGAGATCATTGGTTTGGTAAGTAAGCGGACTTCTCTGTGCCACTTCGATTTTTGCTGCTAAAGGAATTCCACATGTCTGTGCTTCATTTACAGTAGGTGAGGTTTGAGTATCAAGTGTGTCTGATCTAAGATTAGCATTCACCAACTGTAAATGTTTACTATTTACCAAATCCGACAACTTTTCTGAATACTCAACACTATCTGCAGTTACATCTTCATGGTTGGGAACACCAGACAGACCAGAGAAATTCTGAATAACATTTCCTTCATTAAAATAATCCAGAAATCTTTTCCCTATTTTTTGCTGCTTGCTATGATTATTTATCAAGTCTTCTGCAAGAGTATCCTCATTTTTATCTTTATCCAGTAAAAAGGTATCAAGCAGAAGGTTCTGGACAGATGCTTCATGTTTCACAATACTCTCATATTCACTTTCATGTCCAATCTCATCTGTTTTTTTGAGGTATTTTTCCATATCAAATGCACTGTTTTCCACATTGCTGGATAATACCTGATCAGCAGAGAGTTCCATCTCTTTAACAATTCCAGGAAGGAAACAAGTTCTTTTACTTTTCTTAGAGAGTTCAATCATCATAGCAGCTAGCTGGGAAGGATCAGCACTGGAGGAAGCATTAGCAATAGCAGAGGAAATTGTGCCAATACTCAGGACAGAGTCAGAAGGATTAGATAAGCCGTCTTCAAACTTGTCTTTATGAATTCCATCCTACAACAAACAAAACTGAGTTAAGCACCAAATTAAGAAATTTTTGTTCAGTGTTTTGGTTTTTGTGTTTCGGTGGTTGTTGATTTTGGGGTTTTTTAAATTATTTTGCATTTCAGTATATGGTAATATAATAAACATTTCTAGTTATCACATTTTTAATCGCCTGTCAAGAAGGAATAATTGCAATAGGCATAATTCTCATTGTACCGATTTTTTAAGTCTACTCCACAAAGTTTTTTTCGAAAGACTAAGTAAAGATTGCCTGCTAGGAAGCCTTAGTTCCCGTGAAACTTAAAATCCTAAAATATTTTAATTCAGTTGGAAGAACTGGGAGTAAAATCCCATCAGGAACAGACAGCAGAGAAGAAGCTACCATGACCAAATACACAGTATCTTCCCAATTAACTTTAGATCATCTGTCTCTCTACAAGGGAAAAACAAAGCTATTTCTACAGTTATCTCTATCACTCGAGTCTGATTTCTTCTTTAGTTTTCACATCGGCTGTTCTTAGCAAAGGGCATGCAATAAGTAGACAGTCATGTCCAGACCACAATCTCTACCCGGTTCTCAGATACACAAACATTCAGGAAGAAAAGAAAGCATCTGTCCTGTAGATATGCATGCATGTCTTCACAACATCCTCATAAAGAGACTGATGAAGTGTGGAGTAGATAAGTAGACCATGAGTGGACTCAAAACTAGCTGAACTGCCAGACTCAAAGGATTGTGATCTGCAGCACAAAGTCCAGGAGGAGGCCAGCCACTCACTAGTGGAATACGCCAGGGATCAAGACAGGGGCCAGTACTGTTCAACATCTTCATTAATGACACGGATGATGGAGCATAGTGCACCCTCAGCAAGTTCAATCATCATACAAAATTGGGAGGTGCAGTTGATACAGCAGGAGAGTGGGCTGTCATTCAGAGGGACCTCAACAGGCCAGAGAAATGGGCTGAGAAGAATCTCATGAAGTTCAACGAGAGATGCCAAAGTCAGCACCTGGGGAGGAATAACCCCAGGCACTCGTACAGGCTGGGGACCACCCAGCTGGAAAAAGTAGCTTGGCAGAAGAGGACTTGGGGGTCCTAATAGACATGAAGTTGACCATGAACCAGCAATGTGCCCCTGTGGCAAAGAAGACCAACAGCATTCTGGGCTGCAATAAGAAAAGAGCTGCCAGCAGGCATAGGGATGGGATTCTTCCCCTCTACTCAGCACTGGTGCAACCACATCTGGAGTGCTGTGTCCAGTAATGGACTCCCCAGTACAAGAGAGACATGGACATACTGGAGAGAGTCTAGTGAATGGCCACAAAGATGAGTAAGAGCTTGGAGCATCTGTCCTATGAGGAGAGCGCTGGAATTGTTTAGCCTCAAAAAGACAAGATTCAGGAAGAAATCTTATCAATGTGTATCAATACCTGATGGGGAGAGGAGGGGAGTGGAGTGGGGAGGAGCAAAAAAGATGGACCCAGACTCTTCTCTGAGGCATCCAGTAAGAACAAAGGGAAGCAATGGACACAATTTTAAATACAGAAAATTCCATTTAAACATAAGGAAAAGATTTTTAAAGTCAACATGAACAGGTTGCCCAGAGAGGACTCAGAGAGAGTATAGAGTCTCCATCCTTGGCAATATTCAAAATATGACCAGCTTTCGATCAACCTGCTCTATTTGACCTGGCTTTGAGCAAGAAGGGATGGACTAGATGATCTCCAGGAGTGCCTTCTGACCTCAAGCATTCTGCGATTTGTCTGTGTTTGAGAATATTTTAGCATCCATACCAGACTGAGGGTGACCTAAACTTGTACAAATTGAGGGTAGCGTAGATTAGAATCTGTATCTACATTATCAAAACCCCAAATTACTCATTTCATATATAGAACAACAGGGATAAGGATAAATTAGAAAGAAAAGTAATTATGGAAGTACACAGTCAGATGAGCGATCCAACCAGTACTTCTGCATTTAAGTCTGCAGCTTTCATTATTCGGTCAGCTAAACCAACTCAAACTGGCTAGCTACTGGTTCCTCTCAGTGGCCATGTAGGTGAAGGGCTGTCTCTGTAACTGAATGGGTCTGTGTGTGTTCTGCCTGATCAGAAAAAGAACATGACACGTTAAGGCAAAGAAGGTAGGTGTCTAGGGTTACCAAATTGAAAATACACCTTTTTTGACTTACACCCCATCAATATTTTTGAATTTTATCAAGTAAAAGACTTTATTCACATCCTAAAGACAGTTGTTTCATTAAAAAAAAATAGAAGGGGAAGACATAGCTGAAATTCAGAAACTTGATCGCAGAATGCCAATAGCCTAGGAATCTCTGAAAAACCATGGGCTGACAGACCAAGCAACTCCAAAAGTGCAGTAGGGAGAAGAAGGAAAGTGAGATGTCGATAGTAACACCTGACTCACTACAGGATCATGGCATTCTAATGAAACTATCCTAACAAACAGTGGCACCTGCTACAATTCAAATGATCAATATAAAAAGCAGTGAGCTGATATGAAAATCCAAATTTAGTTGCATTCAAAGAAACAATAATAATTGGAGTTATTTTAATTTTGTTCAAGTTCATAGTCGCACTTCATAGAAAAATACAAGAGAAATACCTTTGCTTTATTTTTGGTAGCTGCTTCTGTATTAATGCTTTTATGTATTCCAGCTGCAGTATCCATCCTATGCCATGCATCTTCACAGCTGGCAGAATTTGCATGTTCTTTTGTTTGTGTTTCTAAATCATCTAAGAACAAACAAAAAGACAGGGAATTAATTTACAGGAAGTAAATTGTCTAAACACTTGCATTCTTGTGATACACATGCTCCCTTAAAGCTCTATAGAAAAAACAGCTGTTATCATGACACAAACCCAAATACCGCAAGCATCAATTCTTTCCTGTACAGTACTCAAAGTTTACATTCAGGTCACAAAATTAACTGGCATTATGAATACCATGCTCACACTCTTCAAAATTTATTTTCAAGTAGCTTATCATATTAGCATAAGCTAAACAAACCTTTTCATAAAACAGTGTTTGCAAGATAGTATGAACATAGAGCAATCTCCAGTAGAAAACTTGAAGAGTTAAATATGAGTAAAGCCAATTTTCTTATGCTGGAGACAGGGTTTGTGGTAGATAGCAGCGAACTTGTGATTTTGAAGGATTATGTTTAGGAGGGAGAGGTATGTTTCTGAAACCTGCAAAACCATGAATAATCTTCCTGATTAGGGATCAAACCCAAACTAGGAGGTATTGTTCATATGAGATCTAGAGGCTACCATTTCAAAAAATGAGTTCCTGCTTGAAGGAAAACATCTGGACTCTCTAAAACACTAAAAGCAACTTTTAAAGGTGCTCTGATGGTGAGAAAAAAAAGTATGAAACAACAAATATCTTTGGTTTGGGGATTTTTTGGGGAGGGGGGGTGTTGGGGTCTTTTTCTTCTGGCTTGTTTTTTTTGTTTGTTCGTTTCTTTTTTTCCTTTGCTTCTGCTCTTATAGTAGATATTTGGGGGTTGGATATACTTCATATTTCAAGTAACACCCTTCTTAGGTTGCTGACCTCTCAGCTTCCTCTCCATCTGCTGCTCCTTAAGCAGGAATTGCATACTGGTATTGCTGATAAACATTATTGCCAGTACTACTGAAAATCAGATGGCAGTAACTATTAATATCTTGGCCACAAAGTGACCCAAATATCTACTTTCTCTAGCATTTATAGCAACCCTCATATCAAAAGAGCCACAGAGCACATTAAAGTATTTTTCTATTATGCAAAGTAACAATTCTAACTATAATTTAATTGAACAGAGGTCATTAACTCCTGGTATTTTTTTGACCAAAAAAGACTATTGTATAGTGAATTTAAGTACACTAACACTAAATTAAAAAAAAAAAAAAATCATTAGAGACCCTTTAAAAATATTTGCAAGGTCCCAGCATGAGGAAAATTACAGCTGTAAAGCTGTTTCAAGGAAGCAGGCTCCATGCTGTACAAGCAGGTTCAAAGACTGATGTAGCCACAGTTGCATCAAGAGCAGTAGAGATGCTTTAAAATGCACTCCTCCTTTCCTAAACATAGCTTATTAAGTCGACAGGCATATATATGCACCAAAATGCGTACTGTGATCTTTACGTACAAAATTTTGGAGGAACCTCCTAAATTATTACTTTAAGTTAAGCAGATATCATGAGTTTAACTTTTTTTATTTTTTTATTTTTGAAGATGGCAGGAAAAAAATGTAGACTATGTTTTATGCACACACTGTCAGCTCAGCTTTAACCTGAATTGTTTTCCTTTTTTCCCTATATCTTCTATACCTATATGAGCACACAGACCAATTTTCTGGGAGTTTTGTTAGTTTGTTTGGGTTTTGGCAACACGTTTATACAGCTTTTTCAACAGGAAAACTCTGAACGGACTTTAAATATTACAAGATATTCTGGTAGTTATCTAGTACCTGGAAATGCTGAAATATCCAAGACAATTTAGGGCAGTACTTGGTATTAGAACATTCTCTCTTCTAAGTGTTCAGGTTCTGTGTTTTTCTGGGGGAAGGAGGGTTGGGGAATGAAAACTACAGTCTTTCTATCACGGATTACTCTTAATAGTTATATACAAGTAATTCTTAACTACTCTTATAACCACTGTCTAGGGCTGACCCTTCTGTTCTATAATTACCTGAAAACACCTCAGACAACTGCGAAATCTCTTGGCCGGTGTGACTTCCTGATGAATCAGATTGCCTTAGCAAAGCAACAGGTTGCCTTTTCTTCGGAGATGTAATATAGTAACCAAAAGATGGCTATAAAAAAAAATAAGTTACCCCGGAATACAGCATGAGTAAATTTTATCATTAATAAATAGGTTCAGTGGGCTTGCAAAGCACTTTCAGCCACAGTGGCTCCCCAGTTGGTGTTTGGCTCTCATACCACTGAGAAATAACATATGCCTCCTAACATTGCAAATGCCTAATCCAAATACATATACTTCCAATATATACAGAGAATAAACTAACAACTTATACCAGTTAGACAAAAGAAAGTGCATATGCTCTCATCATCTCTGCCTAGAGGCATGCTCTGTCTCTCAGCCTCTGAATGCACCAGCACAAAACATGCCAACTCTACCAATTCACCAGGACATGACTGAATGACACAAGCATATTTGACTTCTTCCTCCCATTGCACAGACTACCCTCCTTTTTAAATTTTTTTTGTCTGCGACACAGATGAGATATTGTCTACCAACAGCAGATAAGAGAAGAGACAGGTATCAGATAGATACAAGAAGCATACAGAAGTATGTTGGTAAGTTAAGGTCTAGGTGACCACATTTTTACTGCAGTTGGGCATTTGCCTAGATAGCACATCAACTATCAATAGTCATTCAAAGACTCTCACTGTTCAAATATCCCTGTCTGAGCAGCATTTCATTCAACTACTATGTGGATTGTTTCCTTGGGCCTCCAAAGTGCACCCTGTATATGGTGTACTTTTCTCTCTCTAATCCCATACATAATTAGTTCCTAACCAAAAGGTGAAGACCAAGATTCATCGATAACACTAGCTAGCACTTTACATCAGAAATTCCAAGTAGGAAACAAAAGCCAATCCAGACCTGTCACACATAGAGAATTTCCTTTGCAAGTTAACTTAGAAAAGTAGTTCTCAGAAAAAATTAGTTACAATAAAAAAAAAAAAACAAAACCAAAAAAACCAAAACCAAAAGTAGTGCTACCTGTTGTTGTTCTTGTCCTTTCCTTGTGTGTTAATATGAACATTAAGATACATACCCGTTTCACATCACTGCCTCCACCAAGACAACCAAGAGCTTCAGATCTCTGACCAAAGAACTCCCCCAAAGACAAACGTAAATAACTGGCATCTTTATCAAGATCAGATGCTCTCGGCAGAATGTAGCTGTTGGCAGATTTCCATGAAGTGTCTGCTAATTCAGATGCATTTAGAATGTCTACTTTTTCCACCTGCAGACAAAGACATTTCAGAAATTGTAAACTGGAAATAAATTAAAGAACTATTCTGTCTACATTGAGATAATTAGTTACCTGCACAAGTTTGCGTGCTTTCTCAAATTCTTCCTGGTCTTGTGCAATCATAGCTGCTGCTTCAGCTTAAAACCAAAGAGAACAGTTATTAAAACAAGGCATAAGTTATTCAGTGCTGTCATTACTATTTTGCATCATTAAACTAAATTTTGAGGGACAGATATGCAAATCTAATTCTACATCTGAGATAATTTGGGACACACTAGGAGTTATTCCATTCCATCATGGTGAGAAGAGTTCATATTAAATTTCTTTTTAAAGAGTACTCCCTGGATCTTTAGGGGCCAAAGTAAAATCAGCATTTAGTTAACTAACTTAGTGGTTAATAAAGAAAGTCTCTTACAGCCTTAACCCCAAACCAAACTATAACTTCATAGGTTACGCTAACCATACTAGCTAGAATTGAGCATCATGTGGCTACTTCCGAACAAACTTTTACTACAGGAGGTTTTGAAAATTTCATCGATGTGGTATCTGTGAACTGGAGCAAAAGAAGAGACTGGTTTGTACCAGTTCATTAAATACCTGTGCAAATTAACAGGCCAAATAAATCAATACTACTTCTAAATTCAAATGCTTGTATTATTTTCACAATTACTATTTACAGACCAATGAACATTTAAAGTCTCTTCACCAAAATGATGTGAAAAATTGCTGATCAAGAGAGATTGCTCTATCACCTTATTTCAACGTTAGCATACCATTAAGCCCATCAAAACTTACAAAATATGTGGCCTTGTACACACAGCATCCCTAGTCATAAAGGACACAGGGCAAATGGAGGAATAAGTCAAGAATGACCACAAACTTGCAAAGCGAATGAGCTGTTGTCCATGAAATTACTTATGGAAAGCTGCAATACATACTCTGAGGACAGAAACAAAGTTGGAATACATCTTTATTGAGTAATCCAACTGCATTTCCTAAAGGCAGCCTAGCACTATCAGTGACACATTGTTATATCCAGTTGAACTCTAAGTCAGCATCAGTTCTTCCTTAATCCTCTGTAAAAGCCATACAGCTCTCTGAACACTTCCTGAAGCACCAAACTCTGTCAAGTGAGCAATCCTGCACTATTCTATAAAAGAATATACCGTGCGCACAGTTTGCTGACAGAGATAGACATGTCATAAATGAGACTCAGAAGCATCAGATGTAACATTTCCTTTCTGTCTCTCCCAATAGAAGTATCACACTTGAGCACTGCAGACAGACAGGCAAACTAGCAGTCAGAAAAATGCTAACGACATTGAACCTGTACGCACGTGTCTGCTACCGTGCAAACAGGTAAGCAAATCAGCTCAAAAGCAGGATTGCTTTAAAAACCCATCAGGTGGGAAAAAGCTAAACAGCCTTGGAAAAATTTACAACAGTCAAATATTCTAATCGCTTGACAACCCGAGTCTGAGATACACAGAAGTGTTGGAAATATGCTGGCATTTGACAAATAATGGAGGAGCTCTGCTTTACTGACCCAGTAGATAAGGAAGTTTCTACCAAATTGGATCATATTTGCTTGTTCCAGCAGAAAACCACTACAGTGTTGAAAAACTTTGTTTCAACCTATCAGCCCTGTTTGATCACTTGTTCAAAATAAAAAATTCTAGACAGCAACATATAGAGCATTCTATTTGAAAGAACCACCTTGAGTGGACCACAGACATCTTTATATTCTATTTCCATTAGTCCATCCATATGTCAACTTTAGAAACTAGAAGAGACTGGGATAAATACTGTTGTACACGTTGCTTGAATTTGTCTAGCAAAACAGATGACCAGATGACATTTTGGTGCTAAGGAACTGATCTGTCTACAGTACTGCATGCATATTATCCAAGCCTGTATGACAAACATATGGACTCTCATGAAGATCAATCTGAGATAGCTTAAGGAAAATAAACTTCAAGTAAACAGAGGTTCAAAAAGCCTGGAATTCATTAGGAGATGAGAGTCCAGTAAAGTTCCTCAACAAACTCCAACATTTTCCAGTACCAGTAACATTTTTCAGCATCGAGACATTCCCAAGGGATTCACAAAAAAATCACCAGTTAGTGAATTCAGCAGCTCTTTTCACATTCTAACTGATTTTGTAGTAATTTCTTGTTTACAATTATTTCCTGTCTTATAACCATCATGCAATACCAAATGACTACTGTTCCCTCTTCTTGAAAGAAAGGACAATAATTAAAGTCCAAAGGAAAAATTGTGGAAATGACAGCTACAGCATTTACATTTGCTCATAAAATATGTATTAGCGACACATGTTAGAATGCTTTTTGAAACAAAACAAAAGACTCTTTGTGGGAAGAGAAGGAAACATGGAAAGAAGCTATCAACTATAACTAATGATAGTATCATTGTAGGCTACTAGCAACATCACCTTCCAAATTATTTGTAGTACCTAAAGCCCGGAGGCTTTGCAACACCAAATACGGATTTGTTGAAGTGAAGAGAGAAAAAAAAAAAAAAAAAA